>LR753318.1:1679438-1819689 GCA_902729485.2 Mus minutoides | reverse complement strand
CTGAGCAAGCCAGGGGAAGCAAGCCAGTAAAGAACATCCCTCCATGGCTTCTGCATCAGCTCCTGCTTGAGTTCCAGTCCTGACTTCCTTTGGTGATGAACAGCAGTATGGAAGTGTAAGCCGAATAAACCCTTTCCTCCCCAACTTGCTTCTTGGTCATGATGTTTGTGCAGGAATAGAAACCCTGACTAAGACAAACCCTTTCCTCCCCAATTTGCTCCTTGGTCAAGATGTTTGTGCAGGAATAGAAACCCTGACTAAGACACCAGCATATGGTTTTTGTGCTTAAAAGCTCACCCTGAGCTGGGCATGGTGGCACATGCCTTTAATCCCAGCACTCAGGAGGCAGAGGCAGGCGGATTTCTGAGTTCGAGGCCAGCCTGGCCTACAAAGTGTGTTCCAGGACAGCCAGGGCTATACAGAGAAACCCTGTCTTGAAAAACCAAAAAAACAAAAACAAACAAACAAACAAAAAACCTCACCCTGAGAAAGGCCAGGGACTAGACTACACTGTGATCCTGAACACCCAGTTGCTAATAAAGTTTTTTTTTTTAATTAGCTTAAACCTGTGTCTGAGCAGTCTTCTCTGGCAGATATCCCAAAACATGATAACCTGGGAATGAGAACAGACTAGAACAGGCAGCATTCAAAAATCATAGTCCGGGCTGGAGAGATGGCTCAGCGGTTAAGAGCACTGACTGCTCTTCCAAAGGTCCTGAGTTCAAATCCCAGAAATCATATGGTGGCTCACAACCATCTTTAATGAGATCTGACTCCCTCTTATGGAGTGTCTGAAGGCAGTTACAGCATACTTACATATAATAAATAAATAAATCTAAAAAAAAAAAATCATAGTCCAAGCCTGGCTGTGGTGGCACAGGCCTTTAATCTCAGAATTTAGGAGGCAGAGGCAGGTGGATCTCTGAGTTAGAGGCTGGTCTAGTATTCAGAGAAAGTTCCAGGATGGCCAAGGATACACAGAAAAACCCTGTTTCGAAAAACCATAGATAAGATAGATAGATAGATAGATAGATAGAGGCAGGCAGGCAGGCAGACCGATAAATAAATACCATAGTCTAGCCAAGTGTAGTGGCTCACAACTTTATTCCCAACACTTGGGAGGCAGAGGCAAATGGATCTCTTGTGAGTTCCAAGCCAACTTGTTCTACATAGTGAGTTTCAAGACAACTAGGGCTATATAGTGAGACACTATCAGGGCCAAATAAATAAATAAATAAATAGTCCAAAGTGCCTTAAGCCTGAATAAAGTCTGAATATAAATTGATTCATTTTGCTAGGTAAAACTGAGGGAGGGTTTTCTAGGATCCAGAAAGAGGCAGCTGCTGTTTCCCAGCCCATGGTGGCCCCCACCCTGAGGGTAGGGACAAACAGCCAACACTAAGCTATCTAACTGGAGCACCAGGGTTAGTGATACTTGCCAGTCACCAGGGACAGGAATGGAATCTTCCAAAATTGTGCTTTATTCATAGAGTCGGCAATCAGAGAAGGCAGCATTAGATCCTTAAAGGGGGCGGGCTGGAGAGGTCGCTTAGTGGTTAAGGGCACTGGCTGCTCTCTCAGAGGACTGGGATTCAGTTCCCAGCATCCATATCTATTCTCAAACATCCATAACTCCAGTTCCAGGTGATCTGACACCTGTAACTTCTCCTAACCTCTGCTGTTGTAAGGTAATTCCACCATAGAATACACACAGACACTCTGAAAGCTGAAGAGAGTCTGTGTTGCTGGCTGGGAGCTGCATGGCAAACTTCCCAAAATCATGCAGCCCCGCTCCTCACAGTTTGTCTCTCTTATGCACAAAACCCACATCCTGGTCAACTTCAATGAGCAAGAAGCCAGAAAACAAAGTTAGAACATCTAGGGATTTTCCTAGATCCTGGATCAGGTCTTTGATGGCTTAAGTCTTTGTTTCCATTTGGGCAGATGTTGCAGCCAGATAGGTTTTAAGGTCACAATGTTGCCTATAACAAGGCTTCTTCAGTTGTGCTAAGGTCTGAGGCACCAGGCACACACAGGGTACACATACATACAAGCAGGCAAAGCACTCATACACATAAGATAAATCTATATCTTAGTTAAGGTTTTATTGCTATGAACAGACACCATGACCAAGGCAACTCTTCCCCTGCGCCCCCCCCCCCCCAGGGTTTCTCTGTGTAGAACTGGCTGTACTGGAACTCACTCTGTAAACCAGGCTGGCCTCGAACTCAGAAATCTGCCTGTCTCTGCCTCCTGAGTGCTGGGAATAAAGGTGTGAGTCACCACGCCCGGCGACCAAGGCAACTCGTATAAGGACAATATTTCATTGGAGCTGGCTTACAGGTTCAGAGGTTCAGTCCATTATCATCAAGGTGGGAACATGGCACCATCCAGGCAGGCATGGTGCAGGAGGAGCTGAGAGTTCTACATCTTCATCTAAAGGCTGCTAGCATAATACTGGCTTCCAGGCAACTAGGACAAGTTTTAAAGGCCACGCCCACAATGAAACACCTACTCCAACA
This sequence comes from Mus minutoides, assembly GCA_902729485.2. Classification (NCBI taxonomy): domain Eukaryota; kingdom Metazoa; phylum Chordata; class Mammalia; order Rodentia; family Muridae; genus Mus; species Mus minutoides. The sequence goes on along the minus strand of LR753318.1, from coordinate 1,817,167 downwards.
AGGCCACATCTCCAAATAGTGCCATTCTCTGGACCAAGGATATTCAAACCATCACATACATCCATTTAAAAAAATTTAAACCACCCTCTATCTCCTCTCCATCTAGTAAATTATATGATGAAATGATCCATGCAGTCATTGAATGTTGCGGGCTTGTGGGTATATGAGTCTATGCATACAGGTAGGGGGTGTGCCATGTGCATGTGGAGGCTAAAAGTAGATACTGGGTATCCTCATCTGCCTTTCTCTGCTTAATTTCTTGAGACAGAGTCTTTCTCTGAACTTAGGGCTCCCTTTTCCTGGCTAGACCGGAAACCAGAAAGCCCCAGAACTGGGCAGCTGGGCGTGGTAACTCATGCCTCTAATCCCAACACTTGGGAGGCAGAGACAAGCTGATCTCTGCACTTGTGGGATAAGCCTTTTGATGGCACACTAAGTTATCACAACCTTTGAATTCAAAGAGGCATTCCAAGGACTGAGAAGGCTCCTCCAACCCCTAGAAGGGTCTGTCGGCCTTTGAGATATAACTAGGATCCCCACAGGGTGGTGCCTCCCAATTCTTGGCAGGTGGAGGCAGGAAGGGTTCAAGGCCAGCCTCTGAAACAAAGTTTCTTGGTCAGATTAGTCTGAGCTGAATGAGACCCTGTGGCAAAATGATGATGATAACCAAGCCCTGGGAAATGGCTCAGTGGTAAAGCATTTGCCATGCAATCTTGAGTTTGAGCCCCGGGACCCACATAAAAGTGGAAAGAGAACAGACTCTACAATGTTTTGTTCTTTGCTTTCCTCAAGTGCACTGTGACACACACAAACACCAAAACAAAATAAAACAAAACAAGGCTGGGAAAATGGCTTAGTAGTTAACTGCTCTTCAACAAGACCCGGGTTCGGATTCCAGCACCCCATGTGTAATTCCAGTTCCAAGGGACCTGACGTTGTCTTCTAACCTCCATGAGCTATGCACTTACACACTCATACACGTAAAATAAAAGCACTCACACACATAAAATAAAAAATAAATTCTTTAAACTAAAATTAAAAAAAGAAAACATTCAAGCGCAAGGCGGAGCACCTTCTGCCTCTTCCCGACCCCTTCCTCATCTCAGCTTCACCGTCTCCTTGAGGACGATCTCTCGCAGTTGAGACTCCCTGGGACGCTCTAAGAAGCGTTCCCAGAATCCTTCGCGGCAGTCCTGGGATGAATGGAGAAGACACGCCCCCAGCGCGCGTGCGCACACTTGGAACCTCGCAACCCAGGACGCAGGCGCGTGCGCGCCGTCCGCTTAAATCCTGCGGTGGGCGGCGCCGTGCTCCTCCGAGCACCATGGAGGTCCAGTCGGGGCTGCAGCCTGGCAGTCCGGGCCGCGCCGAGAGGCTGAACGCGCGGCTGCTGGACGAGTTCGTGTCGCTGCACGGCCCCACGCTGCGCGCCTCGGGAGTCCCGGAGCGACTATGGGGACGCCTTCTGCACAAGCTGGAGCACGAGGTATGGGACGGCACGGGCTGCGGGCAGGCTATGCGGTCGAGTGGGGAGCGCAGCTCAGCAGCTCTGAAGGGGAGCCACTTATAAGCTCAGGAGCAGGGTGAACCTGGGAGTCAGAAGGGTACAGGCCAAGAGATGTGCCTGTGCCGCCATCCTGCAGGGTCTGGGCCCGCCGAGGATGCGCTGGGACCTACAAACTGGCATGCGCTTAGCTCGCGGCATCCCAACGCCTCGGCTGAGATGTAAGGAGTAGAACTCGCGACTCCACCTACGGATGAGGAAACTGAGGCTCCGGCGGATGCAGGAGCTCCTGTTAGATTCAGGTTACACCAACATCATTTCAGCCAGCTCTGTGCAGCTCCGCTTAGTCCGTAGAACTCTGTGGAGTTGCTTCCCACGGCGTGAGTAGCAGCAGGTCTCCCTTTGTAGACTAAAGAGAATGGAGGCCCTGAGACATGGAGAAGACGCTAAGAGAGGGTTTAGAAGGTCTCCCCCATCTTTTGGGAGAATGGCTCCATTTTTCACCTGAGCTAGGCTTCCACGGGGTGTCCAGTTTCTTCCGTCGGAGAACTGGGTTTGGATGCTGAAGACAGCAGCTGCTAGGCTGGGCAGAGGGTCTTTTGCGATGCAAGAGCTTGGCTTCCCACCTCCTATCTGAGACCCACTACGCCTTCAGGTGACTGGGAGAGGCCAAGAACTAGGAGTCCCCGGTGCCTCGCAATGGGGCAGGCTCACCCTCTTTGATCCGGTTCCACACTGTGTGGGGGCCAGATATTTCCTGGTTAAGCCTGGAGATAGGGCTGTACTGCAGCTCACTATAGCATGCTGTCGGTTGGGAGGCGCCACCATCTTTAGCCCTGTGGGACAGTAAAGGCCGAGGAGCCATCCTTGTGCTGGTGTTACATTGTTGATGGTCCCGGGCAATACCCTGAGGTTCTAACTCCCCGGCAGCCCCAGGACAAGCAGCTGTAGTGACCAGTTTGGTAGGTAGAGTATTAAATGATTTTTATACTTTAGTCTGATTATCAGACATTACCACATCATCGGTCGAGGCTCATCTGTCAGTGGCACCTCCTTACAGAGGGTTACTTACTCCCTGTCACTGGGTTCTCTGCTCACGTGGTGGGTCCTCCTCCGAGCTGCCACTTTCTGCAGACATACCTTGATCCCAGGCCAGTGCTGAGGTAGAACTGGACCCTCATTTATTAGTGATGATAAGAGGGTACCCAAGGTGCTGCAAGGCTGGTTTTTTTGTTTCTTTTTTGTTTGTGGAATGCCCTGGGATCCCACTCAGGGGCACTCTCCCTTGGTCAGGTGACCCCCCTCCTAAGCCAAGTCTGATTTGGAAAACAGGTATGGAGAAACACAAGCACCTGGCTCCCTGAGGGGATGCAGGAGATAAAGACAGGCGACTGCACTCCTGTCCCTTCTCACTTGGGCTGCTGTGACCTAGTCAGGGACACCCATTGTGTTTTATTTTCCCCAAGCCGTCCTGAGCCATTCCAGGCAAAGCTGAGTCACCACAGTGAGACCCGCCACAAGGCCCAGAGGGAATGCTCAGCAGGCCTGCGGGCCTGCCTGCAGAGAGCCTCCCTCCCCCACCAGGCAGGCAGTCAGCTCTGGTTCCTTACCTCAGTCGGTTCTACAGAAAAGACTGGGGGTGTTTAAAAAAAAAAAAAAAACACCCTCCCTCTCACTTATAGGAACATCCGCTGGGGTCACCTCCCTAGGGGTTCACAGCTTGCAGGTTGGAGGTTGGTCCCTCCATGCCAGAGCAGAGGAACAACCAAGCCAGGCTTCAGGTTGGGCCTGCTTGTCACCCAGAAGACCTGGGGTGAAAGGCTGGGGATGTGGAAGACGGGCAATGCCTGAGTTGTGGGTTCCAGCCCCTTTCATTTTAAATGAGGGCAAGCCTCCCCTCACCCGGGGCTGCTTCAGGGATCGAGAAAGAACCTGGCTGAGACTCTGCACTTCTTCTGCCTGAGTAAGAGCTTTCCCAGAGCACCAGCTTTCCCTTATCTTCGGTTTGGCCTGCCAGCCTCCACCCTGGAGTGTGGTAACCTCCCTGCTCCCCACACACAGGTTTTTTTTTCATAGAATTATCGAGTGCGTGCGTGCGTGCGTGCGTGCGTGCGTGCGTGCGTGCGTGCGTTTATGCATAAGCGGAGAGCAGAGGACGACTTTCAGGAGTCAATTCTCTCATTCCACCTTGGGAAACCTGTGACCGAACTTAGGTCGTCAAGCTTGGCCCCAGGGATGTTGCCTTTACCCTGTGAGCCTCTCACCATGCTACCCTCCCCGACCCTCCCCTGTGCCTTTCTTTCCTTCCCACTGGTGGCTATTTTCCTCCATACCCCAGAACTGCAGGCCTGAATCTTTCCCTCTGAGTGCTCCCTCCCAGGGAGTGCTCCCTCCTTGCTGAGCTGGGAGTCCCCTGAAGAGCCTCTTTCCCTGGCCTCACAAAGCTTGCCTGTGCCTGAGTAGGTAGGGGGTTGTCGCTGCCCCAGGGTGGGAGAGGTCTGAGGGAGAACTCGCCTGTTTAGTCCCATGTTATCTGATTCCTGAAGATGTCCTGCAGAGTGGGTGAAGGAACTGAGTCCCAAAAACGTGTGATACTGGAGCCTGGCTTGGAAGAGCCTTTACCATAGCCCAAGCCCCATTCTATGCCTGACTTTGTATTGGTTAAATATCCCAACAACCCCAGACCTTCCTGTAGTACAGATGGGGAAACCGAGTCACAGAGGGTTTGAGTCATGACTTTGCTACCTATATAAGATGTGGCAAAGTCAAGATTCAAACCTCACCTTGGGCCTTAGATTCCAGAAGTTCCCCCCCCCTCCGCCGCCGCCCCCATGTTCCCCCCCTCTTCCTGGCTCGTGACAGGTCCCGACGGGATGAAAACTGGGAGAGAGCGTAGGAGAAGAGAAAGACTTGTTGCTTCTCAGGCTGTCCTTGACTCCCAATCATTCCTAGCCTGGGAGATCCAAGCCCACATCTTACAGTTCCCAGTCTGCCCTGAAGGTTGCCTCAGAAGCCACAGTTTTGAGTGTGGGAAGGTACTTGTGGGCTGCTTCAGCTGTCCTAGTGTCAGCTGTCCTGGGATAGCGCTAGTGAAAAGGAAGTCAGGGTGCCCCAACCCCACCCCGGACCAACTACCATCCTGTCCCCAAGTCCACCTCCAATGCCACCCTCTTCCTTTGGGCCTCATTTCCCTTGTAAAGCACGGGATGTAGACATGATTCTCCCATGGATAACTTCTGCCTTTGCCAACATGTGATGTCCTGAGAACAATGGCCCAGGAGACCCTGGTATAGATTACGAATGACCCCAGGATGTGGCTAGCGTGGCCTCGGTTCTTCAGTTAGGTGTTGCTGAGGGGCTGTTCAGTCACTAGGACACGCTCCTTGGAGGTGAAGGGCTCGGGGTGCGGTTCCCTATCCACACCCCTGACTCACTGTGCTTTGGCTGTAGGTTTTCGATGCCGGGGAGATGTTTGGGATAATGCAGGTGGAGGAGGTGGAGGAGGCTGAGGACGAGGCCACCAGGGAGGCTCAGAGGAAGCAGCCCAATCCTGGGGGCGAGCTGTGCTACAAGGTCATTGTGACCAGCGAGAGCGGCGTCCGGGCCGACGACCCCAACAGGTAGGTCTGGGCGTTGGTTTTTAGAGAGGTTTCACCTAGACCCTGTTTTCCCTGTGGCAGGTGTGGCCAGTGGTGTCCCCACAGGCTTTGGGGCGGTTTCTAACCTATGCTGTTGACAAACTCGTCGGGACCGGGAATTGAACTTGATGCCCCACAAGAGTGCATCCCTGTGACTCCACAGTGCTGTAGCCCCTGGCTTTGCTAAGGGCGAGCAAACCCAGGGAGGGGGTTTGCATGAGGTCAGTAGGCTAAGGATATGGCTGCTGAACACAGCAAGACCTAACAGAGCCTGACTTTGCTGGGGACCTTTGTCCCCTGTCCCTGAACCACGCTGACTCGGTCCTGGGGAAGGTTCCCAGGAAGCAGAAAGACCTGAGACCTAGAGTAAGCCTGCCTGGTGTTACCCAGAGACTCAGCCCTTCCCATCTCCCAGGGAGCTGGGTGGGCCTGTGGCTCCCTCTGCCAGAGGCTTTCTTGAAGCCTAAGGAAGGAGCTTCTTGAGTTTCCCTGGCGTCCCTGATTACAAGCTTTTATCTTCCCCTTCACCAGGCCGAGGGAGCTGTAGGGATCACCCTGAGGGCAGAACGGCACCCCCGCCTGTAAGTGACTCAGGCACTGCCCCAGGAGCTTGAACCCCACTAAGCTCAATGCTGTCCTCAGCACTCTACGCAGTGGCTGGGATGGACCCACCAACAAGCTGGATAGAACTTATCTCAGTAACCTTTTCTGTGATATACTACACCAGCCGGTCAGCTAATGGAGGCAGGGCTTATTCTAGCTCACTGCTACAGCCCATCATGAAGGGTGGGACTGGGTGCAGGAGGGTCCCCCAGCAAGAGCTTGAAGCAGTCTTTATGACAGGTAGGGGTGGGCACAGGGGGATCCAGTAGCAGGAATCGGAGGTCATCTTTCCTGTTATATCTTCAATCTGGAATCTGGACAGTGAGTGCCTTGTTGGTACTCAGCTGCTGTTCTGCACAGTCCGGGATTCCCTGACCAGGGAATGGTTCCTCCACAACCAAGATGTGTCTTCCCATATCAGTTAACATAATCAATCCAGACAGTCCCTCACAGGCATACCCAGAGGTCCATCTCCCAGGTGACCTCGCTGACCCTCACAGACCACAGGTGTTCTTTTCAGTCCCTTCTGCCCTAAGGACTTTGTCCCTCTGAGTTATTCACATGTGCCAGGCCCTGGAAGTTCTCAGTCCTCTTTACCCCACACCTGCCTGGGTATGAGTATTGTCATACTTCATGGTCACCCTCTGGGGTATGGCTCTGTGTCACACGCTGCCTTGTGCAGGAATAAACCTGCCTTTCTTTCAGGATATGCAAACAGACAAGGAAAATAAGAGCATAGTGATAAATTCCTGAGCTTGACCTAGACGGATGAGGTCAAGGGGCTATGTGCTCAGGGAAGGGGCTGCCTTGTCCGTTGGAAACCTGTGTGTATGAATCCCACTAATTCAGCAAAGCTTGCTGGGGTCAGGAGTAGAAGGACAGGCCCTGGGAGCTGGAGAGATGGCTCAGCGATAAAGAGCACTGACTGCTCTTCCAAAGGTCTTAAGTTCAAATCCTAGCAACCACATGGTATCTCACAACCATCTGTAATGAGATTTGATGCCCTCTTCTGGGGTTTCTGAAGACAGCTACAGTGTACTTATGTATAATAAATAAAATAAATCTTTTTTTAAAAAAAAAAAGGACAGGCCTGGCCTCTATCATAGGAAGTTCTTGGTGCTTTTAGGTCCCGTGCATGTGCATGTGCATGACCACGTGCGTTGTGCTATGGTTCTGTCACTTGCCTGCTGGTGTCTCACACGCTACCAGTCTATAGAGCCTTCGAGTGGTGAATGCCTGTCACTAAGTCTGCAGTAGCAGAGTGGCAGCAGGAGCCTTCGCCCTGTACTGGCAGTCAAGGGGACAGGAAATGACCACATTTGTTCCATGTGATGCTCATGTTCGTCTGGGGGTGGGCAGTGGGAACTCCCACTGTCCTGCTCTAGAGCTTAGAGCCACACTGAGCTGGGGCAGAGTAGTGGCCTTGGGCTGGGCTCCATAACTGCGGTGCTGGGGAGAGCAAGTCTCAAAGGGCTTGTACCAGATCCTGTGTCTTCTCTTCCCTCTGCTCCTTTTCCCCACTTTCCATTCTTTGTTTGTTTGTTTGTTTGTTTGTTTGTTTGTTTGTTTTTGAGGCAGGGTTTCCCTGTGTAGCCCTGGCTGTCCTGGAACTCACTCTGTAGACCAGGCTGGCCTCGAACTCAGAAATCCACCTGCTCTGCCTCCTGAGTGCTGGGATTAAAGGCGTGCGCCACCACGCCCGGCTCCCCTTTCCATTCTTGCCCTGGCTGCTTAGTGCAGCGGTTCTCAACCTGTGGATCTTGACCCCTTTGGGGCAGGGGGAGGGAGTTGAACTATCCTTTCACAGAGGTCACCTAAGACTACCAGAAAACACAGATGTTTACATCACAGTTCATCACAGTAGCAACATTACAGGTATGACGTGGTAACAAAACAGTTTTATGGTTGTGGTCACCACGACGTGAGGGACTGCATGAAAGGGTCGCCGCGGTGTTAGGGAGGTTGAGAACCGCTGGCAGTGGCTCACATGTAGCTTGTGCCTGCAGCATCTTCCTCATCGACCACGCCTGGACATGCCGTGTGGAGCATGCACGCAAACAGCTGCAGCAGGTACCTGGACTCCTGCACCGGATGGCCAGCCTCATGGGCATCGAGTTCCATGGGGAAGTGCCCAGCCCAGAGGTTGTGGCCCTGGTACTGGAGGAGATGTGGAAGTTCAACCAGACCTATCAGCTGGCCCATGGGGTGAGTAGACTCACTTTCTTTCAGTGCTGGTAGAAGCCCACTTGGTCCCTGTGCCTTTATCAGAAGCAGTATGTTACCAGCTGGGCATGGTGGCACAGCACTTGAGGCAGAGGCAGGTAGATCTCTGAGTTTAAGGCTAACCTGGTCTACAAAGTAAGTTCCAGGACAGCCAAGACTACACAGAGACTCTGTCTTTTAAAAAAAAAAAAAAAAAAAAAAAAGAGAAAGAAAAGAAAAAGAAGAAAGGATATTGCCAACAATAACACCAGCTAGTGTGGTGGCACACCCCTTTAATCCCAGCATCTGACAGAGACAGGTGGATCTTTGAGTTTGGGACCACCCTGTTCTACAAAGCGAGTTCCAGGACAGCTAAGGCTGTTACATAGAGAAACCCTGTCTTGAAAAACCAAAATAATAAAAATACCAATCAAAACAATAAAGTGATAGCCAGTCATGGAGGTCACCCCTTTAATCTCAGTACTCAGGAGGAAGAGGCTGGTGGACCTTTGAGTTCAAGGCTAACCTAGTCTCTAGCTAATTTTCACTCAGCCAGGGCTACATATAAGACCTTATCTTGGTACCTGGGACCACCCAACCAAGGCTGGGGAGCAAGGTACCTACTCTGCCTTTGTGGGACACAGCCCTCCCTCAGACCTCTAATCCCGGGCACCAGTGACTCAGCTGCCCCTTCCAAACATGTTGCCCTCTGTGGCTCTCATCACCCTTGAGAGAGGACAGTAGACCGCCTTGATTCACCTTCAGGCCTTCACCAGCAACCCTGCCAAGCTCCTTCCCCGTAGACTCGAGCCCGTGGCCACTCTCAGTTGGGGAAAGCCATGCTCGTTTCTCCTTGAGCCTCCCTACCTCAGCATGCTATAATTATGCCACCTAGGACCTTATTTCCACAGGCCTGGGCCAGTTATTAGGATTGGGGGAACCTCCAAGCACAGAAGTGGGCAGAGATGAGCAGCAGTTGTTGGGTACACATGCAGGAGACACAACAGGTGGATGGACATGTGGCTGAGGATTCCTGTATTCTTCCCACAGACAGCTGAAGAGAAGGTGCCAGTGTGGTACATCATGGACGAGTTTGGCTCAAGGATCCAGCACTCAGACATGCCCAGCTTCGCCACTGCTCCCTTCTTCTACATGCCCCAGCAGGTGGCATACACGCTGCTGTGGCCCCTAAGGGACCTAGACACAGGTGGTAAGTCGGGTGCCTTGCATACCCCAGAGGATGGGCCGTGGGAGGGCCTTCCATCACCCCCCCTGATGGGCATGCGTGTCTTGGCGCAGAGGAGGTGACCCGGGACTTTGCCTACGGAGAGGCAGACCCTCTGATCCGGAAATGCATGCTGCTGCCCTGGGCCCCCGCCGACATGCTGGACCTCAGCTTCTCTACGCCTGAGCCTCCTGCCAAGTACTACCAGGTGTGGCCCTGCGCCTGCAACCTTGGGCCTAGTGTTTGGTGGTTTTTAGAATGTTCTCTATCCATTTACCAAGTGTTAAGTGTCAGCTGAATCCCAGGCTCCAGGCTAGCTGCTCTGGGATGGAGGAGGCTTACTGTGCACCAGCTCCTGTAGCCACACAAGGTGGCTGTCTGTCTTGGTCTAGATCCCAGGTGGTCTGGGTTTGGGAGGAAGAGGTCTATACAGCTAGATCTGGCTGTACGCACTACTGTCTCTTCTAATGGTGCTCCCTCATATGGGACAAGAAGACATTAACTGTTCCTCGGTGTCTATGGGGGTGGGTTATAAGACTGAATGGATACTAAAATCTTTGGGTACTCAGGTTTCTCACGTAAAACTATCAGCACTGCCTCAGTATCTCTCTTCTTCCCTGGATAGTTTGTAATTCTCCGTACAGTGGAGGTGTGCTGTAGACAGTCAAGTGGTTTGGGAACAGTGACAAGCACACATTCCCTACAGAGCACTTTTTCCCAAAAAAAAATACTTGTGATCTACTACTCTGTTGGTTGACTCTGAAATACTAGAGTCTGAGGTTCTGAGGGCCGACCGTATTGTACATTGTACAGCACAGCAGGCCGTCAGGGAGTCCTCACCATCACCTCGAAGCCTGTAGGTCAGGACCCTGCAGATTCACTGAGAAGTGTCTGGCTGTGAGGAGTTCACACAAAGGCCTGATATAGCAAGAGGACAGCCTCTAACGTCTAGAGAGATTATGTAGTAGTACAAGCATTGACTGCAGCCACAGAAGAGCTGTGTTCAGTTCCCAGCACCCAGGTCAGGTGGTTTACAACCATCAATAGCTCAAGTTCATGGTATCCAGCACCCTCTCTGGCCTCCGTGGGCATTGCACCCATGTTTCCAAATACGCATGCAGGTAAACACTTGACATATAAATATAAGTCTTTAAGGAGAGGGAATGAAGCCAGGCCCCTTCAAGAAAGGAATGCCTCCCTTGTCCTCAAGTCCGTACACACAGGAGCCTGTGCCTCAGAGATGGGCTGTTCTATATTCACAGTTGTGTTGATGGTAAGCACACTGGGGGTGTAAAGAAGTAAAGATCAAAACCAAGGGTCTTCAGTGACTGGGCAGAGGCTGCAAACCTCACCCGACTGTGTTTGAGTCTACGCTGGCATGCAGACTTCTGATGCCCACTGAGTTGTGGAAGGTTGTAGATGGGTTAGACAAGTTGACGTGGGTGGTAGTAGAAGCTCTGCGAGTTACAGGAGGCAGACAATCCTCACCTGAAACCTGTTGGCACAGGGTCATGGGTCCAGGCTATGATCTGACCTTGGGGTGACCTGTGCTGGTGAGAAACTGCTCCAGCAGCTTAGGACAGTAAATATTTATTGCCTCCCGAAGTTTTGGGGGGACAGTGCTCAGCAAGTGGTTCTGGTTCAGGGTTTTCTGGGCTCACAGACTCCCCCAAAGCTGAGGAGTCAGAGCCTTCCTGAAGCTGAGGTGTTCTTATGTAGCACTCAGGGGAGAGGACTCAGTGTTTCCACACAGATGCTTCTCTGTGGACTTCTGAGGGGCCCTGAGACATGGCAGCTGGCTTTTATTTGAGCCTGTGATCTGGGCTCAGATCTCTCTTCTTCTCTGCTGCTCATTTAGAAATAGCTCCTTGGGTCCTGGGATGATCTACACTCTGCCTTTCAAGGGAGTGTCAGAGTCTGTGGGCATGTTTTAAACTGTTAACCAGCTTAGGCTAGGAACAGCCCTGGGGGCTCCCCTCAGACCGAACGGCTCCTCCCAGCGCAGGTTTGGCACCCCTTGCCACCTGTGTCTGGAAGAATGAGAACAATGTGTGTCTTGTTCTTTGCCCAGGCTGGTTTCTTGGGGATCTGAGAGGCCTGAGTCTGAGCATCAGGTCAGGTAGCCCTGGGCTGCCTTCAAGAGAGGCAAGGACATGAAGGGCGGAGCCTGGCACACAGGGTGGAGATGATCACCTGGAGAAGCTCACAATCGTTTGCTTCCTTCACTGAGGTCTGTTTCTGCCTCTCTCTGATTCTAGGCCATTTTGGAGGAGAACAAGGAGAAACTGCCGCTCACCATTAGCCCAGTGGCACGTCCCCAGGGCCACGTCTTCAGGTACATAGTTCTCTGCTGTCACTGAGACTTGTCTTCTATGACTGCCATTCCCAGGTCCCAGAACAAGACCTTTCTGGGCCCCAGGTCAGTCAGTGGCTGTGTCCTGGAGGCTTGGAACCTAGCCGTGCTGGCAATGGTACCAGAGCACTTAGAATCACAGAGGAGTGCGAGAAAGCAGGCACACCTGCCTGCAGGAGGTGGCTGTTAAACTTGCCCTGGAAAATTAGAAACAGCCAGGCTCAGTGTCATTCCTATAATCTCAATACGAGAAATGGAGGCAGGAAGGTTACCACAAGTTCTCAGCCATCCTGGGCTACAGGATGAGACCCTATCTCAATAAAGGAAAAGGGCATCTATATTGCCAGGAAAGCCAGTCCCAGGAGTTGGAGGGTGTGGGCAGTGATGGGGAAAGGACATGGCTACACCTCCATGCCGTGGGGCCTGAGTACAAAGGCACACCTACCCAGTGCTGAGCAGGGCTTCTGCCTTTCTAGAAGCCCTTCCTACAGGCCCCCAGGTGCCATACCTATTGCTACTCAAACTTGGTACAGCTAGAATTGGGCCATGTGCTCCACTCTATCCAGGTCTACCAGGTCCCGGGGTCCTCCTCCCTACTGGGTCCTCCTCTTACCTGAAGCCAGAGCCTTAGCCAAGCAAGGATTGTGTCCTGAGACACAGATCTGGCTACAAACCCCACTTCCACACACGCCTCTATTCCCTCTGGAATGGACTAGTTAGGGACCCAGTAAGTCCTGGTTGCAGCCATGGTTCACACTCACTCTAGACTCAGGCAGGTTAACAGCCTCGTGCCAGCCCTATCCCAGCAGGCTAGGCCTCCCTTTGAGCCCTCACACCGCAGCATCCTCCCAAGCTGCCACCTACCTCACCTTCATGCCCTGAATCCTCTTTGCTTCCCACTTAATAACCTCAGAAGTACAGCCACCTTTAAGCCCTGTCCTCACTTCTGTGCTGGCTTTGAAGTATGACCTAAGACCTGTCCCAGGTCACAGAAGCCCTGCAGATTCAGGAGAGCCCTCTGGGGGGCACTAGCTCTCCTCACAGGCTGAGATCAAGCAGGATTGGAAGGTTGCTGGTGTCGGCCTGATGGCAATGTTTGCGGTGTTTCCAGGTTTTAAGCCTCTTATTGGAGTATGAAATAAAAGGGCCAGCGAGATGGCTTAGCCAGTAAAAAGCGACTGCTGCCATGCCTGACAACCTAAACTCATTCCTAGGACCCGCATGATGGAGGGAGAGAACCAGCTGTCTCCTGAAAGTTGTCTCTGACCTCTGTGCACACATGCACACATACACACAAATGAATGTAAGAAAGAAAGTTCACACAGATCGTAGAGCAGCAGAGAAACTTATTGAAAACAAAGAGTCAGTAGAGATTAGAAAGGAATGGCCACAGACTAGAGATACTTGTGTCCCAGTTACTGTTTGGGGTTTCCTTGTACAGGGTTCAAGAGAAAGTTAGTTCCTCTGGGTATGACTTGGGTGATCTTGTTGATGATGATGTTGTCATTTGAGACAGGGTTTCTCTCTGTAGCCTTGGCTATTTGGGAACTTGCTCCATAGACCAGGCTGGCCTTGTATTAGAGGCACACCTGCCTCTGCCTCCCTAATGCTGGGATGAAGACGAGCGCCACTACAGGAGCTTCTCCGCTTTCACTAAGAGGCTTAGATTTCTTAGCCCTTCACTCACTGTGCGTGTCTATTCCCATAATGCATCTGACCTTGATCAGATCTGTTGCCAATTATGCATGAGCATAAGATGGTAAATAAAGGAAGGATTCTCCCTAAAAGCCCTCTTGGGGACAGGTATGGCTTATCGCCCTTGCACCCTAAACCAGTTCAGGCCAGACTGACCCTCCTCCAGGATGCAGTTTTGAATAGAAACTGTTCGAGTTTGGTGTCATTACGGGGAGGAGAAATTTGCCTCATTGTTTGTTGTTCAGAGTAGAGTGTGTGTAGCCCAAGCCAAGCGGAGTCCCAGATACTAAGCTCTCCCTATGCTTGCCTGACTCCTACCCATCCGTTTTCATATGAGAAACCAGCATCTACCGAACATCTAAGCCATCCTGCCGTCCTGATGGCAGATGTGAGACAAGCTCTGTGGTCCCATCTCCTATGGGAACCTGGGAATATGAGTGTCTTCCTACAGCTGGGCAGAGGAGATGGGTCTAGGCGCAGACTGCCAACACCAAGTATTCCTTGGGGCTTGCAGACACAGGAGAGGGGTGGGCAGAAGCACCTGCCCACCATTGGGCCACTGCTCACTCCAGTCTCTCCACAGAGTCCACTGCGACGTGCAGCAGGTGCTCGGCCACCTCACCCACCCTCGCTTCACCTTCACTGATAGCGAGGCTGACGCTGACATCTTCTTCCACTTCTCACACTTCAAGGACTACATGTAGGTACCTCGCAGCCCTGTACCCAGTGCCTCTGATGGCTACCACCCTCCCCGTGATGCGAAGCTGACCTCTGGCCATACCTGTCTCCACCCATAGGAAACTCAGCCAAGAGAGCCCACAGGTGCTACTCAACCAGTTCCCCTGTGAGAACCTGCTGACTGTTAAGGACTGTCTGGCCTCCATCGCTCGCCGGGCTGGGGGTCCTGAGGGTCCCCCCTGGCTACCCCGAACCTTCAACCTGCGCACTGAGCTGCCCCAGTTTGTCAGCTATTTCCAGCACCGGGAGAGGCGGTAAGTCCTCTAGGCTTCAGGCAGGGTGAACAGATACTGCTGGTCAGTTCCATTATAGTGCATCAACTCTGTCCCCATCCTTAGCCTGTGCCCAGCCTGCTCCTTAGATGAGTGCCTGCCAGCTTCTCTTGCTGTTCCACCCTGTAACCTTCCTTAGGTTCCATTGCACTCCTAACCCAAAGACACGGACTGGCCAGTCTGCCTCTTGATCCTCAGGACACATTGTCTGAAAGGCAGGTATGGTTCAACTGTCTTCCCGTAGGGGTGAAGACAACCACTGGATTTGCAAGCCCTGGAACCTGGCCCGCAGCCTGGACACTCACGTCACCAACAACCTCCACAGTATCATTCGGCACCGAGAGAGCACCCCCAAGGTAGGCACACAGCTCCCCAACCCAGGTGCTCCAGATACAGGCAGAGACACCAAGGAGAGTCAACTGTGACTCAGCTTGTGGAGATCGCGTCATAGCATGCAGCACATGGCTCACCCACCGCCCGTGGAACCCCCGGGTCTGTGGAAGTGACCCTACAGAGACGGGACTTCCTGTGGCTGTTTGAGGAGCTGTGTGTGTCAGGACACCAGGTTCTCCTCAGCCATGGCTACAGTGCAGGGACACATTCATGGCACAGCTGAAGGAAGTGAACTTGGAGGGCTGTCAATCATGGTTGGGGACTTGAGACAGCAGGAGGGAGTGGATGGAACTATTGCTGAGAATCCCTCCTTTTAAAACCTGAAAACTAGGGCCCAGGAGAGAGCTCAGCGGGAAAGAAAGCGCTCGCTTTGCAAGCTTGAGAACTGGCTTTCAGTCCCATACCCACGTAAAGGGCACCGGTGAGGGGAGCCAAGCATGGCCTGTCTAGCCTATTTGTCACACTCCAGGCCACTGAGAGACCCTGGCTTTAAAAAACTACATGGATAGATAACACCTGAAGAACGGCACTTGAAGGTGGCTCTGGCTTACACACGTGTGTGCATACCCACATTGAAGCTCGATGGGATGCTTTTCCTTTAACTAAAAAGGTTAAGGATTGGAGGGATGGAGCGGTGTTAAGGACACTTGGTGTTCCTGCCGTGGACCCAGGTTCTATTCTCAGCATCCACATAGTGGTAACAATGTCTGTGGCCTCTGCGTGCCTGTGCCTGTGAATGAGGTCAAGCACTCTTACACATAAATAAATCTTTTTAAAGTACAAGATCGGGGTGAGCATAAAGAATCTGCCCTGGCCTAGCTAGAGTTGGAAGTGCAGGGGGAGGATGGAGTAGCCATAGCTGGCCGAGGTGGCATCGCATGTGGAGCCCTTTTGGGGACACAGGTGACTCCGTCATGGGTCTCGCTCGGGGTGCAGTAGCTCCCGGGTGCTCTGTCCTGCCAGGTGAGCTGGGAGCCACTGGCAAGTCCCCATCTGTCCTCCAGGTTGTGTCCAAGTACATCGAAAGTCCTGTCTTGTTCCTCCGAGAAGACGTGGGGAACGTCAAGTTCGACATCCGCTACATCGTGCTGCTGCGCTCTGTGAGGCCGCTGAGGTTGTTTGCATACGATGTGTTCTGGCTACGTTTCTCCAATCGGTGAGTGGGTCAGGTGGGGACTGAGTGCCGAGGGCTGGGCAGGGCAACCCCTCCTTCCCTGTGGGGCATCCCCCACCATATCACAGAGCCCGAGGCTTCTCAAGTGTTCAGTTACGCCATTGCTGTAGTGAATGTGACACTCCTGTATATCAGCAAAGAATCATAATGACGTACTGTGGTTTACAGAGTATCTCCACAGCGCGTCACTTGTCTTGACTCCCAATTCAGGCTGAGGGGCTGTCCCAGTCCACAGACAAGGGGAGCAGTGTGCCCCAGCAATGTGTGGCTGCTCTCCCTTGGGCTTGGGAGTCCATGCTTGTCTGTCCTCTTGTCTCTCAGGCCCTTCGCCCTCAATGACCTAGACGATTATGAGAAGCATTTCACTGTCATGAACTATGACCGGGATGTGGTGCTGAAGCAGGTAAGGCCTGGTGGGGCCCAAGAGCAAGTCTAGGTTCTGGCTATCACAGTCAGGTTTTGTGTCCTCTCAGGAAGTGTAGTCCCCAAGGTGCTAAGGAGCTCCCAGTGTTGACGATGGAGAGGCAGGGTTGGTTCCCTGGCCCCCAGACGAGTTTGTGGGGTGAGGTCTCTTTAGGGGGCACTGCCACAGGGGTACAATGAGATCTGCATGCCAGAGCTAAAGGCTATTTGGCTGACATCAGGCCAGCAGTACATCTGGGACAGTAGGGTACAAGCACCAGGTCCTAACTCTGGGCATGGTTTGGAAAGGGGAGCCAGGCTGTTAGATTTGTTACATCAAAGTCCTCTGTCCTGGCTAAGGAGTGTAAGCCCATAACACTTGACCCTGTCTGACAGGAGACCAGGAAAGCCCCATGCTCTCTCCTACTCCCTCCCCGTTCCTAAAATGTGGGATTCCCACCCCCCTCTCTGGGCACACCCTAGTTCTTTTTTTTTTTTTTTAATTTATTTTCAGTTTTTTTTTTTTCAACATTTTTGAGACGTGGGCTCATGTGACCCAGGCTAGCCTTGAACTCTCAGCTCTCCTGCCTCAGCCTCAAGTTGGATGCTGAGTGCAGAGGCTGGTGGACCTCAAAGCAACCCATTTCCCGTGGCTATCGGCTCTCTGGGGTGCCTCTCTGTGCCCTGCCCAAGCATCTTCTAAGTAGGTTTGTGAGAAAGGCGCTACGACCGACCGTAGAGTGGCTGTGCTGGCTCAGATTCCCCATGGGGCTATGTGGCCCTGTTGCTTCTTGGCCTTCTTACTTTTGATTGGATTGAAAGCCAGGACCCAGATTACCCATCGAGGCCCCTGGCATGGTTGGAGGACAGCCCAAGGATGCCGAGTTCTTTTCTTCTGCCTGGTGATTGTGTTACCTGAGAAGCCCCTTTGTGCAGGAACTCGTGTCCCATGGGACGTGCACACGGGACCTCTACAGGGGCCTGTGCTGGCTTATCATTCTCTGGGAGAAATCTCAGCTTCCTTATTCAGGTGTTTTGGTAAAATCTTGGTTCAGGAATCTTGCCCTGGGGTGCCTGTGGGGGCCCCTACAGAGTGGGTCTGGGCTCTGCTGCCAGTGGGCTATGCCGAGCTGGGCATGGTGGCCGTGCCTTACAACCTCCTGAGCCCTGGACCTTAAGTTCCCAGCTTGAGCCTTGCAGCAGCCCAGCAGTCAGTAGGCTGAGCAGGGAGCACTGCTCTTTTCATAGAAGGGAAACTGAGGCTCGGAATGGTGAGTCTGCCTACCTAGAGCCTAACCTTGCCTCCTAGCCTCCTGAATACCCTGAGGGCCAGAGCTGGATCGAATCCTGTGCTCTGGGATTAATGTCCTGCTTTATTCTAGAGGCAGTTGTTGCCACGGTAACTGGCTCTCATCTATTGCAGGTGCACTATAATGAGTTCATCCCCCAGTTTGAGAAGCAGTACCCAGAGTTTCCCTGGAGTGATGTCCAGGTGAGTCTTGGGCTCTGCCAGGTTGGGGCTGTGAAAGCCACACCCTTCCTTTATAGGTAGGGCAGGGTCATCTTCCTGCTGAGACAGGTAAAGATGACTGGGCTCAGGCCATCCTCTCCCATGCATTCTGGACCTGTGTGTGGGCGTTCTGGGGGGTTCTTTAGAATATTCCTAAGAGGAAGGGAAGAAATTTGTAGCATCCGGAGGTAGCCTAAGAGCAGTAGGAATCCAATCCCATTGGTGCCAGGGCAGGGAGGGTGCTGGTCCTAGCACAGGAAATTGGCAGATTTGCTGGAGGTTTGAGTCCTGCACTAGGGCATGGCTCAGTGACGGGTGTTTGCCTAGAATGCTTGAAGCACTGGGCTCCTTACTTAATACAAAGCAGAAATGGACTCCAGGAGTGTGAGGACAGGCTAACATGGCCATCTGACCAAGCCTAGAGACAAAGGATGTAGGAGGGATGACCTGGTCCATCTTCAGGACAGGGTTCAGGCAAGGATAGTGGGCCTTGTTAGTCCCAAAGTCAGGGTCGAGAACACCGTGTGACAGAGCATTCCTTGTCCCTAGGCTGAGATCTTCAAGGCCTTCACAGAGCTGTTCCAAGTGGCATGTGCCAAGCCACCACCCATGGGCCTCTGCGACTACCCCTCATCCCGGGCCATGTATGCCATTGACCTCATGCTCAACTGGGAGAGCCACCCAGATGGTAAGGGGACTCTCCACACTGGAACGATCCACCCTGTCCACCTGGGCCCACACCAGCAGCAGCTGGGACAGCCCTGGCTGCGATAGGGTTTTAGTGTGGCATGGTTTGGCTTGGTTTGGTTTGGTTTGGTTGTTTTATGTATATGAGAGTTCAGTATGTGTGTGTGTAGAGGGCATAGGACCTCCTAGAACTGGAGTTAGGAATGGTTGTAAGACGCCTTATGGATTCTAGGAACTCTGCAAAGACAGCAAGTGCTCTTAACTACTGAACCATCTCTCTAGCCCACGGCTATCATTTCACTGAATAATTAGCCAGGTGGTCCAGGTTGGGTATCCTGGCCTGATCCCTGAAGGAAACACCTACATCAGTTCAGGGGGACAGGCAGCCAACTGGGGCCACGAGAACTCACGTGACTGGAATGCTGGAGCCACTCTGCTAGCCCTGAATGCCACTCCCTCTGACCAAACTGGCCATCAAAAGTGAAGCAATGTGCCCTCGTAGCCCCAGGAGTAGGGGTAGCTTCAGCCTTTCTTTGGGGAGCAGGTCTCAAGCCAGGGAATGTACGTTCTAGATCACACCCTGTGCACACACACTAGGAATTAGGGCCTAAGTCTGTCCTCCCAAGACAGATGTGTGCTCCAACCCTGCTACCACAGAGCCTTCCCAACTCTGTTTCATCATCAGGAAAGCGGGTGATGCAGCCCCAGATCCTGGAGGTGAACTTCAACCCCGACTGCGAGCGAGCCTGCAGGTACCACCCCTCATTCTTCAACGATGTCTTCAGCACTTTGTTTCTGGACGAGACCGACAACTGCCATGTCACCCGCATCATCTAGGTGCCCAAAGTTCTGCCTGTGCTCCAGCCTCTGCTCACGGAACTGCCTCTGCAGTCCCAGGCTTCTCCCTCCTTCCCTCCCTCCCTCCCTCCCTCCCTCCCTTCCCTCATTCCTCAGCCAGAGCCTTGGCCTAAGTAAGGCTCAGCCCTCCCGAGCCCTGTTCCTGCTCCATATGTGGGATATCGGGTCCTTGTGTGGCAGAGCTGGACAGTGAGTGGTGTCCCAAGGGCTGGGCTCCGACCCAGCACTCTCCGTACCTCTTAACACCCTCTCTTCTCTGAAGAGTCTGCAGCTCAGCCAAGGGCTTTTCTCCTGGCATCCAGAAAGTTCTCAGACCAAGAGTTGTTCTGCAGAAACAGGGTTCCACAGGGGAAGTGTTTGGGGACCCCATATCCACCAGGGCCAGGGAGTACTCTCTCAGAATCTCTGCCCTCCTGTCCCATGGCTGCTGTAAGCAGGGTACTGGAACCCTGTGTTGCACCCACGGGCCCCAGAACAGCCAAGGGGAAACATTTGCCAACCTGGCCTTATGCCTCGGCACCCTCCGCCAGAGCCTTCACCAGCAGACTTCCCAGCCATGCCTGCCCTGGGTGTGTCCCTTCTGGGAAGCTGGACTGTGCAGAGTCCCATGGTCTCTGCATGCTGGCACCTCACGAAATCCCACTGTGCTCTTGTGGGAGACAGGGTGCTAGGGTACTCTAGGGTTGTGACGTTTCATGGCAGAGTCTAGGCAGAGGTGACTGGAAATGCCAGAGCGGCTAAGATGGCTCTGGGGAGAACTTGTGGGAATCAGAGTGACAGTGTTAAGGTTTGGGTTGTTTTTTTCTTTCAACCTGCAGAAAGACAATATAACATCGAGTTCCTAATTTTGTTGCTGGAATTTGAAGTCAGCCACCATTGTTTCTGTAACTGCTGGGCATCTGGGTCCTGCCCCCTAGGAAGTGGGTGTGGTTAGAGTGGGCGGGAGCTGCTTCCAGACTGTCCTACTGTTGGGGTGGGACACTGTGATGGCTGTTGTACTTGTGAAGGTAGAAGTGACCCTCTCTTAGCATGACTGGACAAGGTTCCTCCTGCTCATCTCTGGGCATGTTAGGGAGCCTGCCCCATCCGTGTTGGGTCCAGCCACCATCAAGGTCAGGGTAGACACTTGTGGTGGTCCTGCCCCTGGAAAGCTGCTGGCATCTGCCCTTTTATACTGCAATAAAATACGCCTTCTTTTCACCTGGTCTTTTCTCTTTGGGGCCCTAGAGGCACAGGCCTGGGCTGGCGGGGCAGCTATGTTCTTCTAAGGTTGCAGGCAGACCCAGCATGTCACCACGTGTGCTTTGAGAAATGAGAAGGAAAAGAAAGACCTCTGAGCTCCCTAAGGCAGTTTGGCTTCCTAGTGAGAGTCCCAGTTCTAAGCTGGAGAAGAGCTCTGACCTGTCCTGTCAAGGTCCTGTCAAGGGGGCTTTGGGGGTCACAGGGTCTGAGGCTTGGTCCTACCTGGTGGCCTTGAGAAATAGCATTCTTTGTGTTACCTACTTGTTCTGGAGTGGGGATAAGAGGCCATAATTCATGAGGTGGTTAAGAGGCACTGGGGGCTGACAGAGGACCAGCAAGATAGCTCACCAAGTAAAAATGCCTGCTGCCAAGCCTGAAAACCTCCCTGGGAATTACAGGAGAGAGAACCAACTTCCACGGGTTGTCCTCTGACCTCCATGTGTATACCATGGGACATGTGACTGGACAGGCATGTACACACAAAAATATAATTTAAAAGTGTTCAAAAGAAGCCAGGTACTTCACATGCGCCAGCTGGCCCAGCATCAGGCTTGGCCATCAGCCAGTTGTAGAGACAGTGGTTATACCGCTGACAAATCCTCCTGGTATTCATCCACACCCTGGTCGCTCTCTCCATTTAAGGGGTCACCAAAGGCCAGCAGGCTGGAGAGCCTAGGTAGCCACAACGGTGCTGCTGGAGAAGGAAGTGGGCGGCTGAGCTCTGCAGGCCCTGGCCTGGCCTCCTGGGAGATGCCAGTTGCTGACCACAAACTCAAGTGTTTAAGAGCCCCCTCTAATCCTAAATCAACACGGCTCCAATGCTGACACTTGGCCACCCAGCTCCTCTGTAGCTTGGCTGGGGACATCGGTGTAATAGTTTGAGGCCTGTGCTGAGGGAATAAGCACAAGCCAGAGACCAGTCTAAACCTGCAGGCCAAGTGCCTTTCTCATTAAGGGCTGCAGAAAGCCATTGTCCTATGAGCTGGTGGCAGCACAGAGAAGGTGCCTCCAGTGGTAGGCAAGGGAAGCACACTTGTAGGTGGCACGTGACCCCCATTTCAGCAAAACACTGGGGAGTTGCTGGAGCTCTATGACATGCAATGGACGAGCGCTGCCAAGAAGCCCTTCCCAAGTCTTGGGTGCACTACCCATCAAAGTGTCCAGAATGGGTGCCTGTGATACCTGATGGGTCATTTGTGCTCTGTAGGGACAACATACCCATGAGGCCTATGGAAGCAGGCTGAGGCAGGTGAAGGGTACTGGAACTAAACACCCTCTTCCTGCCAGTTGGGTCACCCTAGGTGGAGAACCTGGGTGGTACCAGCCCAGACAGGCCCAGCCTCAGCAGCAGAGCCATCCCGCTTGGCCACCATCTGCCTGTCCAACAGGCCAGATGTCCCACTAAGTAGAGAGCCTGTTACACATGAAGTTAGAGACTTTATTTAGCTTTAAAAGCCCCATGTTCCAGGGGCATGCCTGGAGCAGTGCAGAAAGGCAGATATAACTGTGCCTGCAGGAGACTCAGCACTGACCACCCTAACCTACCTGGTGGCTTCCTGGGCTAAGGCCAGGTAGACCAGCAGGCCCAATGGTCATGAAAGCATGATGGCCACCACCCACGGTGCCTGGCTGGCAGGGCTGCATTCCTGATGTATGTATGAGTGCCTTCACTCTGCGAGCCGGGAGCCCCCTCGCCGGCCAGAGTTATCACGCCATACATAGTAGTTGAGCACGGTGGCAAAAGCCAGCCAGGCCAGGTAAGGGTACAGCAAGCGGGCAGCCGGTGGGCTCACTCGGTGCCAAGCCAGGGTTGTGGCGGTCGCCACCCCACTGACAAGCAGGAGATCGGCTAAGGCCTGCAAAGACAGAAGATGGGAAGTCTAAGGTCATGTCAAATCTAGACGCCTCACTTAGCCCTACTGAACCTTAGGTTATGATGCCCGTCTCTATCCTCAGCTTCAGTTTCCTTGTCTGCAAATCCCTACCTGACATTACCAAGTGTTATAGCCCCAAGGGGACACAGCATATCCAGGAGGGGACCAGCATCTTAAAGGCCTCTGACCTGCAGATACAACACTGTAAAGTGCTGACCCAAGAGACCAGTGTAGGGGCCAGACTGCTACTGGTATGGTATACCCACAGTGGCTCAGCAAAAAAACAAAACAAAAAAACAGGTTTCACTGTGTAGCCTTAGCTGATTTTGAACTAGACCAGGCTGTCAGACTTAGAGCAATCCTCCTGCCTCTGCTGGCACTACAGGCCAGATATGAACAAAAACTTTTTTTTTTAGATTTTATTATTTATTTATTTTTATGGTTGTGAGCCTTCATGTGGTTGTTGGGAATTGTATTTAGGACCTCTGCTTGTTCCAGTCAACTCTGCTCGCTCAGTCCCTGCTCACTCTAGCCCAAAGATTTATTTATTATTATACATAAGTACACTGTAGCTGTCTTCAGACAGCACCAGCAGAGGGCGTCAGATCTCATTACGGGTGGTTCTGAGCCACCATGTGGTTTCTGGGATTTGAACTCAGGGCTTTCTGGAGAGCAGTCAGTGCTCTTACCGGCTGAGCCATCTCGCCAGCCCAACAAGAACATTTTAAAGGAGAGGTTTAGTCCTCATGTGTCAGAACACAGAGCACCAGCTGTATTACCAGTGCCTCACACCAATACTCATATACCCAAGATCGCAGCCCACCCTCTTCAACCTGGCCCTCCAGACTTTCTTCATGCAGGAAAGATGAGCTGAAATACATTAGTACACAGGCCATCATCACCTAGGCTGACCTGGCCCTCTCCTGGACTCAACTGATTGTCCCACTTCAGCCTCTCGAGAGCTGGGAATACAAGGACCCCACTGCACGAGACTCAAGGAATTCCTAAAGGGGCTGTAGGCCACAGGCCTCACCCCTGTAGATACTGACCCTATCTGGGATGTGATGTCACCTGCTCTCCCAAAGCCATCTTCAATGACCTAAGAGTCAAGTTACTTACCCAGCCCATCTGCCGGGCACCAAAGAAGATGGGGGGCCACGCCCAGTTCAGAGCCAGCTGACCAGTGTAGAGACCCAAGGGAACCATAGCTTCCTCTGTGAAACCTCCCAGCTCTTTCCAGACTATGTAGGAGCCATACCTGAAACAGACAACCGATCAGGACATCACAGGGCAAGGCAAGTGTATTACCCTCCTCTGAGACTACACGCGATGGCTCAAGTACACCCTGCTTGCTACTGACTTCTGTATGAGCTCAAAGAAGCTGCTTGCCCTCTCTGGGCCTTTGCTTCTTATAAGATGGCTACGGGGATTTGAGTTGAGAACGTCGAGTCAGTATGTGGTTGCAGAATGAAGGCTGGAGGGGGAGGGGGACAAGCAGGTGGCAGCTTGGTCATTGCAGACCGTTGGGGCCATGAGACAATAGCTGCGGAGGGCTTCTGGGAATGGACCACACCAGGGCCTGGTGCTGTACAGTCCAACCAGGAGATTGTGGCTGCCTCTCATTTGCCTTGGCACATGCTGCTGTTATCCACACTGACCTTTATACATGGGAGTTGGAGCCCAGACAGGATTCCAAGAGGTAAGCAGGATCGCATAGGTTGGCAGCCTCACCACCCTCTCTTTCTCAATGGGCAATGATGCTATTCTGTC
Organism: Mus minutoides; assembly: GCA_902729485.2. NCBI lineage: Eukaryota > Metazoa > Chordata > Mammalia > Rodentia > Muridae > Mus > Mus minutoides. Next base: position 1,793,027 of record LR753318.1, on the reverse strand, counting down.
TGAGAGTCAAAGCCCAGCCTGATTCCAGGGGCTACAGAGCACAGCATGGTGGCACCTACAACTACCTACCCCATGGCCGAATACAGTGTGCCCCAGATGGGAGCCAGTGTCCAGCGAGGCGGATGCCAGGAGGGTTTCTGCAAGCTAGCATACCAACGGAGGCCCTCGCCACGCACGAAGTAGGCTCCCATGAAGCCCCCCAGGCTGGGCACCAGAGTGAGGCCTACGGCGGGCACCCAGGATTCAGGCATGGTGATTGCAACTGATGTTCTGGAAAGATCTGAAAAAGAAGACGGGGTAGGGGTGAGGGCAGTTCTACAAAACCTTGGGGGGTCAACCCATCACTGCCTTCAGCACCTCTGGGGTCCTGTTCCCCAGGATGAACTAGCCCACTTGTTCCTGGTGGGTGAAGAAGGAGAGTGGAGTCCCCATTCCACCCACACTTGTGCCCCTGCCCAGAGGTGCCACCAGGGCTCCACCCACCTTCTTCCTACTTTTGCTTCAAGCATCTGTTCTCTCACCTCACCCTCGATCTGGTGATCTCCTGGTGTGATGACCTCTACTCCCTGTGCCCCTGTTAAGAAGGCTCTCAGTTCTGCTTGACCTCAGGTCTAGGGTCCCTCAGGGATGCTGGGAGGTCTGTGCATTGTGTTTCAGTACTTCGGCCCATCATTCATTCACTCCCTTGGTAATTGGCAACTGGCAAAGCTTGGCTTCCTCAAATCTTCCCACACTCCTCACCTACCATGACCTCAGAGAAGTCACTTCAATCCTGTTTCCATCTATGCACAAAATTGACGCTGCCTACTTTAGTGTCCCCAGGGGGCAGCATAGAGTCTTATGATCCTTAGGTGCTGTCTACCTGGGAGGCCAAACCCATGCACCAGAGGACAGCCTGCCCAGAGTTCCCCAGCACTCTAGGTCAGGCTCTGCCCTAATCACAAAGTTTCACACCCATGAATACTCAGGAAAACAATCAAGACTGGGTCCCAGCCCTCTTTCTATTTCTTAAGAGGGGTCTCGGGCCCTTTGCAGCCAATCTCTGGGCTGAAATCAAGACCCAAGGAGCTTGAGAATGGGGAGCCCTGGTGTGGATGTCCAGGGCCAGCTCTGCCTCTGCTTGCTATAGGAGTGCAAAGCCAGTCAGTATCCTGACTGGGACTCAGTTTCTCCATCAAAATATAGTTCCCACTAACACACACACTGTTAGTAGCTGGAGAATCAGGGTGTCAACACACACACTGTTAGTAACTGGAGAATCAGGGTGTCCGCTTGCATTGTTGAAGCCCTCTGGGAAAATGGCTCAGAATGGTAAAGCATTTGCTATGCAGAGTGTGAAAAGTGGAGTTTGGATCCCCCCCCCCCAAAAAAATCCGTATGAATGCTGGGTGGGTGTGCTAATCCACCTGTCATTCCAGCACTGTGAAGGCAGAGACAGGATCCTCAGAGCTAAGCCAGCTAAACTAGCGGCAACTGGCAAACTCTGGACTCAACAAGAGATTCTACATCACTGAATAAAGGGGACATCCGATGGAGGCCAGAGGTCCATGCCAGTACACAAACATGTACAACACACACACACACACACATACAGACACACATACACTGAGACACACACACATACACTGAGACACACAGAGAGACACAGACACAGACACACACAGACACACACAGACACACAGACACACACACACACACACAAACACACGCGCGCGCGCGCGCGCGCGCGAAGGAATGAAACAACCTTCTACATTTTAAGGGCTGGAGACCAGCTCAGTGGTAGGTAGACAGAAGGCTTCATTAACAAGACCCTGAATTCAGTCTACAGTATGACCACCACGAAAACAACCCCACTGCCTGTAGTGATTTGAAGGAGACTGTCCCCCATAGGCTCAGTGATTTGAATATTTGGTTCCTGATTGGTGGTGCTGTTTGGGTAGGCTTAGGAGGTGTGGTCTCCATCACGGGAGGCTGGCTTTGAAAGCCAAAAGCCCCGCCTCCTTCAGTTTGATTTCTCTGTTTCACGCTTACGCTTACGTTTGAAGATGTGAGCTCTCGGCATCCTGCTCCTTGCAGCATACCTGCTCACAGCCACACCTGCCCGCTGCCGCGCCTGCCAACCGTGGTGGACTCTTATCCCTCTAACCTCTCCCTTCTAAAACTTTCCTTGGTTCCGGTGTTTTATCAAAATAACAGAAAAGTGGCTAATACTGTGCCCGAGAACAGGGGAATCTCACACACTCCCTCCAAGTTCCAGAAGACTCATTTCTTTGTTTATAAAGAGCTTGGCATGCCAGTGTTCTGCAAAATACCGCTAGCTAGCCTGGAAGAGAACTTTTTTTTCTTTCTTTCTTTTTTTTTTCTTGTTGGTCCTGAAAACACTGAACCTAAGCTTCGTGCATACCAGGCAAGCATTTTACCACTGAGTTGCAAGCCCAGATCTCTTTTTTTGTTTTGAGACAAGTTCTTTTTTTGTTTGTTTGTTTGTTTTGTTTTGTTTTTCGAGACAGGGTTTCTCTGTATAGCCCTGGCTGTCCTGGAACTCGCTTTGTAGACCAGGCTGAACTCAGAAATCCGCCTGCCTCTGCCTCCCGAGTGCTGGGATTAAAGGCGTGCGCCACCACGCCTGGCTTGAGACAAGTTCTTGATAAGTGTCCTAATTAGATTGTTGTTGTTGTTGTTAACTTAATGCCTCCGTCAGTAGGCAAGTCTGTGGCCTTCGTCTGATCCATGATTGAGCCTAGTCCACTGTGAGTGGCACCACTCCCGAGGAGATGGAGGTCCTGGGCTGTAGAAGAAAGCAGGCTGAGCAAGGGAACAATCAGTAAGCAACACCTCTCCATGGCTCCGCATCAGCTTCTGCCTCCAGGTTCCTGCCCTGCCTTCCCTCAGTGATGGAATGTAATCTGTACACTACATAAGCCCTTTCCTCCACAAGCTGCTTTGGTCAAAGTACTGTATCACAGCCATGGACAGCAAGCTAGAAGAGTAAGTAACAAGGCTGGCCTTAAACTCACTCTGTAACCCATAGACCTTGAACTTTAGAACATCCTGCGTAAAGCATCCAGTCATAGCTTAGAGGACATTTTTAATGAGTTGAAAACTGTTTTCAGCATGGACTCTTTTGGAGGGCAGAAGTGGAGACAGAGTTTCTCCAATCAGACCTGGCTGTCCTGGAACTCACTCTGTAGACCAGGCTGGCCTTGAACTCAGATCCACCTGCCTCTGCCTCCTGGGTGCTGGGATTAAAGTTATGCACCACCACCACCCAGCTGTTTTCAACATAACCTTAAGACAGACCAAAACATCTACTTCTTAGGGAGGGGGTTGGCAGTCCCTCCCAGTAGAAACAAGGCATTTTTCTATATCTTTACTGAGTCACAGGACTCACCCCCCCCCTTGAGAAAGCTGGGGTACAGAAAATAGCTGTCCAACCAAATCTGGCTGCTCACTTAGCTCAGCCTAGTGTCACCTCAAGCAAGCCTGGGCTACCTTAGAAGCTGCTTATCTCTGCAACGGGGACTTATCCTGCCTTTCTAATAAATCCCACAGCAGTGTGGTACCCAGTGAGCCGGAGGGGGCCGTGACCAGTACATTAATTAGGTTTTCCTTGGATATCAGCATGGTCAGAGCTAGCAGGAGACCCCACATCACACTGGGAGAAACTGAGGCCCAGAGGCAGAGTGGAGACCTGGGAAGTGAGGCACGGAGTGGCCCAGGGTATGTTCAGTTTTCTCTCCCTCTCAGAAGAGCTCCTTCCACAGATAACTGGGAGCTTGCCATCTCTACAGTACACATGGATACCACAGTCCCCTTGGGCACACTTGGTGATCTTCTTGCCAAACCTCAAGCCTGGGCCTGAGCCTAGAGACACCAGGAAGAATCTCAAGAGGAGCCTTCTGTACAAAGACAGTGCTCAGTGCATCAGCTCACAAGGTGACGAAAGATGTAGGAAGAAGCCCGGAACTGCAGAAGGTGAACGATGGGGAGCAGGGCGGGCTCACTGGGGCATGTGTGGGAAGGTGGCAAGTTCTAGAGGTCAAACCTGAAGCTGAATGGGGGGGGGGNAATGAGAAACTGAATAGGGGGGGCTATCTGAGGGAATGAGAAGCTGAATAGGGGAGAGTACCTGGGGGAATGAGATGCTGAATGAGGGGAGTACCTGGGAGTATGGGAAGCAGACTGGGGGATGCACCTCTCCGAGAAGAGGGGGAGGTAGATGGAGCCTGTGGGCCATTTGTTCTGCATTTCTGCATTTTCCAAAGTTTAGACAAGAAACTGCACTGTCTCTCCCAGCACCATAGCACATCTTGTAATGGGGCCCCAAGACAGGAGGACTGCAAAGCCTATACCAGCGTGGGATGCGCAGAGGGACATAGGAGGAAAAGAAGGAGGGAGAAGTAGTGTCCCTACTTAAGGTCACTGTTCCACCTTGCCAAATCCCCTTCACAGTACCACTCCTGTTCCATGGCCTGGGGACACCTGTTAGGGTTTTCAGTTGGTTTCGTTGTTTTGTTTGTTTGTTTGTTTGTTCCAAGCTAGCCTGGAACTCCATAGCCCAGGCTAAGCCTTGAATGCATGACCATCCTACTTCAGCCTCCCAGCTCCTGAGGGCTCAGATTACAGACTGCAGACCTGCACTGCAAAAGCCTGGTTTATACTGTTGCTCCCCCCTCCCTCTTCCCCTCCTCCTCTACCTCCCCTCTCCCCTCCCCCTCTCCCTTCTCCTCTCCTTCTCCCTCCCTCCTCCCCTCCCCCTCTTCCTCTAAGATTTATTTATTTGTTTTATGTATATGAGTACACTGTTGCTGTCTTCAGACACGCCAGAAGAGGGCATCAGATCCTATTACAAATGGTTGTGAACTATCATGTGTTTTCTGGGAACTGAACTCAGCACCCCTGGAAGAGCAGTCAATGCTCTCAACTGCTGAGCCATCTCTCTCTAGCCAGCCTCTCCTCTCTATTTTTTGTTTTGTTTTGTTTTGTTTTGTTTTTGTTTTTCGAGACAGGGTTTCTCTGTGTAGTCCTGGCTGTCCTGGAATTCACTCTATAGTCCAGGCTGGCCTTGAACTCAGAAATCCACCTGCCTCTCTGCCTCCCAAGTGCTGGGATTAAAGGTATGCACCACCACTGCCTGGCTCTCCTCTCTTTTTTTTCTTTTTTTCTTTTTTTTTTTTGGTTTTTTGAGACAGGGTTTCTCTGTGTAGCCCTGGCTGTCCTGGAACTCACTCTGTAGACCAGGCTGGCCTCGAACTCAGAAATCCACCTGCCTCTACCTCCCAAGTGCTGGGATTAAAGGCGTGCGCCACCACGCCCGGCTTTTTTTTTTTTTTAAAGATTTATTTTATTTATTATATGTAAGTACACTGTAGCTGTCCTCAGGCATTCCAGAAGAGGGCGCCAGATCTCATTCAGGATGGCTGTGAGCCACCATGTGGTTGCTGGGATTTGAACTTATCACCTCGGGAAGAGCAGTCGGGTGCTCTTACCCGCTGAGCCATCTCACCAGCCCCGGCTCTCCTCTCTTAATAGGGGCACAAAGATATTCATCATGTAGCCCAGACCAGCCTCAAACTGATAGTCGTCCTCTTACTTCAGCCTCCCGGGCAAGCACCACCACTGCTGACAACAGGTTTTATTAACTGAGGTGAAAGTCCCCAAATGTAAAGTAACAATCAGAAATCACACAAGCTGATGATGTTGCTGTCTCCCCAGCCATTGACACCAAGTTCCAAACATGTGCATTTCCCACAAAGAAACCAATGCCTGCTGGGCACTTGTTTCTTGTGCCAACCCAGCCCTGCCCTTCCTCATGGCCAGCAAATCCCTTAGGTCCCCCAGAAGCTGCCTTCCCTGAACATTACCTAGCAGGTGAGAGCCTGGGTGGCTGGTTTCTTTCCTGAGAACCCTGCCTGAGAGGTTTGCCAACCTTACGCCCCACAGTAGTACCTCTTCCCTCTTGCCATGGCTTTGAAGGAGAAAGTGCTCTCATGACAGCTATGCGCTGGGGATGGGGTGGGGGGGTGGGGGGCATTCTCTGTGTCTGGGAAGTCCTCAAACAGGACCAACCAATGTCTCTGCTGATGGGTTTCAGAGTCCGTCAAGTCTCCCATTATGGTGGCTGTCCCAAAGATATACCATAAGGACAGGATCTAGGGACAGGACACTGGACCCCAGGTTTCTATTCCCACCCTCTAGCCATCCTGGAAGGCAAGACTATCTTTATGCTCTGCTGCACTAAGGGGATCAAAGGGAGGGCCCCCTATTTCCATCTGAAGTCACAAAACAGGACAGTCACCACCCCACTTGAAACCGAAGGAGAAAGTTGGGCCAAGGACCTTCCAGGGACTTCCTGGAGACTGCCCAGTTCCTGAGTCACCCACATGGAGGGGTGGTAGACAGGCAGGGGTGGGGCCCATGAAGCTGAGTCACCCCTCAGCTAGGCTGAGCTGGGCAGGAGATCAGCTCAGGGTGGAATCCCAGGATAGTATAGAGGGCAGGACGGGGATACTCAAAGGGGCAAAGCTGCCCGTTCACCCTTTATTTCTGTCTCTTCTAGAAGACATGTAACATCCTAAGCTTCACCCTGTTACCAGCTTGTTCAGGGTCCTTGGGGTGTTCCAGGAAGGAAGGACAGGCCACCAAGACCTCCCTGGAAAACTCCACCCAGGGTTGTGACTATCAGTGCAGGGACCACTCAGCTGCTTCCTCTAGGGGAGGGAGGAGATGGCTACCTTTTCACTTCCAGAGAGCATCTTGGACAGATGAATTAGGACTAGACAGAGGAGAGTATGGTAGTAGGCCTTCTCCACGGTCACCACCCCAGGACCTCAGGGATGGAGCCAAGCCTTACTCAAAGGCACTCACTCAGTCAAGCCTTACTCAAAGGCACTCATTCCGTCAAAGCTTCATGTACTCCTCACAGCAGCCACAGGACAGGGGTCAGCCACCTCTCTTTGATCCACAGTGCCCAGAAGGAGTTTATTGCTAGTGTCACTTTCCAGGTAAAGAAACTGATATGGGGCTGGAGAGATGGCTCAGAGGTTAAGAGCACTGACTGCTCTTCTGGATGTCCTGAGTTCAAATCCCAGCAACCATACAGTGGCTCACAACCATCTGTAATGAGATCGGATGCCCTCTGAAGACAGCTACAGTGTACTTACATATAATAAATAAATAAATCTTTTTTTTTAAGTAAGGAAGAAAGAAAGGAAAGAGAAAGAGAGAGGGAAAGAAAGAAAGAGAGAGAGAGAGAGAGAGAGAAAGAGAGAGAGAGAGATGGGGAGACTGAAGAACGTTCCAGGTCGGTATCTCTACACCCACAATGACACTCAGCCACACTCTGTCACCTCCCCTTGGGATACAATGCCCTGGGCAAGGATCAGGTCCACAGGCTGTCTCTCTTCTCAGTGTCTGATGGATCACAGGCCAACAGCATCACCCTCTCCATACTTAGCACCATCACTCCATAGAACCTCGGGCCCCACCTCTTAATAGGACAGCCAGAAAGGATGCCTGAGCCCTCCCTCTCCTAGGCTGCCGTCCGTGAAGCTAGGACAGAGCCAATGGGCCTGGGGTACCTTTGCTCTGGGGCTTCCCTAGAGACTATGACCCAGAAACAGAAGGGAGCCGGCCACGCCCTCTTCCGTCCACTGTGTGAAGCTCCTCCCCATCCTTGAGCTTTCCTTCCAGCAAAGTCGTTTCAGTCCCGAGGAATTTTAGGACTTTTTGTTTTTAACGAACTTGCAAATCATCCTTATACCCTTTGCCAGCCTTTCTCATTCTGAAAGTAATCATCGTGCCAGCAACAGGCCAGTTAGGACCGGCAGGAACTGGTCACCATGAGGTCTGGGGTGTGGGGAAATGGCGTGGCCGAGTGGCAACTTTTTCAAACAAAACTGGCTTTCAAGCGCCGCTTGCACAACCCCCTAACAAGGGGAACACAAACAGAAGCCGAAAACTCCGATCAGAGAAAAGCTTAAAAATCAAGCCTGCTGTCTGTCGGTCTCACCCCTCAGGTACCTACCACTACCAAGAGTTTCTGGACGCTGGCGGGTCTCAGCCCTGAGACGGCCAGGCACACACACGCAGTACCCAAGTTCACAAATCACTACGCAGGAGAAAAGTCCACACCACACATGCAGGAGAAGCAGCCTCTGGTCTCAAAGCAGGCTTAGGCAGCTGCGGCTCGAGTCCTGGCTCCTATACTTGGCCTTTGCATCGTCTAGGTTTCCCACGGGTCCCAGCACTCCTCCGCAAGGGAAGCAGGATTCCCAGCAGCCAGAGGCTATCTTCTCTTTCCGCCCAGCTGCCTCCAGCTGCAGCAGCCACTCCTGCCTCACCGAGGCAGGCACAGGACCTTGGCCGCTATCCCCAAAGGCCAAACACCCTCAGCCAAAGCAGCGCATTCTCGGGAGGAGTCCCGCCCGCTTGGTCCTGGCCTCAGTTTCCCTTTTGGCTTCCCGCCGTCAGGGTCTCACCTACCCACAGCCCCGCTCACGCAGTCGCTGGCTATTCCGTGAAGGACACTGGGCTCAGAGGTTGGTAGCCGCTGACCCCGCCTCGCCCCGCCCCGCCCTGCGCCGCACCCGGAGGCACCCTGCCTTCCCAGGCCCGCCCTCAACCAGGCACCCCTCTTTTTTTCCTCTCCTTATCGTGGGCCTGGACACAGAGGGGAGAGATGCATCGCAGACAGGCAGACAACGAATGCCACAGTGGTGGCACGTGCTTGTATTTCACACCTGAGACAGGAGGATGACAGTGAGCTCGCAGTCAGTCTGAGATGCGTAGTATACGCCCCCCCCGCCCCCATGCCTGGCTGAATTCTACCTATCATCTTATTTTGTGTTGTTTGTTTGTTTGTTTGTTTGCTGGTTTGTTTTAATGAGGGGCTTGGGATATAGTTCCATTGTGGAGTGCTTTCTTTGCATGCAAAGAGCCCTCGAGTTTCAATCTCTAGCACAGCCCAAAATAAAGGAAAACAAAACTAACCGCTTTCTGCCTCTTGTGTTAGTAAGGCCCTAGGCGCTATGCCTGGCCACACCCACTTGCTGGCAGCCCTCAACCTCTTCCTGTGAGTCAATTAGAGTAGGCTGGCTGGGCAAGGAGCCCCGCCAATCTGCCTGTTTCAACCTTCTGGGCCCTGGGATTATAGCTGTGCACTACTATACCCAGGGTTTTAATACAGGTTCTGGAAATAAAACTCAGATCCTAGTGACTGCAAGGTGAGCATGCGACCCACTAAGGCATCTTCCCAGTCCCCGGCTTCCTGCTTTTAACCAGCAGCACAGCAGCAGAAGGCGGTCTGATTGTGAAATCTCTCAGCACACCTCTGCAGCCTTGCCAATCCCTGCCGCAATGGCTCTACACGCCTTGTATGTGCCCACAGCTTTTCAGTCTCTCTGCACCCCTCTGGTGTACCCTTGTCTGTCTCCTGGATAGGTTTCACGTCCTATTGTGTATTTGCTAAGGATCGAATGTTCCCCGGGAGGGAGGGAGGAGCTGGGAGAGGGGATCTCTGGTGGAAATTTAGTCCCCATTGTGAAGAATCAAGAGGTGAAACCAAGTGGGACCAGGTGGACCTTGAGTTGACTATGTCCCAAGGTCTCATGGTGTGGCCCCAATCCATTCACCATTCATTCAGGAATAGATCAATCGGTTATCCTGAGTGTAGGTCTGGTATCAAAGCCAGCCAGTGCCGGTTCTCAGATATGGCCCCTCTTGCCAGATGAAGTCTTGCATCCCTTGGATTCTGTAGAAAGTCTCTACCAGCAAGGAGGCTCTTGTCAGATGCAGCTTCTGACCTTGAACTTTACAACCTGGAGGACTGTAACTTGTACTCTATATAAATGGCCCAGTGTGTCATTCAGTAGTAGAAACAGAAAATGGACCGAAGCATCTTGCCTCTCAGTGGCTCCATTTGGTCTATGTGTCTAGTCCTCCTAGAGCTCTTGCCAGAGTCCACTGTCCTTCAGATCCTTGGAGGTGTGTTGTGGTCCAGCGGCCTCATGCTGTGTATTGAGGCATCAGTATGCAACTGTATGCGTTGCTGGCACACTCGACTATTGATGCTACCTTCTTGCTATAGCCTGTGGATGTAAATTTGGACTGCAAAGATTTGAAATTTTACAAGCACAACCTTCTATGCGAGTTTAAGCTTAGTCCACGGAGCCAGCACTCAAAGGACCTGACCTTTCTTCTCTTTGTTTTATGTCTGTGGGCATCTTCCCACATATATGTATGTGTACCATGTCTGTGCCTGGTGCCCACAGAGGCCAGAAGAGGGCACTGGACATCCTAGAACTTAAGTTAAGCGATGGATGTGAGAATTGAACCCAGCTCCTCTGGCAGAGCAGCAAGTGCTCCTAACCTCTGAGCCATCTCTCCAGCTCCCATTTTTGTTTAATCTTTATTTTTGGAGTCTCCTGTGTCATCCGGGCTGACTTTGAACTCATGATCCTGACTTCTCAAGTGCTGGGGATACAGACATGCACCATCATGCCTGGCTTCAGCAGCCCTGACAGTGTGGAAAGGCCTCACTGTTACTTTTCAGACCTGATTTTCTTTTCTTTTATTGTATTTTTTTTTACAGTTTCCTGTCTTTTGTTTCCTCACTTCCCTTTCTGGAATGCCTGTCACTCAGAGCCCTGGACTTCCCGTGTTGCTCTTCTCTCTCTCTGTGTGTTCTTGCTTAGTTCTTCTGTTTCCCTTCTTTAGTCCTCCCCCCGCCCCAGTGGTTTCTTCTGGACTTCACTGAGGGTTTCAATTCTGCTCAGCCGTTTGCTGTATTTTTTATCTTAGAACCTCACTGTCTTACCTTCTGAAGACATCAGTGATACTCTTTTAATTACTTTTTTGGTAATATTCATTTATTTTGTATATGAGGTCAGTGGAGAGCTTGCCAGACATGGCTCTCTCCTTTCATCATGTAGGTTCCAGGGACCAAATTCAGGGTTTCTGGCTTAGTAGCAAGCACCCTTACCCCAGAGCCGCCTTACTGGCCCTAGAGTTAATATTTAAAAATGACTGTTTTCTTCTTTCCTCAGCTTCCAAATTCTATATGTTGGCTTTCTTTTCTGCCCATCAGAGGCTTTTCTTAGATGCATGGGAATCCTTGGATGTCTTATCATAATTTTTAAAATGTACAAAAGCTGGGCGTTGGGAGATAGGCAGGTGGATCTCAGAGTTCAAGGCCAGCTTGGTCTACAAAGCTAGTTCCAGGACAGCCAGGACTATACAGAGAAACCCTATCCAGAAAGAGCCTGGTGATCACCATCACCATCACCATCACCATCACCATCATCATCATTAAAGAAACAAGACAAAACAAAACAAAGCCTGTGGTGACAGTTCAGTAGTTTGGGTTCCCTCTTCTGGAACATCAGTGACCTCAGGGTTTTCCTTCTGAAATGTTTAGCATTTGCCAGGGTTCCCCAGTCCTTTGCTTGGAGGATAGGGGTCTGACTTTAGCATTCCGGGAGCTTTCTGAAGCAGAACACTGGAGTGGGTCTCTAGAGTCAGCATTCACTGCGAGCCTGTTCCAAAGGAACCCCGGATTCATGCCCCACCTTTCCCTTGATCTTTCCCAAACTGAAGCTCAGATGATTCCAGGGACCAGGGAATGGGGAGAGGTTGAAGGCTCAAGGATCTAATCTTTTATTTTTTTTCAAGGATATATTCAAATAGATTTGCACTTTCTTTCTCATCTATTTCTCTAAGCTTTAAAGGATGCTGTTAAAGGAATGAGACCTGGCTTTTGGGTTTGTTTGTTTGTTTGTTTGTTTGTTTGTTTGTTTTGAGACAAGGTTTCTCTGTGTATCCCTGGCTGTCCTGGAACTCACTCTGTAGACCAGGCTGGCCTCAAACTAGAGATCCACCTACCTCTAGAATCAAAAGTGTGAGATACCACCACCTGTTCTTTAGCTTTCTCCACGTCTGGAGAGAGTCTAGGGTCAGCCAGGACAGGTAACCCAGCTTATCTTCTTTATGTTTTCAAGACAATCAGTGACTAGGGTTTCTATCTTCTTTCAGTCTGTGGAATTCATGTCTTTTTTTTTTGTAGTTTTTTTTTTTTTTAAATCAGGGTTTCTCTGTATAGCCCTGGCTATCTATCCTGGAACTCACTCTGTCTGTGTCTGCCCAGCCACTGGGGAGGCAGAATGTGGGGAGTTTGACTGTGCTGCCTGGAGGGAAGCACCAAGACACTGCTCAGGGGTAGGAAAGCTCATTCTGAGATGTGGGGAAGCAGGGGCTGGTTTGGGGGTCCCAGGCCTGTGACAAGGCCGGGGCCATGGGTTTCTCAGACTCATCCAGGTGCCACTGGGAGTCTTCTGAAGATCAGAGAACAGAGTGGGGGCAGCTTGGACTGGGACAGCATCTACCAGAGCCAGGGGTGGAGGGAGGCCCCACTTGTCCCATGGGTGATTGTCCTTAGCTTGATGGAGGCAGGCTTGGTGGCAGTTGGAGCTGGGAGCACAGAGAGGCCTTCTATGGAAAATTAGGCTGCAGTTCTGTAGGCAGAGGCCTTCTTCATGGCTTCCCATGACAGATCTTGATGAAAAAGACAGTCCATGGTTCTAAACAGTTTATTAGCTGTTCATGGTGAAAAATGGCCCATACCCACTTCTCAGGGTAGGCCTGAGATTAAATATCTTTTTCAGGGAGGAATGTCTGGAAAGGGAAGCTTATTGGCTAAGCCCTCAGGTCCTCTAGGTACCTCATTAGCATGGAGAACTCAGTTCTGGGCCTACATGACCACAGGTCCTTATGTGAGGAGCATGGAATGTGTTTCAGGCCGGGAATCTGGCAGGAAGCTGGGAGTTGCCTAATACTCAGTGTGTGCCCACTGAGTCTCTGGGTCTCAACCTGCTCTACTTTATCAAACTCCCTGGCATGGTTTTACATCCCACATCACTCTGTAGACAGAGGTGGTCTTGAGCTCACAGAGATCTGCTTGCCTCTGCCTCCTGAGTGCTGGGATTAAAGGCATACACCACCACTATCAGGCAGGAATTAATGTCTTCCAAAGAGTCCTTTGGACCAGGGAGATGGCGCACAAAGTCAGTAAAGTGTTTGCTGCACAAGTTTGAGGACCTCACTTTAGATATCCAGAGTCCGTGTAAATAAGTCAGGTGTGGGAGAGCAAACCTGCAATGCTATCATTTGACAGGAAGCGTCCCGAGCATCTTTGGAGTCTGCTGGCCAGGCATGAGCATCTCTGGAACCCACTGGCTAGCCTTGCTAGGTGAATCAGTGAGCTTGAGGTTCGGTGAGAGACCCTGTCGCAAAAAAGTAAGGTGGAGCGCGATAGAGGAAGACCACCAATATTGACTCCTTGTCTCTGCATCCATGTACACATGCATGTGTGCACACACTGCCATGTGCACAGATTCCACTCAAGCATACACATAGGCACACATGTGAAACATAACAGTCATTGGCTGTGTATTTCTGGACCCTAGGCCGAAGAACCCTGCACCGTTTTCACCACACCACCAGATGCCCTGGTCATGTTTCACCTGGAGAATCTCCTCTAGTGGGATGATGACCTTTTCCTTATCCAAAGCAAGACCTCAAGGCTAGAAAACAGCTCAGCAACTGAAAGTGCATGTTGATCTGGCAGAGAACCTGAGCTCCATTCCCAGCACTTCCATCAGGTGGCTCAAAACCATCTATAGCTCCAGACCCAGAGGATCCAAAACCCTGCAAGCCTCAGCACATATTTAGATAATTAAAGATTTAAAAAGTAAGGCTGGCGAGATGGATCAGTGGGTAAGAGCACTGACTGCTCTCCCGAAGGTCCTGAGTTCAATTCCCAGCAACCACATGGTGGCTCACAACCACCCATAATGAGATCTGACTCCCTCTTCTGGTGCATCTGGAGTAAGTGGAGCCAACCAGAGTGAGCAGAGGTCCTAAAAATTCAATTCCCAACAACCACATGAAGGGTCACAACCATTTGTTCAGCTACAGTGTACCCATATACATAAAATAAATAAATAAATCTTTTTTAAAAAGATAAAAAGTAGCCATGTGTGATGGTGTACCTTTGACCACATCACTCAGGAGGCAGAGGCAGGCAGATCTCCAAGAGTTGGGGGCCAGCCTAGTCTACATAGTGAGTTCTAGGCTGGCTACATAGTGAGGTTCTTCCCACCTATTTCTCTCTCTCTCTCTCTCTCTCTCTCTCTCTCTCTCTCTCTCTCTCTCACACACACACACACACACACACACACACACACACATGAAAACATAAAGTAAGAAAACAACCTGAACAAATAACAAATAAGACTGAACAACCTGAAACACTTATTTGATTCTCTTCAAACTCAGTGAAATATGTTTGATGATGTGGAGTACTGAGTGGCACATCCTCTCTGATACATTAAATTCCTATATGGAGCCTGTACTGGCTAGTTTTGTGTCAACTTGACACAGCTGGAGTTATCACAAAGAAAGGAGCTTCAGTTGAGGAAATGCCTCCATATAGATCCAACTGTAAGGCATTTTCTCAATTAGTGATCAAGGGGGAAAGGCCCCTTGTGGGTGGGACCATCTCTGGGCTGGCAGTCTTGGGTTCTATAAGAGAGCAGGCTGGGCAAGCCAAGGGAAGCAAGCCAGTAAAGAACATCCCTCCATGGCCTCTGCATCAGCTCCTGCTTCCTGACCTGCATGAGTTCCAGTCCTGACTTCCTTCAGTGATGAACAGCAACATGGAAGTGTAAGCCGAATAAACCCTTTCCTCCCCAACTTGCTTCTTGGTCATGATGTTTGTGCAGGAATAGAAACCCTGACTAAGACAGAGCCTTAATCCCCGGGGTGAAGGCATTTGGAGGGATCTAGAGAACACCTGGAGGGTCAGGGTGATTAAGCAGAGGTGGAACCTTTGTGAATTAGATTAATACCCTTATTAGGAAACACCCCCATCTATCATGTGGGGACATTCATAGTTTTTCCCCACTGATGAAATAATCCAACTCAAGCCTAACTAAAAGTATAAAAGCTGGCTTATTGTGGGCAGCTCTCAGACAGGTTCATTGGTCTCAGAAAACAAGACCAGGGAAATCGCCATGTAGACAGGGAGGCAGAGATGGGGGAGCAGAAAGAGAAAGAGGGAATATTCTTAACAAAGAGAGGGGGTGCAGAGACGGAGAGAGCTGGGGTGGCTGTAACACACCTGGCACAGCTGGCTGAGGCCAGTGATGAGGTAAGCAGTTGCTAGGTCCCTGAAAGCTGGCCAGTGGAACTGCCTGTATGCCAACAGAGTTAGGGCTAGGGTGCCCGGGTTTGGAGCCTTACAGATACAGAAAGCTAGTCATCTGCAAGCCAGGAAACAGGCTCTTCCCAAACACTGAATCTGCAAGTGCTGAGCTTGATCTTGGACTTTTCGGCCTCAAGAACTCTGACATATAATTTCTATTATTCAAGCCCTTAAGTCTATGACATTGGTATGCCAGCCAGAGCAAGCTGAGACATACTTCCAAATAGATCTTCTCATTGTGAAGGCTGTGGTGAGTATTGGGGTGGGGCGTGTGTGGATTTCTTGGCAGAATCATGGGCAAAAACAAACCAACCACAGTACTTTCACGGTCTGCTGCACGGTGGGGCACAATTTAGTACGTAGATACCTATAGAAGGCTCTCTATGGAGTGCCATCTGCGGTTCCTGGCTGGAGAAGTTTAAGGAAACTCACGGACCACTCCAGGACCACCATGCAACTGCAAATAGTTTGAGAGCTGGTAAGGATCAGTAAGTAACGTAGGAACGTTTTTTTTTCTGGCTGCGTAGGTGACCCGACAGGAAATACGCGAAGGACCAGCCCGCTGCGCAGCCGCAGTGCGTCTCAGCCGCCGCGGTAACGACCACCGTCTCTGCGGGTCGCTATGAGAGCTCGGATAGCTCAGGCCCGGTGGGCTTGGGGCTCCTGGGGCCGCCGCGCCGCCTCGAGCCTCCGGGAGCCGCCGCCGGACGCCGTGGACGTGGCGGAACTGCTACGGGACTCCAGCGTAGCCGAGGAGGGAGCCCAGGAGGCGGTGGCACGGCGGCGGCCGCCTTCGCAGTGCTCCGTGTTGCTCTTCCCCGGCCAGGGCTGCCAGGCGGTCGGCATGGGCGGCGGCCTGCTCCACTTCCCGCGTGTGCGGCAGCTCTACGAGGCCGCCCACCGGGTGCTGGGCTACGATCTGCTGGAGCTGTGCCTGCGGGGGCCCCAGGAGGACCTGGACCGCACAGTGCATTGCCAGCCCGCCGTCTTTGTGGCTTCGCTGGCCGCCGTGGAGAAGCTACATCATCTGCAGCCGGCGGTGAGCTGAGGAGTGAGCGCTGGACCACGCCTTCTGGGTCCCAAGGCTCCTCAGTCTGGTTCTTATTGGTCCCCAATCTGGTCCTCATTGTTTGTATTCTAGACGCACTGCACAAAATGAGGATCCCTGCTCCAGGGGAGTTTGCATCTTAGACGACACAGACAGTTCACACATAATGCACCAAGTTAACATAGCACATTAAAGATGAATGCGTTGGGCCGGGCAATGATGGCGCACGCCTTTAATCCCAGCACTTGGGAGGCAGAGGCAGGCAGATTTCTGAGTTTAAGGCCAGCCTGGTCTACAGAGTGAGTTCCAGGACAGCCAGGGCTATACAGAGAAACCCTGTCTCGAAAAAACAAAACAAAACAAAGAGTGTTGGCTGCTCATGTACCGTCGGTTTCAGTCCCCAAGACTCTGGCTCATAAAATGCTGGTAACTTGAGATCCAAGGGATCCTGTGCCCTCTTCTGGCCTCCATGACCATGGGCACGCGCCAGGCTTAGAGATGAACACCCTTTGATCTCCACACTCAGGAGGCAGAAACAGGCCAGTCGGGGCTACACAGTGAGACCCTCTCTGAAAAGACAGACGATGGCATGGCAGACATTAGCGCATGTGGCTTTACCTGCTGCTGTTGTGTTGTAATCCCTGGACAACACACATTAACGGATGCTGAGACCCTCTGTTCTACCTCCACAGCAGCCTTCTGAGGTTTATTGTTAGGAGTCATGGGAGGCTCAGGTGACAGGAATGAGCCCGGTCCTGAGGCGCATTTACTCCATGCGTCTCTGGGCCAAGCTCGTGCTGAGATTTGATAGATACCAGCATTACCTACTTACGTTAGCAATAAAGTGAAATAGGTCTAGGGGACTGGAAAATTTTTTTTGTTTGTTTGTTTATTTGTTTGTTTGTTTCTAGACAGGGTTTCTCCGTGTAGCCCTGGCTGTCCTGGAACTCACTCTGTAGACCAGGCTGGCCTCAAACTCAGAAATCCGCCTGCCTCTGCCTCCCGAGTGTTGGGATTAAAGGCCTGCGCCACCACCACCCAGCTCATTTTTTTTAAAGTCAGTTTTACTCTATGTGCATTGGTGTTTTGTCTGCATTCATGTCTCTGAGGGTGTTGGATCCCTTGGAATAGAAACAGCTGTGAGCTGTCACAAGGATGCTGGGGATTGAACTAGGGTTCTCTGGAAGAGCAGCCAGTGCTTGTAACTGCTGAGCCATCTCTCCATCCCCCAGAAAATCATATTTTTAATACCCGTACTTTTGTTTCATTTGGGAGCATGGGAAGGGTGAACTGTAATGTAGCTGTGTTGGCACTGAATTCAAAACTCCTTAGCTCCAGCCTCCTCTGGTACTGATTACAACCATGAGTGGTCATAGGCAGTGTGCATGTAATTTCTGTATCATATGTGCCCAAAAAGCCACTCTGGACAGAGGCAAGAGGAACCAGCGCTCTGGCTCATGGTGTGACTGGGATCAACTTTAGCTGACTTGCTAAGGAAAGTCCTCATCAATAAAGGGGAGTACCAGGCCAGAAGAATTGGCTGTGTTGACACTTAATTGTCCTGTCAGTCCCAGGGGAGGGAGGCATATCCGGGGACTGAGCTCTTCGGAGGATTCGGCCTCATGTTGTGCTCCTCTCCGCAGGTCATTGACAACTGTGTTGCTGCGGCTGGCTTCAGTGTGGGAGAGTTTGCAGCCCTGGTATTTGCTGGAGCCATGGATTTTTCTGAAGGTACACAAGAAGTGTGACTTGCTCAGGGTGTGTTCTCGCTGGGCTCAGTGAGGACAGGGGACCCTGTGGACAGTGGTGCTGAATCCACCCCAGGGTTGTCGGGACGGGAGCCCAGGGATACAGATGATACTGGAGCTTAAGGACTGGATTCCACCGATCCTCTTTGAAGTCTCAGGATTCGAGGTGTGTTTGCTTTCTGTGTGTAATTTCATGAGGTCCATTTTCCTGGCTACAACCCTTCACTGTCCTCTGCATTGTTTTTTTAATTACATAAAAGTGTGTGTGTGTGTGTATGCATATGCATGCATGCATGCACATGCCTCAGTGTGTGCATATATATGTGTGTATGCATGCACAGGCCTCAGTGTATGTGATGTCAAAGGACAATGTTTAGAGTTGGTCTATTACTTCTAACGTGGATTTCTGGCATTGAACTCAGGTTGTTAGGTTTGGCTACAGGCACCTCTACCCACTGAGCCCTCTTGTTGGCCCTCCCTTTGCATTCTTTTTTTTTTTTTTTGGAGGGGGGGTTTCGAGACAGGGTTTCTCTGTATAGCCTTGGCTGTCCTGGAACTCACTCTGTAGACCAGGCGGGCCTCGAACTCAGAAATCCGCCTGCCTCTGCCTCCCAAGTGCTGGGATTAAAGGCGTGTGCCATCATGCCCGGCTTCCCTTTGCATTCTTAAGGCTTTCACATTCTGTGCCTGTCACACCTGGAAGATGTTCAGTATATGTTATGAAAAAAAAAAGAGTAAATGAATACTTTGATTATTGCCTAGTGTTTGCAAAGCCTATTTTCAGCACCCAGCTTGAGTGCAGGGAACTGAGCTTGGATCCTCTACAAGAGGAGTTAGTACTCCGAACTGATGGTCTAGCTCTCCAGCCCCATTTCCTAAGATTTATTTTTTAGCTGGAACTGGGCAAAGTATCATATACTTGTAGCCCTGGCTACTCAGGAGGCTGTGACAAAAAGATCACTTGGGGCTTGTGCCCTTAATCCCAGAACTTGGAGAATGAGCAAAGGCAGGTGGATCTAAGTGAGCTCAAGGCAAGCCTGGTCTACATAGCAAGCCCCAGATCCACCAGGGCTACAGAGTGAGACCCTGTCTCAAAAAGGGCGGAGGGAGGGCATTTGAGTTCAACTCTAGTGTAAATAACACTCAGTATAGGGGTGGGGGAGAGGGAGGGAGGAAGAGGCAGAGATAGACAGGACTCCCCCCAACATACACACACACACAGAGGGAAGGGGGAGGAAGGGAGAGAGAATATTACACAAGTCCTTGACTGAATGATTCATTGATTTAAAATCTGCTTTATAGTTCAGTACAGGGAAGGGACTTGAATGCACATTTCTAGAGAGATGAGACCCAGATGGACAATAAGCCCATGTGTGACAACACTGGTCAACAGGGAAGTGAAAGACAGCCCACATGAACAGTACTTCATACTCCATGGGAGATGAACGTTGAGAGTGCAGAAGTCAGCCCAGGTTCCTGCTTCTGGGAATGTAAACAGGATCGCCACTGTACAGTTAAACTGTAACATGAAGTGTGCGCAGGACAGGAATCCAGTTGGCAGAAAGGGCAGATTAGAGCTTGCCGGGATTGGAAGAAATGGGAGAGCTGTTCTTGAGGGAGTGGTAGTGGGCATTGAAACTATGGCCTGAAGCATGCACGGCCAGCACTCTGCCACAGAGCTGCATCTCCAGCCCCAGTGCTGCTCTTTAAAAGCATTGCTATCATGGAAGGGATAGCAATGTGTCCATGTCCTGCCAGCCGCTAGCTTTGCAGTACTGTGTGGGGTTTGCAGAGTGCAGTGCTGAGTGTCTGTGTGTAATGGTCACAGCTTTACCATTCCCTTGGGAGGTGGCTACACGTACCCTCTACCTTTCAGTGTGTTCTCCTGCTTCCTGTCACAGTTCTGCATGTGTGTGCCCCACAGTTGCCTGGGCACAGAGCTGAATGGCATGCATAGAGAAGGGTGTGAGGCTGCCTCCTCTCCAGATCCTCGTTCTTCTGTCAAGCCCAAGGCAGTGCCTGTGTCTCTCATTGTTCCAGTCAGCCTGTCCCGCCCAAGACACAGACACTGGGAGAAGACAGGAGTATAGTCATAGCCTTCCTTGGTGTCTTGGTCCTGGAGCTGTACCTGAGCCCATTTCTACTCCTGCCTTGGCAGTGCTGGCTCTCGCACTCTGCATGGGTTGTCCCTGCCTGATGTATGACTGACAGCCAGGGTTTATGACTGACAGCCAGGGTTTATGCAGTTCATGTGCTTGTTTGTAGTTTTATAGCTGCCTGGGAATCTGGTGCTCTTGACTGTTCCTTCCGAGCTTCTCTTACGTAACAACCCATGCAGAGTGGATGGTGTAGGCCTGGATCACAGCTGAAAGTTGGACCTGAAGCCACCTTGCCTCACACGTGTGTTCCTCTCTGCCCCTCCCTGAGCTCTGAAGCAGCCACACGGATGTTTGGGACCAGAAGATTCTTGTTTTCAGGGTTTCCCTGATCACTGTAGGGTGCTCCTTGTAGCAGGGCTCCTGGTCTTTGTCCATCACTGTCCATAGAATCTCTCACAGTTGTAACGACCAAAGATTCTTCAATCCTGCCGTAGGCAGGAAGCTCCCTGAGTCAGATTATCTTCTTATGTGTATGTGCTTGCATGAGTTTATGTGTACTGTGTGTGTGTGTGTGTGTGTGTGTGTGTGTGTGTGTGTGTGTGTGTGTGTGCAGTGCCTAGGGCACTGAATTCCCTTAAAATGGAGTTTCAGGCACTTGTGAGCTATCTCAATGTGGGTGATGGGAACAGAACCCTAGTCCACTACAGGAACAGAAGTGCTCTTAGATGCTGAGCCAGTTTTGCTGCCTCTGCCTCCTGAGTACTGGGACTAAAAGTGAGCCACCACCGCCTGGTCTGCTTTTCACCTTTGTTCCTCCCTGCCTCTCCCTTTCTCTCTGGCTGTGTGCATGTGTGTGTACTATATGCACTAACAGATGCTAGAGAAGAACAGTGTGTGTCTTACCACTCATTGGGCTGACACAGGGTCTCTCCTTGAGCCTGGAGCTAGTCTGGCCCAACTCCCACTTGCTCAGTTACAGGCTTACATAGCCATACTTGACTTTTCATGTGGGTGCTAAGGACTTGAACTCAGGCCAGTCCTATGTAGTAAGTGCTCTTCTATGCTGGATGTGGCCACAGCACACAGATAAAAATAATGAAAACTGTGGCCCTGGGGCTGACAGTCTGCACCACTGTCCCTGTTTCCCTGAATGACAGCCCACCTTTCACTTCACAGTTAGATTTTTTCAAACACACCTCTATCTGGATAGGTCTGTATGCAGTAAAGGTCCGCGCCGAAGCTATGCAAGAAGCATCCGAAGCCGTTCCCAGTGGGATGCTGTCTGTCCTCGGCCAGCGTCAGTCCAACTTCTCCTTTGCCTGTTTGGAAGCCCAGGAGCACTGCAAGTCTCTGGGTATAGAGAACCCAGTGTGCCAGGTGTCCAACTACCTCTTTCCTGACTGCAGGGTCATCTCAGGACACCTTGAGGTTAGTGTTGATGGGAGCCACCCTCCCAGACTCCAGTCCATTGTGCCATGGAGAGTCATTCCTTGTGTAAGAGTGGGTGCCTTGCTGAGTATCGTCTGGAGAACATGTCTGAGGGTGGGGGGCATGTGTGGCAGAGTGAGGACTGCAGGGGGAAGCAGAAGCCAGGATATTGCCTGTTCCCCTGCAGACAGACAGTTCTGAACCAGCCACCTGGCTCAAGGGTCAGATCAGAGCACCAGGTCACAGAATGTCTAGGCCTGTCCACACTGCACTCTGGCTTCTTGAGTCTGCAGTCTGGGCACTTGCTTGGAGAAGAGCTGTCTTCCGTGGCTCTGCCTGGCTTTTCTGCCCAGCTTCTTAAGTGTCTGATTTTGCATTCAGTTGCTGCCACCCTTCTTCAGGTGTCACCTCCAAGGCATTCCGTGTACCAGCACTAGGGACACAGACCCACTAGCTGTCCTGTTGTGGGAGGTGCAACAGTGGAATAAGGCCGCTGCAGGCCAGGAACACGGGGACAGGCTGGGCAAGCACTTGGCCTGAGTGGAGGGGCAGGAGCCCTGTGGAAGTGGGAGCTGGGGACTTCGTGTTACCTGAGGTGCCAAGAAAGTGTCCAGAAGCCATGTAAGGGCCAGTTACCATGTCTAACTCCTGCACTGCTCATCCACCATCTAGAAGGCATCTTTGTCCCATCACACAAGTGAAAGCTGAGGCGGAGAAACAAGAGCCAGAAATCTGAGAGTCTTTCTGTGCAGCCAGAGCTGATCTAAACTCACAATCAAATGCCTTAAGCATTTGCCACTGAAGCCATGTCAACCCAGCACTTGGGAGGTGAAGGCAGAAGGATGTGGCATTCTAGGCCAGCTTTGGCTACATAGTGAGTTCAAGGCCAGCCTTACTTACCTACGACCTTGTATCAAAAACAGAAACATATAATCAGGTGTGGGGTATGGTGATGCACTTCTTTAATCCTAGTACCTGGGAGGCAGAGGCAGGAGGATCTCTCTGAGTTCAAGGCTAGTCTAGTCTATATAGTGAGTTCCAAGTTGGCCAGGACTACATGGTGGGAGCCTGTCTCAAAAATAAAACACACACACACACACACACACACACACACACACACACACACACAGCTGTGCATCTATGAGGATGCCAGGAATAGCTGGAACCTTGGCTTCTGTAAGATGCCTTCTCTTTTTTCCCTCCAGGCCCTTCAGTTTCTCCGGAGGAATTCTGCTAAGTATTACTTCCGGCGCACCAAGATGCTGCCTGTAAGTGGAGGCTTCCATACCTGCCTCATGGAACCAGCCGTGGATCCCCTGATGAAAGTTCTAGGCTCGATCAACATCAAGAAGCCGTTGGTTGCCGTCCATTCCAATGTCAGTGGGCAAAAGTACACGCATCCACAACACATCCGAAAGCTGCTAGGGCAGCAGGTGGTATCGCCAGTGAAATGGGAACAGACAATGCACTCTATCTACGAGCGGAAGAAAGGCATGGAGTTCCCCAGCACCTACGAGGTGGGCCCTGGGCAGCAGCTGGGAAGTATCCTCAGGTCCTGCAACAAGCAGGCGTGGAAGTCCTACAGCCATGTGGATGTGATGCGGAACATCATGGATCCCGACCACTGAGGGTCGTGGGTGGAATGGCCCCAGGGTGAGCCTCTGTGCCTGCCTCTTTTCCTCAGACTTGAGGACAATGGACACCACAGTCTCAGCTGTGGCTCAGGCTCCCTCAGAGCATAGTCTTTGAGTGCCTATCCTCCAACTGACAGGCCATTGGGCTGCTGGGGAAAGAGCTCCTGTGCAGATGGCCTGCCCGGCCAGAATGCTGCTCTGCCTCTGCACCCAACCATGCTCCTCGGTGAACCCAGAAGAGCTAGCCTGGGCAGTCTCAGACTCATCCCGTGGGGTACTGTGGAAGCACTGCTTGGCTTCAAGCTAGGCCTGGTGCCAGAGGATCTTCTCAGCCGCCTGTGACGTGCTGCCCACCCAGGGCCAAGGCCTTGGCTCCTTTGGCCTTGAATCTGTCTGGTGGCCTTGTTCTTTGCTCACTTGGCAGGTGGGAGATTGAGTCCCATGTGCCATACAGACCTGAGAAGCACATATTAAGTGCCTGTGTATGCCCTAGGGTGGGTGGTCCTTGGTATAAGAAACTAGGAGAACCATGTAAGGTGTGGGGTGGGGACCCTGCCCTTCCTAGGCCAGCCCCTGTTCATTCACACAGAGACACCACCAGCAGCAGGTCATCCATGGGACAGTGTGTCTCATACTGTGTTTATGGCTTCCCTCAGAGCAGTCTGCTCCACAGCAGGAATGGGGCAACGCTCCTGGGAAAACACATAATAAACACGAGCCGTTCTAAGCTGCCAGCTGGCTTTCTCTCTCTGTGTGAGGAGTCTTGGGGATGAGGCCCATGAACTTGTTTTGTAGCTAGGGAGGCCTGCGCCTAATGTGATAGACTTTGTCAGCAGGGCTGTCAGCCTGACAGGACCTGTCCTACTTGTACAACTGTCCTTGGTCCTGACCAGTATTCTTGCAGGCCTTGTGATCTCCAGATACCCAGTGGATTTCAACACTCATGCAAGCAGGGAGCACACCTGTCCTAGCTGAAGCTGGAGAACGGCTTTAGTTCTGGAGTTTGGCACCAAGCAGGCAGTGCAGCCTGCCGGTAAATGAGGGGGATTCTGGAAAGCTGTCAGTGTTTGCTCGCAGGGGACTGGGTCCTGGGTCTGGAGCACCTCTGCCTGTCTGTCTGTCTGTCTGTCTGCCTGCCTGTCTGCCTGTCTGTCAACTGGAGGGCAGGAGGGTAGGTGCCACCCTCTCAGAAGTTCTGGATCACCTCTCCTGAACCCAGCATGAGGTCAACCGGCTTACAGACCTAAACCAGAGTATCCCATGACAGCACACAGGGAGTGGTCGGTCCTATCCAGTGTGGTCACATGACGGGACCCAGACACTCTCACAGCCTTGTCACCTGACAGAAGTTGTCCTACTGAACCAGAGCCTCCATCTCAGTGGGCCCAAGTCAGCCACCTGACTTAGCTCCTGGGACCATTGCAGGCAGGTAGGTATTTGAAGATCAGAGACTGGCACTGCTGTGACAAGTGTGACAAGTCTCCAACCTACTCCTGAGCACTGGAGTAATCCTAGTACTGCTGATAACTGGGGCTGGTCTCACTGAAGACGGCGAGCCTGGTAAAACAGCAATGGGTGGTGGCTTGGCTTGGCCTCTGGAGTTTAGTTCTGTGCCCTGGAAGAGCAGGACCCAAAGCAGGAGGCCTTTGTTCTCTGAGCAGCTTCATGGAGACCGTGTGGGGCCCAGGGCAGCTGTGTGAGGATGGGAAATGGTGCCTCCTGGGCTGACCTGCACCCTGAGAGTGAGTGCCCCAGGTGCTCTAGGTGTGCCCCCGGTTTCCCACTGCCTAGGGTGAGGCTCCAACCTGAGGGTCACTGCTGCTGAAGAGGGGGCCTAGAACCTGTGGCCAAGTGGGTAGGAGGCTCAGTGAGGCCCACAGGGCTGACTGTGGAGAAAGGGTGGGCCATTAGCACTAAGTGACGTCTGTTTCCTTTGCCCCAGAAAGGTCCTTACCTCCTGTCCCTAGAGCAGAGCTCATGCCTGCTCTGCTGCCATCTCCCCTTCCTCCGGGAGGATCAGAGCCACAGTAGAGTTAGCTTCTGTCCCAAGGAATGAGCCAGCTCTGAGAGCCAATGTGGATCAGTCACCTCTGGTCACAGTCCTTCAGGCTGAGGTCTCCTAACCCTTGGCTTGATGCCAGGTTGCCCCATCTCCAAAACTGGCTCCTCAGGATGGCATTTCCTTCATGGTCCCATCCTCCTGGGAAGGGCATCGGGGCTGCCAGGTAAGACCAAGGCAAAGGGGAGCACAAGACAGTGGGGGACAGGGGAGGGCGGGTCTCAGAACAAGCACCTTACTCAGAACTGGGAAGTTTGGGACAATTCAAGGACACAATGAGGGCATCTGGGAGACCAGAGAAAGTGGTCACAGCCACTGATAGTCACACAGGGAGGGATACTGTTTTGCTGTCTGATGGGAATGGGCAGACAGAAAAACCGAAGTTCCAGGTAGAGGTCTCAGTTGGTCTAGAAAGATAATGGGTCCGGCCTGGGGGAGGTCCAGAGCTTAGTGATGGGACGCCTGGCCCTCCTCCCTTGGTGTTCCATGTGTAGCACACCCCAACGCCACAGCTCTTCAGGAGAGCTGCCCCTGCCCACACAGGAGGTGGACGGACTGCCTCATCAGGTGACAGGCAGAAAGGGACAGTGGAGCTAGGCACGCGAAGCAGAGGCAGGTAGATCTCTGCACTCAAGACCAGCCTGGTCTGCAGCAGGAGTTCCAGGACAGCCAGGGCTATACAGAGAAACTCAGGAAGAGGGGGAGCTTTGGAGGGGGGCATGGTGAATGGGACTGGGGGCAGAAGCCACTTTAAATTCCCTCTACCATCTACATCCAGTATTGCAACAGCCCCGCAGAGGACCTAAGGGGAGACTGGCTGGAAAACTTTTATTGAACTCCTGCAAACAACACTTTATTGAACTCTCCATCCCAAAGGAATCTACTCCAGTAGATCCTGTGCCTCAAGGCTTCACAGACAGGGGTGTGGCCAGCACTCCCCCCACTGATGGCCACAGGACCAGCCTGCAGAGAGGAAGGGAGCAGGGTCAAGAGAGAAGGGCCAGCCAGGCCTCAGGGGCACTTAGCCAGTAGTGCTCCTGAGGTATAGTGAATTCATTTGCCTTAAAAAAAACCAGAAAACCTGTATGAAATCTCAGCACTATCCTGAGTTAAATATAAAAAAAAAGGGACAGTCAGAAAACACCTCCGTTAGGGTGCCGGCACCTCTAGGGGTTGGGGGGCAGGGACCAGCCCCGCCCCAGCTGCACCTCACTGAAGCTGCAAATACCAGGCCCCACCCAGCAGCAAGAGGACCAGCAGAACCATCGGAAACAGCTGCCCAGGGTCCTGGTCGGGTGATACCTGCGGGACCAAGAGGGAAAGAAGAGTGAGGCCCAGGGACCGACAGCCTGGGCTGAGGACCCAGCTCTTGAGGGCTCAGAACAAGCACCTATGCACAACTGGGGGGTCTGGGATATAGTGTAAACCTGTGCATTCAGCCAGTGGGGGGTGGGGGGGCCGGGGTGAGCAGGGGAGGCGACCCAGAGACCATAACTGAGAAGAGCATCCTCTCTTTTAGAGGAAGGCTCCCTGCAGGAGGGGCCAGATGGCACTGTGTGGACTCGAACCTCCCCCAGTTCACCAGCCAATCAAGCAGGTTGCTGTGATGGGGCAGAAGTGCAAAGAGGTAGAGAAGAGACTATAGAGAGGGGTGGAGACTGTGGCTAACTAGCCGGCAAGGCTAAGGAGCTGCTGGCTGCCCCATGGGAAGGATAACACATGGACTAGAGGCTTCAAGGTTCTTACCCAAGCGCCAGGAGTCAAGACTCTCCTGGACCAGATATTTTCCCTGAGGTTGGTGAGGCTTCGAATCAAGCTTCTGAAAATACCCCTGACACCCGTCTGGCTGTAGGTGACAGCGAGTCTGTAAGACACGAGATGAGCAAAGTGGTTACTATAGCCGTAGGCACTGGAAGTGTACGAGTGTGACCCCTTACAGCATGGCCCACAGAGAGCCCCTGTGCGCCTCTGGTTCTCTGCCCAGAGCCACCCTCAAGGGG
Organism: Mus minutoides; assembly: GCA_902729485.2. Classification (NCBI taxonomy): domain Eukaryota; kingdom Metazoa; phylum Chordata; class Mammalia; order Rodentia; family Muridae; genus Mus; species Mus minutoides. The sequence continues at coordinate 1,765,752 of LR753318.1, read as the reverse complement.
CATCTCCCACTCTGAAGGCCCACACGGCCTTGTGAGTTGGGATCTCACCAGACTCTCAGCTTGAGGGGCAATAGAAAGGCCCCGAGTGGTGCTTTATCTACTGCTAGGGCCCGAGGGAGGATTGGGGGGACCCATGTGGGGGCTGGAAGGCAAGGGGTTTCAAGCTTGCCTGAGAACTCCCACACTCTTTTTCCAAGGTTTGCCGGGCTCCCTTGGGGCCCAGCCCCATCTGGTTCCCCAGGGCAACTGGTTACCTGTGCATAGCAATCCCAGGCAGCTGGACCAGACGGGGCCTCCGCAGACATAGGTCCATCTCATCGCCGATGCAGGCCAGCCTCAAGGCCACCTGGTTTCTGCAGGAAGGCATATGGTAGTTTGGTGTGGTTATGCTGGGGAGGCCATACCACACACCCAGCCTAGTTTCTATGGGATTCAGGACCCAGCAAGAGGAAGGCAATGGGATACTGGGGGGAGAAGGGAGCAGGGAGGGTTAGCAGCAAACCTCCTCGGTGTCGTTCTTATCCATGGGTACACTTATGAGTAAAAGCCATTTCAAATGTGCCCCTGTAGGGTAAGCCACAGGCTACTGAGACATTAGGCAGAGGGGCCAGTGTGAGCCTATACCCCATGTCTGCCTGTTGTGGAAGTCAGACACAAAAGTATTAGGGGGTGTATTGTGAACCTGCCTGGAAGTCAGGGACAGCTTACTTCAGCTTACTCCGGGGACTTTCCTTTAGAGAATCTTGGGGAGGGGCCTACCTGTTGGGCTTTGAGGAGTAAGTCGCGGAGGGGGGGTGCTTGGAGGCCCTTCAGGTGGCTTCCTATAGGGTCTCAGTCTATCCTACTCAGAGACCTGTTCCTGGCTTCCTATAGGGTCTCAGTCTATCCCACTCCGAGACCTGTTCCTGGCTTCCTATAGGGTCTCAGTCTATCCCACTCCGAGGGTCTCAGTCTATCCCACTCTGAGACCTGTTCCTGGCTTCCTATAGGGTCTCAGTTTATCCCACTCCCAGACCTGTTCCTGGCTTCCTATAGGGTCTCAGTCTATCCCATTCCGAGACCTGTTCCTGGCTTCCTATAGGGTCTCAGTCTATAGGGTCTCAGTCTATCCCACTCCGAGGGTCTCAGTCTATCCCACTCCGAGGGTCTCAGTCTATCCCACTCCGAGACCTGTTTCTGGTTCCCAGACTCAAAACACTGGTGCCTGCACCTTCTCCAGATGGAAAGCAGTAAACCAAGTTCCCATGTGAGCCAGGCATGGCAGCACGTGCCTTCAATTTAAAGAAAATCTCAGGGGCTGGAGAGGAGGCTCAGCAGTTAAAGGTACTTGTCGCTCAGGCAGACGACATGGTTGTTTACAGCCACCTGTAATTTCAGTTCCGGGGGCTATAGCATCCTCCTCTGAATACTGCAGGCACCAGGGATGTACGTAACGCACAGACGTACGTACGTGCAGGCAAGCACTCATGCACATAAAATAAATCTTTTAAAACAATAAAAAAGGCTCCATTGAAACAGGAGACACACTTGTGTGGTGAATACACACACACACTCACACACACACACACACACGCACACACACACGCACACTGAAACCAGTCTGGCTAAGCCCTTCCTGGGGTTTGCCCACACATTCCACACCAGCGACGCAGCAGCTCACTGGAAAGTCCCTACAGAAGGCATCTCTACAGAGGGCCACCTGCTCCACACACCCAGTCTTCCTGATTCTGATGGTCACAGGGTTCAAGGGACCTGGAAGGTTGCCTGGCGACCGAGTTGAGCGGTTTTGGTTCCACCTATTCCCTGGGAGACCCCTAGAAAAACACTGACCCCGGCTTCACTCCACTCAGGAATGGAGCAGAAAGTGAGGAGACGCTAATTCCACAGCCAGAGTGGCAAAGAGCCCTGAAGTTGAGGGTACACGTGAAGAGCCTGTGCTGACCTGCCTATGTGCAGAAGGACCCGCCCTGGCCAGTAATGGCTGCTCTCTTTCTGCTGGGAAGTGAAGGATGGGTCTCAGAGCCTGAGTAGGGAGGGACCTTGCGTTCTGGACAGAGAGGCAACAACAGATAAGCCCTCTGCTAGTGAAACCAGATGGCCCGGGTTCAGGCTGCATTGTGCTGGTCCTGACACCCAGGAAACACACTGGAGCCCTGTAGGGGTGGGGGGACCTCCAGGAGCTCCCTGCCTTGTTCTCTCCCACCCCTCCCCCTCCCCCACTCCTCTATATAGAAGGTGCTGTTCCAACCCATGTCCAGTGGAGAGTCCAGTCAGGCCCTACCTGCCTTCCATGCAATCCATGAGGTCCACATCTCTCACAGGACTAAGGTTTTCCCCAGCCACAGGCTCCTTCATGCTGGGAGCCTCAGAGGCCACTGGAGGTTGGGGGTCCTGGTCCTGTGGAACAGTCTTGATGACGTCTCTGGCCATAAGTCTCACCTCCGACATGTGTTCTGTGGGATAAAATAAGGCAGAGCGTGACTAGATTCCCAGAGCTATGCACAGGTGGCTACTGGAGCTCAGAATAACAGACCATAGTAGGGGCTTGGTATGTGGAGTATGTGGTACAGGAAGCCCCCCCCCCCCCCGGGGACTGCAAGGCCTTGGTATATGAGTGAGTGTTCCTGACCCTCCTCTGTCCCAGAATGAGTCACAAAAACCAGAGATGCTTCCACCAAGGCCACCCAGGTTCCAGATCCTGTCTCAGAAGCCCAAGTCACTGCTGGAGGGACGGGCTAATCGGGTAGACAGAGTGTGTACCACTCTTACAGAGGAACAGAGTTCCATTCCCAGAATCCACATCGGCAACTCACAACACCTTATAAACTCCAGGTGCAGGGGCTCAGAACCCTCTTTTGCCCTCCAAGGGCGCTCTCTCTCTCTCTCTCTCTCTCTCTCTCTCTCTCACACGCATACAACACACAATTAAAATCTTTGGGGGAAGGGACCCAAGGTGAACGGCTCCTGGGGGAATAGCACCTAATGTTGACCTCTGCCCTCTACATGTGTGCACACACGTGTACATAAACACACTTGCATGCACACCCACACATAAAACATGCATATATACAAAAGTTCTTCATGTCTCCAGGTCTTCATGCCTGAAGGCTCCCATGAGGTAGAAAAAGTGACAGTCACTTTTCTCTCTTTGACTATCTATGACAGAAACACAAAACATGACCCCTGTAATGGGGGCGCGCAGGGGGGTGGGGGGAGATGTGTCAGACTCTGCTGCCCCATATCTAAGAATAACCTTCTTGCCTCTGTGGCCATTTCCTCTGAGCTGCTTGGGCCTTCATCCAACTCTCCCCGACTCCTCCTCTCCCCACCCTGGACCGCCAGCCCCTCCAGAGTTCTGCTCCACACAAGCTGTGTGCCTCAGCAAGTCACCAAGTCCTGGGTCTCTGAAGTGAAGATGCTCAGGGCCCCAACTCTGTCCCTGGGAACAGAGGAAAGCCCAGGCACCCCTGCCCACAAAGAGACTGGAGTGAGCTCCTAAGGAGAGCGACTCCTCAGCCCTGACTTTATGAAGAGCACAACTTGCAGGCTTCACTGTTTTCATCCCTGGGGGTAGAACCCGCCCGAACCTCACCAAGACAGGGCTGTGTGTGCCACTGGGCCATATCTGCAGCCTCCTCCTCCTTTACTTATCATTTTCTTAGTTTCAGTGTGTGTGTGATGGAAGGGGACACATGCCACACTGGCCACGGGGAGGTCAGAGGACAACTCTGCGGAGTCTGTCCTCTCCTTGACACTGGTTCTAGGAATCACACTGAGGTCACCAGGTTTGCAAAGCAAGCACCGTCCCCGGTGAGCCTTTCCAGGCCCTTGACACTGCCCCACCCCCACCTTTGAGACTAGTTTTTTTTTAATGTAGGCCTGAAACTTTCTCTGTAGATTCGTCTAGCCTTGAACTTGAAATCTGTCTGCTTCTGCCTCCTGGTGCCAGGATTAAAGGGATGTGTCGCTATTCCCCACCTCCTTTAATGTCTGCTATTGCTCTGGAGTAATTATGGCAAATGGGCAAAATAAGATGAGAGTCCTCCATGATCCCATGCTGGTCAGTCTTTCCTCTAAACACGCCTGTAGCCACATATGCATCTTCCAAACCAAGGTCGCCCCACAGTGCTTTGCAGCCCCCTCCCCCTCAAGCTCCTGTCAGAGGCTTCATTTTGCTCTCTAACCATCCCTGAACTGCTGCTAGAATAACTCCCCTGCACCAGCACTCATTGAGGTCCATCAAGACCCTCCCACACATTTTCTTGCCCAGCATCCCTTGTGATGCTGGTCATGTGACCAAGTCTGGCCAGTGAGGTCTCCAAGAATTTGGACACAGGGTTGGAAGAAAGGGAGCAGAGGCCAAGCTCACAGGAACACAAAGACCCCTGCCCGAATCTACAAAGACCATGATGTCCCAGGTAGAACTTTCTGCCACCAACACAACAGTATAAATACGTAAACAAAATAAATCTTTAAAAAAAAGTTTTACTTATTTATTTTAAGTAAGTATATGAAGACACTGTAGCTATCTTCAGATACACCAGAAGAAGGCATGGGATCCCATTACAGATGGTTGTGAGCCACCATGTGGTTGCTCAGGACTCCTGGAAGAGCAGTCTGTGCCTTTAACCACTGAGCCATCTCTCTAGCCCTTATCTTGTATTTTCTAGCCAAAGAAATATATGCAATCACCTCAGAGACTTCTGTACAATATCAGTAGGAGGATTCATTGTGACAATGATGATTATCATTATCCTATAAATGAGTCACAATATATGATTAAGAAACATGGTACCTATAGTGGCGAATCTGTTGAAAAACTTAATAATTGCTCAACTGGAACACTATATTTCTAGGTAGGACATGATGCATTGCAGGAAGCAAGAGCATATGATAGATGGGGTAGAGAAGTATGAGGTGCAGTCATCTCTGTACAGCAGGAAACGGAGACCATTGCAGAGGGCTAAAGCTGCTCGCAAAGAAACGAGCTCAGCCAGTTATGTGAACGAATCCACCTCAACTGAGACTGGCAAAGAGGAGGAGTTACCTAAATGGGAACTAGTCCGTGTGTCAAACTCTTCCCACATGCCTTCCGTTGAAATTACAGTGTCCCTTTCCTAAGAAAAGACCAAGGTCCATTTAGAGGCTTAAACCCACTGGCCGGTCAGCAGGTATTTCTGATCCTTGCAGCTGGAGTTGTCTGCAGATCACTTGGGAATAAGCAACTAGCGGCAACTTGCTGCCTGACTAAAACCGACAAGTTATAAACTTATAATTTAGCTAGACCTCCTTACAAGACAGTGACAGTGAAAACACAAGGAGAGGCCTGGAGAGGTGGCTCGGTAGTTAAGAGCACTGACTGCTCTTCCAAAGGTACCGAGTTCAATTCCCAACAACCACATGGTGGCTCACAACCATCTGTAATGGGATCTGATGCCCTCTTCTGGATCCAAAGAGAGCACTCATATAACTAAATAAATAAACCTTCACAAAACACACACACACACACACACACACACACACACACACACACACACACACGGAGAAGGAAGGAAGGAAGGAAGGAAGGAAGGAAGGAAGGAAGGAAGGAAGGAAGGAAGGAAGGATTGAAGGATTAATTCAAGCCAGGGCAGCTCCCCTCCTGACTGTCATGGATGTAGAAGTGAGGGTTGCAGCTGCAGCATGCAGCCAGGACAGTAATCAGGGCAGTAGAACAGCCAGTAACCTACTCCCCACCTTCCCATTCAGAGCTTCCAGCTCCTGTGGTCAGAGGCTTCCTGAACTCCCAGTGGTGACTCCCACATCTGTAACGTCTCCATCCCGAAGAGGGCAGGCTGGGTGGGACTCTGACTTACTGTGGTTCACCCCACATGGTGCCCAGCTGCCTTAGGACCATGGCATTAAGGCAACGATGGTGTGGATCTGGCCTCGTAACAGCCCAACTCAAACACGTGTAATCTCTGCCTTCAGGAGGCTAAGGCAGGAGGATTGTTTTGAGTTCAAGGCCAGTCCAGTACTTTCTAGTCTAGCTAGGGCTTCAGGAAGCAGAGACCTTTTCAGAAAGAAAGAAAGAAAGAAAGAAAGAAAGAAAGAAAGAAAGAAAGAAAGAAAGAAAGAAAGAAAGAGGGAGGGGAGAGAAAAGAGAAGAGAAGAGAAGAGAAGAGAAGAGAAGAGAAGAGAAGAGAAGAGAAGAGAAGAGAAGGAGCGGGAGCGGGAGCGGGAGCGGGAGCGGGAGAGGGAGAGGGAGAGGGAGAGGGAGAGGGAAAGAAAGGAAAGGGAAAAGAAAAAAGGCATTGAGCAGCCCTAAGAATCCAAAACTCAAAACCTTGAGCTCCAACATCATACCACATGTATGATGGCTCAGAGTGTGGGAACTTTATCCTATCTACAGAATTACTTAATATTCCATATATACCCTATAAATTACCCTCAATGTGAAAGTGCATAGGAGAGGTAAGGGTAACTGAATTTCATGAGTAGGCTCTGGCCTCATCCCTATACTATGTCGTGTGTGTGTGTGTGTGTGTGTGTGTGTGTGTGTGTGTGTGTGTGTGTAAGTATACATGAAAAGGCCTGAGGTCAACGTTGGCATCTTCTTGGTTGCCCTCCACTTATTTTTTGAGGCAGGGTTCTTCACTTGGGCCTGGAGTCCTTTCTGCTGGACAGCAAGCCTCAGGGCTCCCTCAGGGTTCCCTCAGGGCTCCCTCAGGGCTCCCTCAGGGCTCCCTCAGGGCTCCTCCTGTCTCTGCCGCTCCTGCTCTCGGGTTGCGGGCAAGCATAGCCAGGCTTGGCTTTCTGTTTTGGTGCTGAAGATGTCATCAGTCATCTTCCAGCCCCAGCCCTTAATATATCTCACTATATATAAGCAGATGATATCTTAAATACAAATCATTTTGGGTGCCCAATCCTGAGATGGTACAAAGGTCCCACTGGCTTGGGCCTGCATCCCTACCCTGCACTGTGTCCAAAGTGCTTGTAAAGATTCCTTTATTTCACCTCCCAACAATCCAGCGAGGGACAGAGCACTTGCCTACTATGCACAAGTCCCTGGCTTCATCCCCAGCAACACACAGGGGTGCACAAGAATCACCCTGAAAGGGATTTTATGTTCAAAGAGAACACTGGGTCTTAGAAAAGTTCATACTGAGCCAAGAATGGATGGTGACCTAGGACTTCCTGTCCCTTCTTCAAGGCAGACAAATGTCCATCGTAAAGTGGAGTGACCGCAGGCACAGTGCGCAAAGCCATCCTCTTGAAGACACTAAACACTGGTGTGCATTCCCTTGTCACTCCCTGTACTAAAGAAAAAGACGGCTGGAAGCCTAGGAACTTGGGAGACTAGAACATAAGCTGGGTCCCTCCAGGTGTCTCAGGACTGACTTGAGACAGGCGACTGTCAGCAATGCACTTCAAATGCGAGCCCTGAGTGCACACAAGGTGACATCATCAGCCACCACAGCAGGCAAGAGGGCGTGGTGAGCTCCAGGCTTTGAGAAGCCATATAAGGGTAGCATTGTTCTTCCTTCCAGAAGTGGAAAAAGAATACACGTCCAGGGTTTCTGTCTCAACAAAGAGGTGGCTGTCTCCCCTTCCTGAGAGGAAGGTGGAGAAGAGGTGGACATCTGTTCCTGACGAAAGCTCAAATCTCACAGGAGCTGGGCCTCGAGGATAAGAAGCGTAAACACAGCCACTGCTAAACACAGCCGCAGCACCTGCCGGGGCAACACCTTTGCCTGGAGGCAGAAGCTGTGGGCTACAGCGGGAGGGACAGGGGCTCCACCTGCTCAGTGTGCCTCTCAGACAGAGCTGCAAGACTATAAAGTAGGAGCAAGCCCCCTGCACCACTAGACAAGGAGCTGTGGAAGGGGCTGGGCCAGGTCACCCGGCATCACTCATGTGTTCATATAGGTACCTCAAAACTTGCCACATTTGTCCCAGGGAGTGTTTGGCAGCAGTTACAAAGAAAAGAGAGAGCCCAAGGATCTACAACACGGAGATGCCAGCTTGTCTTTAGCTAGCTTGGCTCAAAGCCACTCAGAGCCCCGACGGGCCATGATAGGCCCTTGCCCAGGCTGAGCTTGTACTTCACAGGAGCCATTCCCAACACTGGGCAGCGGCCGACAATGCCACCATCTCACAGGAGTTACCTGACCTTACTGACCATGTCACTGTGCTGCCAGCTTCCTGACAGGAAGGGAGGAGAAAGTAAGGCTCACACAGAAGGCAGGATGGGGAAGCCACAGATGTCCTACACTGGGGCAAGGACAAGGCTCAGCATTAGGACAGCCAGGGGGTCCCCTCTCTCCTCCTTTGACTCATCAGCAGACATGTGTGTCTTTGTAGCATCATGGAGTATCAGAGTAAACAGACATAGGTCAATATGCCAAAGACTAGCTCCATACACCAAGCCAAACTGATTTCACTGAACAATCATGGTGGCACACGCCTTTCATCTCAGCACTCCAGAGGCAGAGGCAGAGGTATCTCTGTAAGTTTGGTCTAGTCAGCCTGATCTATATAGTGAGTTCCAGGCCAGCCAATGAGGGCGGGGGGAGTTGAACACGAGTGCATTTTTTTTTAAACAGTAACAACATAAAAGGAAAGGAAAAAAGAAAGGAAGGAAGAGAAAAAGAAGGCTTCAGGTCAAGTTAACCTTGTAAAATCTTCATACTGATACTCTAAAACTCCTACATAAAGGATTGGAAAGAAGCAGGCGTTATGGCACAGGCTATATCCCCCAACTCAGGAGGATCGAGAGTTTAAGGCCAGCCTGGTCTACATAGCAAGTTAGAGGACATCCTGAGCTATCTGAGGCTTCACCTGAAAACACCAAACATAAAATAATAATAGATACCATCAAAGATGGAGACAGGTAAGAGACACTCGGGTATGCTTGTGGCCAACATGTCTTGGCGTGGTGCAGACTAGAAGAAGTATGTGCAAACGTGTGTGTCTGCATATGTCTGTGAGTGTGTGTGTGCTTGCTGGGTGGGCCTTGTAAAATTGTGTCCAGAACCTTGCTGCCCCGAGGCTCACTCAGGCCAGGGGTGACTCAGCATGCAAAGCCATTTCCCTGGGAAAGCAGGCCAGGCCCTAATTTGCATCGGTCCCCTCCTCCTCTTCCTTCTCTCCCCAGACCCCAGGCTCCACCTTTCTACCTTCAGCTCCACCCCAGAGCAGACCCACGTTCTCAACCCACCCCAAGGCAGGGGCCACAGGGGGATGGAACTTCAGCCTTGAAACTGGACACCTGGCCTTCTCCTTGATCCTCTGCCCTGACACACTGAACTTCGAGCATCCCCAGTACCAGATGGCTGTTGACACCAGAGGCCTGGGAGAACCCGCCCTGCCGGAGGGTCAGGCGCCCATCTCCATCTTCCTTAGAACCTTTTTGGACTCCACAGTTCTTACACCTTGACGGGCCCAGGACACTTCACTCTGACCTTGTTACCATCCTAACCTCAACTCACCTTTCCCGTTCTCGGGACTCAATTTCCCTACACGCTGTTGAGTGGAGATACTGCAGCCAGTAGGCTGGGGTTCCTTGTCCAGGCAAGAGTTCTAGGGCTTGCCCCAGTTAGAACCTGAAGGGTGTGTTTTGTTAGCAAGGCTCAGCTCTGTGTGGATTTGCTCCCTCTGCATCCAGTGTAACTCTCCCACTGCCATCAGAAATCAGCTCATCTAAGCCAAACAGGCAAGTTCACTCTCTCTCGGGAGGGATGACAGCTTCCAAGTTTCGAGTGTGTGCGCCATGTGACTCCTGCAGGCAGGCACCCTGCAGGTACCCAGCAGCCCCTGGGGAAACTGAGTGGGCTGTGAGTTCCAATTCTCAGCATCCATCCAAAAGAAAGCCTAGTATGAGCTGTGCAGTGGTGGCATGCACCCTTAATCCCAGCACTCCAGAGGCCTAGTCTACAGAGGGAGTTCCAGGACAGCCAGGGCTGTCTCATCAAACAAAAACAGACAAGCAAACCACAACAACAAAAAACAAAGCAAAACACAAAAGTCTGGGATGATGTGGCTTGGCCTGACAGTGGCAGGAGGATCCCTGGGGCTCACCGCCTGGGCAGTCTAGCCAAATCCGTGAACTCCAGGTTCAGTGAGACACTCTGTCCCCCAAAATGTAGGGAGTGATTGAGGAAGACACCCACCACTGACTTCTGGCCTCCACACACACCTGCCCATTCACACACACACACACACACACACACACACACACACACAGAGGCACAGACAGATACACCTACATGCACAAACTTATCTCGCAAAGGAGGAGGGTTCTCAGGAGGAGGGAGGCCATAGGAGGGGCATGGCCTTTCTACCACAGATACATCCATCATCATTCAGTCTGATTCCACGCCTGTGGAACCCAAGACCAATTCAAAGAAAAACAAAAATTCTCATTAACGGCTTGAACTGGTGGAACATACAGACGGTTGTCTTAAAGGTTTTTGTTTTGTTTTTTTCCCAAACCAGGACCCCAATCTCAGGAACCTGCATTCGTCCAAAAAAGTTTGCTTGGGGGTGGGTTGGGAGGGGCTCACTTCCCAGCAGTGACAGAGAAACAGTAGAAAAGGAAGGAAGACAGGGAGGAGAGAGAAAGGAAGAGACCTTTGTGTCTATGGGCATTGTCCAGTAACCTGGAAAGCGGTGGCCTGGAAGTAACCCCACAGGCCCAACCCTTCAGTCTGGCCTGCATTTGTCACCACCAACTCAGCACTGTCCCTGAGTACAGACGCAGTTAGATTGATCTGTTTGATTTCTTGTGTTTTGCCTGCATGTATGTGCGCCTTGCACATGCAATACCCCTGCAGGCCAGAAGAGGGCATAGGGTCTCCTGGAACTGTAGTTACCCGCGGTTGTGGATGGTCTACTGTGGATACCAATATTCACATTTCATGGGCCAGGGAGCCATTCATAGTTATCTGTAAATGACCTCACAGAAGAAAGATCTGGAAGCAAACCTTTGAAGAGGGCAATGGAGCTTACAGAAGTGATGGCCAGGGGACAGGGAACAGTCCTTAGCTTAGACAGCCAAGGCAAAGTTTTGTTTTGTTGTTTTAGACAAAGCACCCTGGGTTTCAAGGCTGGCCTTGAACTTCTGATTCTTTTGTCTCCACCTCCTGAGTGCTGGGATTACAGACACACTGTACCACGTCCAGTTTTATGCAGTACTGGGAAAACACCCCAGAATTTCATGGATGCTAAGCAAACACACGACCGAGCCATCCTCAGCCCCCAGCTTAAATGTTGGACAGAGGCACTTAATTGCTTATCATCCTGGCCCCCAGCTCAGAGCTGCTGCCCAGATCTCTATTGCGCTCTCCCACAGTGCGCTGAGGACTGCAGGAAGACATATGAGGTCATTCAGCTGTGTATAGGGAAGGCATCCACCCACCCGGGGTTCTGTTTCCTTCTTGCCAGGCACATGACCGGAGACCTGCAAGTGTTTTGTTTAACATGTATTTCTCTGGGGGGACACTCCAGGCCCCTCGGAACCTCTGGGTTCTGTGTAACTTTGGAAAGATTCCCTTAGGCCTCCTAGACCCCTAATTCCTCTTCAGGGAAGAGAGGCTCAGAGGTATGTTTGCCGGGTTAATCCTCTCTGAGAATACTGCAGCCTGGGACTGCAGCTCTGTGGCAGAGCACCTGGCCAGCAGGTACCAGGGCCAGGCTTTGTCCAACCTGCAGGGGAAATGTAACAATGTAACAACGCTCCTGATTGCCTGATTGAGTCTGGAATCAATTTCTCTCTCTCTCTCTCTCTCTCTCTCTCTCTCTCTCTCTCTCTCTCTCTCACTCACACACAGAACTCTGCTTTTCTGTCTCCATTAGAGAAGGCCAGAGTAGCAAGCTACCTCCTTCCCTTTCAGCTTCTAAGTTCTTCATACGCTCTGGAATGTTTGAGCCTGAGGAGGAAGTCCCAGAGTTGACTGGGCTCCTCTGGGAGGTGGATTCCATCCTCTGCCTTCCTCCTGGTGGCACTGGGCTCTTACCTGACCCTTTACTGAGCCTTCAGCGTCTCATGCCCCAAGTAAGCCAGAAGAGCAGCCTGCTCCTCGGCCCTCTGTCTCCACTGCTCCTGGCTCTGCTGTCCCAGCACCTTGGATCAGCTGACTTGGATAGGCCACTTGGCCCTTTATGGCCTCATTAAATGTTTACCTGTCTGTCTGCCCAGGGGAAAGTTCTCTGCAAAACAGCAAGAATGAGCAGTTCTCGGGGACAGGGGGGACCACACTCATGTGTTGAGAACCCTGGAGTGGTCTCTAGCACACAGCCTTCCACCAGATGGTCAGGTAGGCTCTCCTTCACTCCCCTCCCGAGCATGGTGAGCCTCCTCTCAGGTCGGGTAACTGGGCACCACGTTTTCTCCCATCTCCTGAAAAACAGGTTTCCTTGGCAGGGCCCAGAGGGTGTTTTGTATTGTCACAACTCAGTGTTGACACTAGGTAAATCAGCTGCCCTCTCCGTGCCGCCCTGTGCCCTGCCCTCTCCCGCCTGCCTTCGGGGCCAAGAAACGGGCCTGGAATGAATGCATTTGCTGACACTTTTCTTCTAAGGCTTGGCTTTAGCCAACCAAGGGTAAGAGAAAGGAAGCAGCCACATATGTCCAGTCCAGACCCGCTTCTGGCTTCCTGGTGGCTACTCCCAACAAAAGCCGGGCATCGTTCGGCACTTCCTTGAAACAGCTTCCGAATTGTTCTAGGCAGAGAGCAAAACATTGATTTCTCTGGCGGGATTCGCTCAGTCAGCCGCAGAGGAAGCAAGGGCCATTAATTGTCCACACATGTAGACTCACTGAAAACAGGATGCTTTCCAGGGAGAAGGGAGAAATTCTGTCTGTGGTAGGACAGCCTGAAGACTCACTGGCCAATATGGCCTTCCAAATACTCCTGCCCTGCTACTAAGAGAGGTGGGAAAGGAGCATAAGACAGGATGGCAAACTGTACCCTGTGACTTTTCTTTCTTTCAAGGCAGGGCCTCCTGTATTCTACATTGGCCTCCAACTCAATATGCAGCCAAGAGTGAATGACCTTGAACTTCTGCTTCCTTCCAAGTGGTAACTAGTGTTGGCCTCCATCCCTGGTGTATGTGGTCCTGGGAGCTGAACCCAGGAATCTGTGTGTGTTATCCCGCCGCTCTACCAACTGAGCTACATCTCCAGTCCACAAGCTCCAGTTTCTTTGCTCTCAGCGAATCCAGCAGTGATTTCACTACTGTATATCAACCACCTTACAGTGACCAGCACACAGGTAAGCCCTCCATCCAGAGAGAGTCCAGACTATGACGGGCACCCGGGACCTAATATTTGATGTTCCTTGTCTCACAGAACATGCAGGCTACAAATACATGAGATTATTTCAGACAGCCAAGGGCTTAGGACAGAACAACTAATGGGTGAGATGTCAAGAAGGGTGGACGTGGAGGGGTTGTCAGAGAAATGTCAACTGAGCAGACATCAGAAGATGAAGAGCCAGGGACGTATCACTCTGATGATCCCTTATAAACCTCCCAGGGCTTGAAGATGCTACAAAAAAGGATTAGCTGTGGGGGGAGGGGAGGTAGCTCAGTGGTAACATGTTGCTTAAAATACACAAAGCCCAGGGTCCCATCCCCAGATCTGGAAACAAAACAGAGGCAACCTTAAAATGCTAACTTGGGTTCAGCTTAGAAGATAAGTTAACCGAGCTTGTCACCAAGTTGGAAAATGACACGCTGCGTTTCCCAGCTCAGGATGAGAGCCAGCATACTCTGGCAAGGTGCACATTTTGAGTTAAGAAAGTTAAAAAAAAAAATGCAACAAAGGCCTATAACCCCAGGATCTCAGAGGCATGAGAATTGGGAGTTCAAAGACAGCCTGGGCTATAAAGTGTGAGACCCTGTCTCTGAAATACAAAAAAAGCAAACCACAGACAACCTTTAAAACCTAACTCTGGAGGAACAAGTGAGAAACAGCAGCTCTGTGACCTTGAAGGGGACGTGCTGTAGTTAGATATGACCTGGGGGTCTCCAAAGATTGGGGTGTTGACATTTAATCCCTCTTGTGAGGTATTTAGGGGGGAAACTCAACCTCACTGTGGAGTTTAGAAGCTGGACCTTTGAGAGGTGGGTAAAATGTACAATGTATGTCTTCTGCCAACAAAAGGGAGTCACCCAATATGGCCCCTCAACCCCACATGAACCCAGAATCACAAGCCAGAATAAATTTCACTTCTTTATAACTCAACCCGATGTACTGTATCTTATTAGCAACAGAAAGCAGACTAAAAGTCAGCACCTTGAGAATGCAAGGCTAGCCTCTGCTACATAAGAAAAATGGCAGTACACATAGAGCCGTGAGTTCCATCCCCTGCTACAAATAACCTGGGCACAATAACTATACCTGGAATCCTAGAACTCAGGTGGTGAAGGTAAGAGAACCAGGAGTTTCAAGACCATCCTCAGCTACATAGTGAGCTGGGGCCAGCCTAGGCTATGGGAGACTTTGCCTCAAAACAAAACAAAGAAAGCCTCAAATCCTGGGGTATAGAGGGGAGAAAATTGGCGGGGTGGAGTGAGAGACGTGGGGAGGGGCAAGGCTGGGAGGTCAGGAGTGCCGCCTGCCCTAGGCAGGACACTAGATCCAAAGGCAGCCAAGGACCCCAGATGACCCTTGGGTGGATACTTGTAAAGTAGCAACAGTAAACATGCCCAAACTGAATGGAAATCAAGGTAGCATTGCTGAGCTACTCAGCCAATTCTTGGGTAAGGTCCCTCCCCACCGGGCTAAACCACAATGCAGTTCACAAACTCAACAAACTGAGGTCCAGAATGGTGGAGGAGCCTATAGAAAGCCACACAATCAGAACAGAAAGTAGGTCACAGGTAGAGAGGTTGTTGTGGCCTCTAAGAAAGCCCTCCAGGCTTTGAAGGAGCCAGCTCTATGTGACCGTTGGGACATAAGCCTATCTGAAATGAGGCCTCCTTCCCCAAGGTTAAAATTAAGGTTCACTGACGACTCCCCCATCCTCCAAAGTAGGTAGGAGACCAGCCTTCTTGAGAGCTGCAGCTGGCTCCAGGCCACTGTAACAGTGTTATCACCTGCATCAACGCTGACAACAATAAACAACACTTTATAGGGGTGGTTCAGTACTCTTCAGAACAGCAATTAAGTTTACAAAACCACCTGCATCCGCATCCTGAAGGCCACAAGGCCGAAAAGTGACACAAGCAT
Source organism: Mus minutoides (assembly GCA_902729485.2). Taxonomy (NCBI): domain Eukaryota; kingdom Metazoa; phylum Chordata; class Mammalia; order Rodentia; family Muridae; genus Mus; species Mus minutoides. The sequence continues at coordinate 1,750,538 of LR753318.1, read as the reverse complement.
TGAGCCCCCAGTGCTGGTTGTAGCTGGTACAGGGGCCGACCTTGACAGGGGCCCCTCGGATGCACGCCCAGTCCCTGCGCCTGGGCACTGGCAGGTGGCTAGGAGCTTCGGGGAAGTGATGGTCTGAACTACCCAGGTCGCCTAAGAAGGTCCTTCTGCCGCCCCTCGAAGACCTATGTCCCCGTGTCCCAGAGAGGACAGATGCGAAGCTGGATTCTGTCGGGGACAGGTGTGAACTACCAGGTAGGGACGGTGCGAATCCCAGGATCCCCGAAAGAGGGACAGGTCCTCGCGGAGACAGGGGCCGACGCCATCTTCCGCCTGGGGCCGGGGCTGAGCCTGGCCGCCCTACTGTGGCAGTGCCGCGCCCTGTTCTCGAGCTGCTCCCCCTAAGTTTTCGACAGCCAGGGCACGGCAACAACGAAGGCCACTTGCTCACCGCGTCCTGGAACCAGGACACAAGGGCCATCCCAGTGCATGGACGCGCAGCGAGACACGCGGACCCGGCTAGCACCTTCTGGGGTGTCAGACACAGAGGGGACGTTTCAGAGCCGGGGCCACCGGGAGAATTTGGACACGGGTCCCCAACTTTCCAGCAACTTGAGCTAGGGCTGCCCGATGCTTACCTGCCAAGCTGAGCTGGCGTAGCGGCGGGCGAGCTGCCCGAACACCTCTCGGCTGGGACGCCGGTGGCGGAGTCGGGGGCGCTGGCTGAAGGCGGGTTATTGTGAGCGGCGGGCTGGACCCTGATAGGTGGCCGCGCCCGCCCCGCCCAGCCCCTTTAACTCCTCCCTCCGGAGCTCCAAATCCCGGCCCCAGTAAGTGTCTACGGAACCCCTATTTTAAAGTCGTTAACTTGCAGACATCCCTCCGTCGCCTGTGGACCTGCTACTGTGTCCGCGCCAGTGCGTCTGCGAGTATGCTCTCCGCAGACGCCGCCTCTGCCATCGCCGCGGCCAAACCCTAGCAAGGGCTGCCTACTTGGTCCTCATAGTACTCCTAAAGGCTTGTTGTTTCTGTGGCTTCCCTTTGCTCCCGCCTGCTACAGACTTCCCACTGCACCTCCAAATCTCCTCCTTTCCCCTCTCTCCTCTCTCCCGGTGTATGGGGAGCTCTCCCAGCCCTCGGGCGAAGACTTAGGGTGAAGGAGAGGATCGGTAGGAGGTGAAATCTAGAATTACAGGTGAAGTGGGTGGAGTTCCGTCTCCAGTTCCCTGGAGTAGGGGCTCCGAGGTGAGTTATGATGGAGCACTGGCCGAATTACAAAGTAACCACTAATCTATACAACAACAAAGCTTGTTTATCCCAAGTCAGCTCCTCTCGGGGTAGCAGAGGTCAGAGTCTGGGGCAGGTGCCTCTTACCGCGTGCTTTGTCAAGTAGCCAGCTGGGCTCTTCCCTCTCCTGTTAGGAAAGAGGTGGTGATACTTGGGGTTCCTTAAATGTTATCCTGACACCGGAAGGCAGCCCCTCCCCCCATATGTTAGAAGGCCCTAGGCAGAATTTAATCTTAGAGACCTTCCAATCCTGTCACTCAGATCTTTACAGTTCTGTGGACTTTCTGTCACCTCCAAGCCCAGAAGCAAATTGAACCCTGATCTTTGGTCGTGGCCTTCAGAGATTGCCACAACCTGGAGTTGGGGGCAGGAGACCTTGAAGCCTCTCTGCCAGTACATTTTGCAGATGAATTTGCAGAAAATTGAGACCGAGAGAAGAGAAACAGTGACAAGGGGTCTCACAGTCCAGAAAGACCTGACAGGTCAGCGGAGGCTTGCAAGGGTCTCTGGAGGCACAATGCCAGGCTCATGGTAGACAAAGTGGAGGAAGGAGGCCAGTTTGAGGTCAGATGGGGACTTAGGAGCCCAGGGGAGGGGGTGAGTGACAATATTTAGCCTGCAAGATCCCCAAGACAACACGCTGATCAAATGGGTGGCTAGCGCTGTCCCTGAACAGCCTGCCGCTGGGGAGGCTGGCAAGTTGGGTAGGGTCCGGGCAATATAGCATGAATTCATTATTTGGAGGGGTTTGTTTGTTTGTTTATTTGTTTGTTTGTTTGTTTGTTTGTTTTCAAGACAGGGTTTCTCTGTGTAGCCCTGGCTTTTCTGGAACTCACAGAGATCTGCCAGCCCCAGTCTCCCCAATGCTGGGATTAAAGGCATGTACCAACCACTACTACCACCAGGCTGAGAATCCATGTCCCAAATTACAAAGAGAAACTGGGTGTGTTGATACCCCTGTCACCTCAGGTTTGGAAAGTGGAAGCAGGAAGATCAAAGAGTTCAAGGCTACACAGTTTTACAGTGAGTTCCAGGAGAACCTGGGGTACAAGAGACCCAGTCTAAAATAAATTAAAAGGAAGAAGAGAAAGACAAATGAGGGGAAATGAGCAAAACCACTTAAATAAGAGTGTGGCTTCCTGAGCTGGGCGTGGTGGCGCACGCCTGTAATCCCAGCACTTGGGAGGCAGAGGCAGGCGGATTTCTGAGTTCGAGGCCAGCCTGGTCTACCAAGTGAGTTCCAGGACAGCCAGGGCTACACAGAGAAACCCTGTCTCGAAAAAAACCAAAAAAAAAAAAAAAAAAAAAAAAAGAGTGTGGCTTCCTATTAGTGCCACATAATTGGTCAGATGCAAGAAGTAATACAAGTGGTGACAATGGGGACCGCCACCTTCTGTCCCCAGAGCTCACACTTTCTCTTCTCTTCTTTTGAAACATTCATTCATTCATTCATTCTGTTGGAGAGGGGGATATGTGTGTGAAGGCCAGAGGACAACCCTCAGAGGTCGGTTCTCTCCTTCACCATGTAGATTCCATGTTCTGTCCCTAAGCCACTAGGCTATGCACCCTGCTCCCTGAGAGGACCATGCACTCAGGGACTTGCCCCTTTCTTCTCTAGGGGCCTCAATCCACAGGTGCTGCTGACAGCTACCTCTGGATCCTCACCATCCCGCTGCCTTCTGTGCCCTCCTTCACTTGTATTTATGGCCCAGCTGACCCCGACTTCAGGCCAAAACTCTTCAGGCCAAGTTTTGGCCTCGGGCTGTCTTTATATCCTTTGTTTAACAAATACTGGTAGAGTCTGGTGCAGCGGCACTGGCAATCCACATTCTACAAATTGAAGCAGGAGGAATGAGAGTTTCAGGCCAGCTTGGGCTACATAGTGAAACCCCCGGCCTTAAACTCGAAGAATGGGGGATTGGGGTATAGCTTGGTTGGTGGGGTGCATACCTTCTACTGGATCTGCCAGTCACCAATGGGGCTAGCCAGCCATGCCCAGGGATCTCACTGTTTCTGGCTCCCCAACACAGGGGTTCAAGCCAGCACTACCACACAGATCTCTACATGGGTGCTGGGATTGAATTTAGCAATGGCTTTACCAATTGAAAAGCAACTCCTTTGCACCACAGTTACACTTACATGAAGTCTGAAACAAAGCAAATGGTCACCTATGGAGAGAAGGGACAATAATGGAGACAGGACTTGGTGAAAGGGAGCACAAGAGAGTTTCTTGGGTGACAGAATTGAGGTTATCGGCACCCCACACACAGTCCAACATGCACCGAGTCAGATGTTTACCATCTGTCCGGGTTTTGGTAGAGAAACCAAAAATCAATATGAACTAGAATTCAAGTCCACAAAGGACAACAGAGCAGACTCAAAATGTTAAACAAAGAGGATCACCAAGATCCAGACTGACAGCTGCCAGGAGAGTTGACTAGCTGAGACCATGTTGTTCTCTAGACAAGGCCAGCTTCACTGGTAACAAAAAGAATCATCACTGAAAACAGTCCTGGCAGAATAGACAACCCAGCTTGCTTAGCCCGGTGACCTGGGTATTTAATAGCAATTTAATTTAGACACATGTCAGGCCAGAGAGCCAGTGGCTGGGGGGACCGAAATAACCTGTTTTGGAGTGTGCGGCTTGTCAGGGGATGGAGAACAGACTTCCACTCTGTCAGACAATTCCAGGAATCCAGGGTCCTGAGATAGCTGGCCCTGCAGCATCATGGAGGCCTTGAGCAGCAGGCTGTGGCTGTCCCCTGGTTATCATTCAAGTCAGGTCCGGTGGGAGGCAGTGGATCCACACGGTGCAGACAGGAAGAAGCCCCAGCCCTGTGGACTCTCCTCCCATCCAGAAATAACATCCTTTGACAGGCAGCTTATCGGTGTGATAGCAGGTTTTCTCAAAAACAATTACAGCCCCAGAAACCCACCATGCACCTTCAGCAGGCACGGACAGTGAGGGCTGGGCACATGTCTGCTTGCTCTCAAGGCACCCTGAGAAGGGCCTCTTCTGGCCCAGCTCCCTCCTCTCCGCCTAAGAAGGCTGTTTCCTCTGCTGCATCCACAAAGGGCCCTAAGCAGGGATCTGTCTCACAGTGGAGAGACCTTTGTTTCATCCAGCCTCACAGCCCTGTTATCGCTATGTCACAGAGGGACACCAGGTCAGGCAAGGTCACCCGCAAGGTTCCACGGGAGGCACGAACCCGGCTTGTCATCCCTGCCCATTGGGCTTTCCTTTCTCTGGTTGCTGCTTCTCCTGCCTCACAGAATGAAGAGAACCAAGGTGGGAGGGGAGGGGTGGGGAGGTAGGGGATGGGTGGGGGGGCATGGGGAGTGGGGGGGCATTTCTGGACTTTTCCTTTCACAGGAAATCATCTCTTTTTTTTTTTTGGTTTTTTTTGGGTTTTTTTGTTTTTTGTTTTTTGTTTTTCGAGACAGGGTTTCTCTGTGTAGCCCTGGCTGTCCTGGAACTCACTTTGTAGACCAGGCTGGCCTTGAACTCAGAAATCTGCCTGTCTCTGCCTCCCAAGTGCTGGGATTAAAGGCGTGAGCCACCACGCCTGGCCATCTCTCTTTTTTTTTTTCTTTAAAGTTCTGCAAGCCAGTCTCTTCCTCTGGGGAAATTTATATGTTACCGTGTTCCCCTGAAGTGCAAAAAGACATGTAGATAAAGCTTTATTATACATCCTGTAGTGTATGCATATGTACAGGTGCATGGGTAAAGAAGCCAGAGTAGATTATCCTCTGTAAATGTAACTTTTTTTTTCTTTTTTCTTTTTTTTTTTTCCTTTTTCTTTTTTTTTCCTTTTTCTTTTTTGGTTTTTCAAGACAAAGTTTCTCTGTGTAGCCCTGGCTGTCCTGGAACTCTCTCTGTAGACCAGGCTGGCCTCGAACTCAGAAATCTGCCTGCCTCTGCCTCCCAAGTGCTGGGATTAAAGGCATGCGCCACCACTGCCCAGCATTAATGTAACTTTTATTCTCCTGTTCCTTGTCATCTCCGAGACTTACTGCCTTCATCTGCTAACCTAGGCCTAGTCCTGGAAGCTCCTAGCCTCGATACAACCTAATCTAGGCCTAGAATGTTTTCAGTCTCTGAGACTTATTGCTGAATAAGCTCACCCCTTCCTAGTTAGTGCTTTCTGAGCTCTGGCTGGTTCAACTCGGTTGTTCTGGGTCAAAACTCTTCAATCTGGTTTCTCTGGGCTTCTCCTGAATGCTCTGCTCGACCTCAGTCTAACACTGAAAGTGTGTTCTAATCTTCTGGCTCCTTCTTATTCTCTAGCTCATTCTATCCTCACCTGTGTCTAGCTCCTTCTCTCTCTGCTGGGATTAAAGGCCACCACTGCCCAGTTAGTTTCTCACCTCTGTGACAAAATGCCTGACAAAAGCAGCTTAAGGGAGGAAAGCTGCTCACAGTTCCAGAGGGGGACATGGGGGAGGGGGGGCATGAAGATGGCGATGTGCCAGCAGGTATGAGGGGCAAGGTGACAGGAGGAGCAGGAAGAAGGCTCCTCCTCCATCTGCACTCAGGAAGAGGACTGCATGCAATGAAGACAGCTTTGCTGTCCAGCCTCCAGCCTCCCTTTATACCATCCAGGATCCCAGCCAGGAATTGATGCTTTGCCCATTAATCTAACTAAGACAACCTCCACTAGCGTGCCCAGAGACCCATCTCCCAGGTGCCTGTCAATTCTGTAAAACTGACATTGAACATTATCATACTAGATATTTCACGTGAGGGAGTGGGAAGGTCACTGGAGCAAGGGTGGGAAATCCCAAGTGTGGGCACTCCTCTGCAAACACTAGTGTCTCAGGGCTGGAGAGGTGATGGGGCAGGTAAAGAGGTGTCTCAGGGCTGGAGAGGTGATGGGGCAGGTAAAGAGGTGTCTCAGGGCTGGAGAGGTGATGGGGCAGGTAAAGAGATGCTGATGCTACTTTTACAGAAGTTATGTGCTGGGTTCTCAACACCTGGTACCCAGCGACCTCTAACTCCAGCTCCCAGGGCATCTGGTGCTTTTTTTCTGGCCTCTGAGGGTACATGCATGCATATACATGTGTGTACATACCACACATGTGCATGCACACACAGAGAGACAGAGAAAAGTAAGAGAGAGAGCACACAATTTGGGAGGTTTGGGTTTGAGATGGGGTTTCTCTGTGTAACCCTGGCTGTCCTGGAACTCACTCTGTAGACCACATTGGCCTTAAACTCAGAGAGATCCGTTTGACTCTGCCTCCTGAATGCCGGGGTTAAAGGTGTGCGTCACCACTGCTCTGTTGGGATTTTTTTCTTTCTTTAAAGAAAACAAGGCTGATCCTGTGGTTTGCCTGAGAAAGGCGACACTGTCTCTCACAATTCTATATGTCCTTGGCAAGCCCTCCGCCCGGGCTGAGCAGGGGTGTGTGGAGTTGAGGGGACTCAAGCAGGCGAGTCCTAAGGAGGCCTGTGTTGGTCCCTGGGCTGTCTGGTTTTTATGTCAGCTTGACACAAGCTAGAGCCTTTTGGAAGACTCCCCATCAGATTGGCTTGCACTCAAGCCTGGGTTGGCATTTTTCTGATTACCGATTAAGTGTGTGAGCACCAAGTTCACCGTTGGCAGTGCCATCCTCGGGCTGGTGGTTCTGGGGACTATGAGAAGGCAGGTGGAGCAAACCGTGAGGGTCAATACATTAGGCAGCACTCCTCCAAGGCCTCTGCATCATCAGCCCCCGCCTCCAGGTTCCGCTTGAGTTCTGGCACGGACTTCCCTGGATAATGGGCTCATAAGTCATAAGGCAAAAAAAACCTTTAAAAAATATCACAGCAGTAGAAACCCTAACTAATGCAGGTCCAGACAGCTTGGAAGTTGCTGGCTCTCCTTGCTGGCTCTCCTGCCTTCAGGGGCTAAGAAAGCCGTACAGTGTCACTTAACTTTCTCCTTCTCTGTATCCTGTTACACCATGTCACAGCCTAATGTCAGAGTGAGGAAGTTTGGCTTCCTTGCACAGCTCTCGTCTGAGCTCATCAATGTATGGCTGCCAACTTCTAGGTCCCTGTCTTAATTAGGGTTTTACTGCTGTGGACAGACACCATGACCAAGGCGAGTCCTATAAAGGACAACTTTTAATTGAGGCTACCTTACTGGTTCAGAGGTTCAGTCCATTGTCGTCAGAGCAGGAACGTGGCAACATCCAGACAGGCATGGTGCAGGAGGAGCTGAGAGCTCTACATCTTCATCTGAAGGCTGCTAGCAGAATATTGGCTTCCAGGCAGCTAGGATGAGAGTCTTAAAGACCACATCCACAGTGACACACCTACTCCAACAGGGCCACACCTTCTAATAGTGCCACTCCCTGAGCCAAACATATACATACCATCACAGCCCCTCACTGGGGCATTCTCAAAGCTCCCTATACCTCCTCAGCGTGATTCTGGAGACTCATGGAAGGTCTGTCACCCTTATTACCCAGGAACTCCTAATCTAGAGGAAGCAATTGCAACTGGAAAGGAAAATTCAACAACCAGTGTAGAGGCCAGAGTCCTTTCAACTTTGTTTTTAGATTTATTTATTTTATGTGTATGAGTTTTTTTGTCTGCATGTATACATGTGTGCCTGGTGACCCCTAAAGGTCAAAAGAGAGTATTGGCTCCCTTAGAACTGCAGTTGGGAGCTGCTATTTAGGTGCTGAGAACTGACCAGGGGTCCTCTGCAAGAACAGTACAGTTCTTTTTCTGTTTGTTTGTTTCTTTGTTTGTTTTTTAACACTCCATCTTCAGAATAAAGACGTTAATTTCGAGCCGGGCGTGGTAGCACACACCTTTAATCCCAGCACTGGGGAGGCAGAGGCAGGTGGATTTCTGAGTTCGAGGCCAGCCTGGTCACAAAGTGAGTTCCAGGACAGCTAGGGCTATACAGAGAAACCCTGTCTCGAAAAACAAAAAACAAAAAACAAAAAACAAAAAACAAAAAACAAAACTGGGCTGGAGAGATGGCTCAGTGGTTAAGAGCACTAACTGTTCTTCCGAAGGTCCTGAGTTCAAATCCTATCAACCACATGGTGGCTCACAACTATTTGTAATGAGATCTGACGCCCTCTTCTGGTGTGTCTGAAGACAGCTACAGTGTACTCACATATAATAAATAAACAAATATTTAAAAAAACAAAAACAAACGTTGGCTTGCTAATGTCTTCTTAGAGAAGGGTTGCACAGGGAGGTACTGTCTAGTTACAGGTTTCAGGGCAGCTCTCCTGGATATGTCATCATTCCTTCCTCCTCACAGACTGAACACCTGCTCAGTTTTACAAGATGAAGAAGCTAGCTAAGCATGAGGACACAAGGGGTGGGGCCGGAGGCAGGCAGTGTGTGTAAGAAATGTACCAGAAAGAGAGCGGGATAGAAGTGGGGAATAGACAGCCAGGCCCCTACCAGGGAGCAGCTCGCTTAGCTGCTGTTCCTGGAAGGGTGCCAGGTGAAGACCTGCCCACTATGACTGATTCCACAGCGCTTTCCAGGTTGACATGTCCTCTTAGTCCTTCAGCCCCACCTCTACAGTCAGTGTCTGTAAGCTGCTGGTGTAGAACTGGGAGGCGAAGATGAGATCTGTGCATGCGCACTCATGCCTCAAGTACCTGTACCCTGCCAGTTTTGTTCCCAGGGACCGGTTCCCCACCTGCCAGCCTCCCGGTCAGGACCACTGTAGCATTCTGAGCCTCTCTGGCTGTCTCTGGGCAAGGGTCACTTCTGGATTCCAGCCTATCCTAGGAGAGTGATTTTCAAGTGCTTCTTTCTACACACTGCCCTGAAGCGAGCCTCCGCATCTCACCTCCGCACTAAGTCTCATCCACGGGACAAGGCTTATTGAATACCTTCCAGGAGACAGCGGGGCAAGGCCTGGAAGTGCCATCATGCAGTCTTCCCTCTTCACAAGGCCTGCCCTGGGGTGCAAACACAGATGTCCCAGCCTCAGAGGGACATCTCTGGAGCCGATTATATTAAACGGTTCCACTAGGTGGCGCTAAAGGTAAAAGATTGGGAATGGAAAAGGCGTATGGGAGTGGGGATTTAAGAAGCCCGGGGGCACCAGCCCATGCTGAAGGTCCAGAGGTCTGAAATGAGCAGACCTCTGAGCTTCATTTCCAGGCTCTTCTGTTCAGAAGAAGTACATGTTTTCACAACATCCTCTATTTTGATTTTTTCTAAAAGATGTATTTATTTTGATTTTTATGTATATGAGTTTCTTGTCTGCATGGAGGTGAGTGCACTATGCCCATGCAATGCCCATTTGAGCCCCTAGAACTGACCTTATAGAGGGTTGTGAGTAGCCACATGGGCCCTGGGAACTGAGCTCCCATCCTCTGTCTGCAAGAGCAGTAAATACTCGTAGCTGCTGAACCATTTTTCCTGCCTGATTTCACAGCCTTTTTATTGGTAAATAAAACTGTAATCGTGAGTGAATACAGGATGTGGGTCATACAGAATTACAGTAAGGCAAATGGACAACCCCCACCACCACCACAGCTTCCCCAGAGATTAAGCCCAACACCTTGTATGTACATGCTAAGCGTGTGTTGTACGATAAAACTTTTGAGGAAATGCTATACACAGATAAAACTTTGGGGGAGATGCTATATACAAGTCTATTCATCAAATAGAGGGAGCCTCTAACAGACCAAAGTATGGATACTGTGAAAGTCCAACTTGGTGAACCATGAGAATCACTGGGGTTACTTATAGGAGCAGAAATGACTCAAAGACAGCCATATCACCAAAGTCTGCCCAGCATGGGTGACAGCTCACAAAGCTGGGAACCTGGAGACACCACACAGCCTGCAGGCATCTCAGCAGGTTGGAGAATGTCCTTTCCAGGTGCCTCAGTTGGTCTAAATCTCTTCTAGGCGGCTCAGGTGGTTTCTGCTTCTTCTAGGCTCCTGCTCTGGCCTCAGAACTTTTGCAGCTTAGCTTCCCTATTCCAAGGGGGAACTCTCAGCCTTTATTGCTTGCTCTGTCAGGGAGGGTCCTAGTGAATCCTGTCGGTTTCAGGGACTTCCTAAAGCTTTTTGAGTTGTTTACCTTCCTGTTTAAGGAAACTATTAACTGATAACAGCATGTTCTCTGCTGCTGGGCTACAATGCAGCTCAAGAATGAAGTTCTTTTTACAGAAGCCTGCTGGTCAGTTTTGAGTCAACTTTTCCATAGCCTAAAATCACCTAACAGGAAAGAGTCTCATGGAAGAATCCTCTACACCAACTTGGCCTGTGAGTTTATTAGTGGAGGTCTGTCTTAATGTTAACCTATGTAAAAAGACCTAGCCCAGGCCAGTCCTGGTGGTTCATACCATTAATTCTAGCACTCAAGAGGCAGAGACAGGCAGATCTCTGTGAATTTGAGGCCAGCCTGGTCTACAAAGTGAGTCCAGGACAGCTAGAACTATGCTACATAGAGAAACCACATTTCAAACAACAACAACAACAAAAAAAAAAAAAAAAAAACCAAAGCAAAATAACAAAAAAAAAACCTAGCCCACTGTGGGCAGCACCATTCCCTTGACAGGGTCTTGAGCTAGGTAAGACTGGAAGCGGCTAGATAAGAGTGGAAGAGGTTAAAAATCCACTTTCCCCACTGCTGACAGGAGATATGACATGACTTGGCTTCTGCTGTTGTTTCCCTAATGAAGGACGGTAACGGGGAATTAAGTATAAGTCAAATAAACTCTTTCTTGCCCTAAGTAGCCTTTGGTCAAGGTATTTTATCACAGCAACAGAAATGAATCCAGACCAGAAAGGAAGGGGGCTCATTCAGCTGATTGGCACTAAAACCACTGTGTTCCTTTGTAGTGCTAGAGAAGTGTCAGTGAACCCTGAAAGACCAGTCAGGAGCTGTTCCGATGCAATCACACCAGGGTCTTTATTTGAGTTAGCGTGGGCTCAGCCCACCACTGACTTGCAGCACAGTTTTGGTGGAGAAGAGCCCTGGACACTTATCAGGGCAAGGATTTATAAAAAGTGGCAAGTAAGGGGTAAGTGTTTCTAGTATGGCAAGCATCTAATTGGGGGGGCGGGGAGGCAGGAAGTGCTACTATGTCCTTTAACATAATTGGCTGGTGCTGGGAGTCAAACCATGACTTAACTTCTGCTTCCCTCGGCAGTGCTTCCCTCTGCAGTGGTGGGTGTTTGGCAAGGAGCAGGCTTGTTGGGGATTAACCTAGAAACACTGGATTTGTTGGGGGAGACTAGCCTGGAGACCTAGCTTGTCCTGATTAGCCTGGAAACTGTAGCTTAGGATTTTTTTGGGGGGGGGGGGTAACTTGGAAACTAATGCTAGATACAGGCTTTGAGTTCAAACTTAGGTCAAGATCTCTGAAATGGCGTCTGAACTTAAAAGAGTTGGTCTCTCACCCTTATCAATAAACTGACTGCAAAATGTAAGAGCCAGGCCTGAGCCATGCAAAGCAGGTGATAGGCAGTCTTTGGCAGGTGACAGGCAGGCTTTGGCAGGTGGTCTGACCCTGTCCAGGGTGGCCATTGAACTCATTGCTTTTTGGTTTCTTTGGGGATGTTTTTGTTTTTGTTTCTGTTTTTGTTTTTTTAGACAGGGTTTCTCTGTGTAGCCCTGGAACTGTGTCTGTAGACCAAGCTGGCTCAGAGATCTGCCTGCCTCTGCCTCCCGAGTGCTAGGATTAGAAGTGTGAGCCACCACTGCTTAGCATCTTGTTCAATTCTTTTGCTGAGTTTCGTGCCTGTCTCAAAGTTGTGGGTTGCAAATCCCTTGGGGAATAAAAGGACCCTTTCACAGGGGTCGCATAGCAGATATCCTGCATATCAGATATATGCATTGCTATTCATAACAGTAGCAACATTGTAGTTATCAAGTAGCAGCACAAATAATTTCATGGTTGGAGGTCACCATGACATGACGAATTGTATTAAAGGGTCACAGCATTAGGAAGGTTGAGAACCACTGCCTTAAAGCATTAGATGGGCTACTAACCTCTCTGATGGCTTCTGCCTACATCAGACATACTCATCACTCCCTCAGGAGACAGTTTCAGCAAGTGACTTTCCACCTACCTGCCTTCGCATGGCCCCTTCCACACCGGGGCAGGGCGGGGTGGGGGTGGGCTAATTCCAAGGCCTTACATGGAAACCTCACTTTTCTTTTGAGTGTTTGTATTCACTTTTTAATTGGGACTTCCACACTCGTCCGTTTTTTGGATCTTCCAAGAATTTCTCAGTGTTTTTGTTTGTTGGGAACGTTGTCTGGCTTTCTAGTCGTGGGACAGACTTAAAAGCAGATGGCCACTTGGGCAGAAAGCCAAATCCAAAAGTGGATCCCTCCTGGATTAAGACTACGTCCTTGGTTTAGACATCTTAACAGTAATAGAGAGCCTCGTTCTTCAAAATGGCTTTAAAAGTCTGAGGAACATGCCGGGCGTGGTGGCGCATGCCTTTAATCCCAGCACTCGGGAGGCAGAGGCAGGCGGATTTCTGAGTTCGAGGCCAGCCTGGTCTACAAAGTGAGTTCCAGGACAGCCAGGGCTATCAAAGAAGCCCTGTCTCAAAAAACCAAAAAACCAAACAAAAAACAAAAAACAAAAAAAAGTCTGAGGAACAATTCAGATCGTTTTTTTAAAAATCAGATAGATTCAGCCAAGTATAATGGTGCATGCCTTTAGTCCCAGCACTTAGGAGGCAGAGGCAAGTAGGTCACTATGAGTTCATCTACATAGAGAATTCCAGGCCAGCCAGAGTCATATAGCAAGATCATCTTGCTCAAAAGTGAGATCCTAACCCCATCTCTTCTGTTCTTTTTTGCAACTTTTGAGAGAGGGTCTCATGTAGCCCAGGCTAACCTCAAACACAGTAAATAGCTAAGGACGACCTTGAACTTTTTGTTGTAGTAGTTGTTTTTTGAGACCGTGTTTCTCTGTTTAGCCTTGGCTGTCCTGGAACTCAGGTTAACCTCCAACTCACAGAGATTCTCCTGCCTCTGTCTCCTGAGTGCTGGGCTTAAAGGCATACCCCACCACTGCCCACTTGACCTTGACCGTCTAAGCCTCCAGCCTCTACCCCTCAGGTGTATCACTCATGAGCCATGTTCCATTCTGTTTCATCCTAGGATTGAACCTTGGGCATCATACATATCAGGTGAGCACTCTGTTTATTGAACTACAGATTCATTCATTCATTCATTCATTCATTCATTCGGTCAGTCAAGGTTGCTCAGGCCAGTGCTTGTGAGTTATTGTGCCCAGCACACCACCACCATCATCATCACCACTACTCCAACCAGGGCCTCACACTTTGTCTTAGTTACTGTTCTATTGCTGAGAAGAGACATTGCAATCAAGGCAACTCTAATACCAGAAAGCATATGTTTGGGGGCTTGTTTACAGTTTCAGAGACTAGTCCATTTTCCTGATAGGGAGCATGGCAGCATGCAGGCAGACATAGTGCTGGAGCAGTAGCTGAGAGTTTACATCTGGATTTGTATTATAAGTTTGTTTCTTGCTAGCCTGTGTGTTGTGTGTGTACATGCTTTGGGTTTTGTTGAGGCCTGCTCCTTTTAACCTAACTGTAGCCATTTGGTGTCCAGTCTCCATTTTGCTCATAAGGTGAAATTAAGTTCAGGTTCTCAGACTCCACTTCCCAGAAGTAATTATCCACAGCTGACACCAAAGAACACTACTAATAAGCCAAAGTTATGGCTGAATTACTTATGCCATGTTATCTCAATGTTCTGGAACTCCCCTCTTTGCCCCCGTGCCAAGGACACTACTCTGAATAAGGTCTTGCTATGTAGCTTATGCTAACCTGGAACTTCCCATCCTCCTGCCTCAGCCTCTCCAGTGGTCATGTCACAGGCAGAATTTCAACCAACTGTGGCTTATTTACTTATTTATCTATTTTTCTTTTCAATAACCTTTCCAATGCCCTTCATTTCCAACCTGGAGCAGTTCACCTCCATTATGCAGCTGATACCAAACTTAGGAAAGATGCTTGATTAGAATAAAACACTTTCTCAGTGTGTGGTGGCACATGCCTTTAATCCTAGCATTTGGGAGGCAGAGGCAGGCATATGTATCTCTGTGAGTTTGAGGCCAGCCTGCTGGTCTACAAAGAGAGCTCCAGGACAGGACTATATATGGAGACCCTAACTCAAAAAAAAAAAAAAAAAAGAAAGAAAGAAAAAGAAAAAGAAAAAGAAAAAAGAAAAAAGAAAAGAAAAAGAAAAAGAAAAAGAAAGAGAAAAAAGAATAAGACATTTTAGTCCAGAGATCCTAAACTTAAGCAATCTTCCTGTTAGCATGCTCAACCCCTAAAACCCTTCTATGTTATTTCCAATTTACTGATAAGAAAACTGAGGCTCTTAAAACCACCTGGTTCTCAGATCCGATACCGATGCTGCTCCTTCCTTGCTGGCAGGCTGCTTCTTTCTAAAGGGAGGGGTTGTTTTGTTCTTTAAACAACTTTTTATTATTTATTTAATTAAAATGTATATGGATAAGTGTTTCGTCTTCACATCCGTTTGTGTATCTCATGCATACTTGGAGCTTACAGAGGCCAGAAGAGGGCACCAGAACCAGATGATTGTGAGATGCTATGTGGGTGCAGGGAGCGAAACGAGAAGAGAAGCCAGCGCTCTTCACCACTGAGTGGTCTCTCTAGCGGAGAGGTTCTTGGCCTTCCTAATGCTGTGATCCTTTAATACAGTTAGTTCCTCATGCTGTGGTGACCCCCCAATCATAAAATTATTTTCATTGCTACTTCATAATTGCAATTTTGCTGCTGTTATGAATCATAATGTCAATATCTGTGTTTTCTGATGGTCTTAGGAGACTCCTGTGAAAGGGTCATTTGACCCTCACAGGGTTGCAACCCATAGATTGAGAACCGGTGTTCTAGCCACTTGGTTTTTGTTTTGTTTTGCTGAGGCAGGATTTCACCATGTAGGCCTGGGTGTGCTAGACCTCACTATGTAAACTGGAGCTCACAATTTAAAGAGCTCAGCCCGCATTTATTGCCTGAGTGCTGGGATTAAAAGCCACCAGGCCCAGCAAGGAAGGAATTTTCAGATGTCTATCTGAGGGCCAGTGAGATGGCTCAGGAGGTAGAAGAGGTTGGTGCTGAGACTGATAGCCTAAGTTTGATCCCCAGGGCTTCTGATCTCTATGTCTAGCTGTAGCGCCATGCACTCACATACCCCACACCATAAGTAGACTAATAGCTTAGCTGGTAATGTGCTCGCTGGGCTACCAGGAGGATTGACTTCTACCACAGACCCTATATAGAATAGGGCATCTCTGGATGACCCTTAATACAGTTCCTCATGTTGTGGTGACCCACAACCATAAAATTATTTCAGTCTGACTTTATAACTGTAACTTTGCTACTGCTTTGAATCTTAATGTACACATTTGATATGTGTCCCCCCCCCAAAGCAGTTGTGATACACAAGTTGAGGACATCTGCTTTCAGGAAAGCTGGAAATTTTGAGAAAGGCACAGAACTCAGCAAAAGAATTGAGCAAGAGCAGTGATTACAAGCCGGGCAGTGGTGGCTCACACTTTAGTCCCCACACTAGGGAGGCAGAGGCAAGCAGATCTCCGACTTCAAGGCCAGCCTGGTCTATAGAGTTCCAGAACAGCCAGGGCTACACCAAGAAAACCTATGTCAAAAAACAGAAAAAGAAAAAGAAAAATAGGGCATAGTGACATGTGTTTGTAATCCCACATTTGGGGGAGAGAGAGTATCTTGGGGTTTTATTGCTGTGAAGAGACACTGTGACCAAGGCAACTCTTATAAAGGACAACATTTAATTAGGGCTGGCTGACAGTTTCGGAGGTTCAGCCCATTATCATCATGGTGGGAAGCATGGCAGTGAGCAGGCAGATGTAGCGCTGGAGGAGCTGAGAGTTCCACATCTTGATCCAAAGGCAACCAGAAGAGACTGTCCTCTGTAGGCAGCCAGGAGACACCGGGGACAGCTCCTCAGTAGAAGCATGGCAGCTCCTATGGCAGAGTATCCCCAGCTGAGCTCAGGAACTCAGGAGCCCCAGCCTCCATCCTTCTCTTCACTTTTTCTCTTCTCTTCATTGCTTCTTTTCTTGGCTTCTTCTGAAGAGTCACACCATGTAGAAAATCTCATGAGATTTATTGGAGGGTCCAAGGTGTGGAGGGAGAGGAATCCAGGGATGGCTGCCCTCTGCTCCTGGGATCAGACAGTGGGGATCTGAAAAAAGGGGCTGTGCTTATATAGGATTTCTGAGGTGGGCGGAGCTTCTCAGGACAGATTTCTAGAGTGCGGATTGGTGGAATTTCAAGTCCTGAGCTTGAGGGAGCTCAGCGATTGGTGTGTTTTCCTGTTCAGGGATTGGTGTGTTTTCCTGCTCAGGGATTAGTGGCTTTTTTTTTTTCACCCCCATTTCCTTCCATTGGCCCATGAGTTTAGGGTAAGAAGTCCTTCCTGGCTGCAACCAGCTTTTGCTGAGGTGTCATCTCTGTGGGGATGCTGGGTGGTTCAAGAAAGCTGTAGGCTGATGCAGGGATGAAGGGGTCGCCACCGGAAACAGCTCCTCATGCTGGCAGTAGGCTGAGGCAGGAAAAGTGTATCACCGGGGATGGCACCTGAGGGGTGCAGAGAAGGCGGTTCGCCACCGTGGACAGCTCCTGCAGCTTCTGGGACAGCAGCAGGCTGAGGAGGTGTTGTGGTGCCACCATTTTGATAGGAGACGTCAATTTGGACAGCTCCTGTGTTACAGTACCGTGACAGCCATAGGAGAGACCTACGGGAAGGAGGAGCCTTTTGCCGCTTTGAAGACTTTTGTGGCTACGAGGCTTTTGTGATGCTCCGCTCAGGAACTACGCAGCCTATGTCTCAGGAATGACACCTGAAGATGGCCTCTGGTCCCCATACGCATGCACACACGGACACAACAGCTCAGCACACATAAAACATACTGTCTGGACTAATGCTTCAAATCCTTTGGGAGGGCCCCTCCTCGTCACTACATGCTGAATGAAATGTTCACATTACACTACAACTTCAGAAACTCGAGTTAATTGTCATCTCTGATTTCTGGATGGCAAAGTGGAGTGTCAGTAGGAAACAATGGCCAGCCCTGCCCAGCACCTGCTTGGCCTCCAGATGCCTAGCTCAGTCTGTCATCTTGTATCCTGTCTTTTAATTTTTTTTGCTTAATTTTCATTTTTAAATTGTATTCATGTGTGTGTGTGTGTGTGTGTGTGTGTGTGTGTGTGTTTAGCCTACATATATTTCAGTGCACGATATGTGCAGTTAACAGGTTGTGAGCCACTATGTGGATGCTGGGTATTGAACCTGAGTCTTTTGGAAGAGCAGTCAATGCTCTTAACTGCCAAGCCATCTCTCCAGTCCTATTTTTACTTTTATATCGTGTGTGCCTATGTGCACGTATGTTTTTCACATGTGTGCAGGTGCCCATGGAGGCAATTGACTTCGGGCTTCTGATCCTGAGTTGGAGTTACATGCAGGTGGTTGTGGGGAGCCTGGCATGGGTGCTGGGAACTGAACTTGGGTCCTATGCAACAACAGCACTTTTTTTTTTTTAAACCTCTGAGCCATTTTTCCAAATTCATTAATTTTGTTTTTGTTTTTGTTTTTTGAGACAGGGTTTCTTTGTGTAGCCCTTGCTGTCCCAGAACTCACTCTGTAGATCAGGCTGGCTTCGAACTCAGAAATTCGCCTGCTTCTGCCTCCCAAGTGCTGGGATTAAAGGCTTGTGCCACCACACCCGGCTCCACTAATTTTTTTAATAACATTTATTGTGTGTGGGAGTGGGGGAGGGGGTGCGTTCAACATGGCACACGAGTGGCGATCAAAAGACTACTTGTAGGTATCTGTTCTAGCCGTCCATCAGGTATGTAGGTCCCGAGAGTCAAACTGAGCTGATAAGGCTTGGCGGCAAGCACCTTTATCCTCTGGACCTTACAATTCTTATTTCTGTGCCCTGAAGGGTGCGCGGATAGGATACCCTGTGCTTCTTAGCCTCTAAGTGGTGGATAGATAATTCGCAGAAAAAAACTGAGGCAGGAAAGAAGGTGTCACAACCATGGGCAGGAAAAAAAAAAAAAAATCAGGAAGCTGTAGCGCCACCGGTATTCGCGTTCTCAGTTGCTAGGACACCTCTCCGGAAGTGGAGTGCGTTGGGCGGGCTGGTTGCAGTAGAGAAGCCGGGCGGGGTCCTGAGCGCCGTGGGCGTGGCCGCGCGTGGATATTGCGCACGCGCAGGCGGGCTTGCCGGTGAAGGATCCAGGCGGTTTAGTTAGCTCCTGCTACCCAGTCCGTGTCTCCACTGCTCAGCGTCCTTTCCTCTGTTCATCTCCTGGGACTTGCCTTGTGCCTTCAACTGCTGTAATTGCATCGTTATCTTTCTTACCGGCTATTCTCGGTAGGCTTTCAGTGCATCCACAGCCTGTATTGTTTGAGGTGGCATCTGTTGGGGGGTGTTGGGGGGCGCCGCACCTGTGCGGGGAGCTCAAGGCCGTTCCACTTGCTCCTCAGCGAGACTGCACCGACCCGAGGTGTTGCCCTCTTTGTTAGGAGGGGGAATCTGGGAGTTGTGGTTCTCTGTGGAGCCGGGCGGGGGCGGGGAGGTGCAGGGGGAGTTGCAGGGACTGCGTCCTCAACTGGACACAGGAAGTATAGCTCTGCAAACCAAGTTGGTCTTGGTAAAACAGGCTTTGTTTGGGAAACATTTAATGAGCATAATACAGGGATGTCATATGACAGCACAAAAAGAGAAGCCCTGCTCTGCTCTTAATGAATGGGAGACGCTGGTAGACAGCCACTTTAGGTCATGGCACTGGCAGCCTACCGTGGTGTGGAGAGGAGTGCAGGTCATGGATATGCGGTATTATATGCTATTTTCTTTATTTAAATATTCTTCATTATTTAATTTTTAATTATGTGTATATGCTTGTGTCTCAGTGGGTGGGGGTATGCACGTGAGTGCAAGTGCTGGTGGAAGCCAGAAGAGGGCGTATGGGAGCTCCTGGAGCTGGAGTTATATACAGAAGGTTGTGCACTGAGTGCTGAGAACCAAACTTATGTCCTCTGCAAGAGCAGGACTGGGTCTTACAGCTGAGTCATCCAGCCGTTTAGGTCTTATTTTCTTAGAGATAGCTTTTTCCTCCCTTTCATTGAAAGCGTGTTGGAAAAGAATATAGATACTGGGAATCCTGGTGTCGTCGGGACTTCACTGACCCTGATTTGTAAAAATGTCAAAGTGTGGGAAGCAGGGACCTTGGTTTCTGAGGCTGGACACAGAAGGGTAATGAGACTCTGGTAAGTTCTCATCTGCTTGCTGTTCCCAGGAAGGCTGTCTTGACTCCTGTCTGCGGCTGTAATCACAGCAGACGTTGAAGCTTTGGAGTACTCCAACAAACAAGTGTTCTGAGCTGACCATCCCCCCCTCCCCACTGCCCCCACCGCAGTCGCATTCTGCATATTCCTAGAAAGCCAGGTCTTTATAGGAGTTTGTTGCTGGTTTCTCAATCATGGAGAGCTGGGCTTCCTCCCATCCACTGACTAGCTTGAGTAGCACTTATCTGGTCCTCCACAGAGGGAATTTATTTGGGAGTTTCATGTAGCCCGGGGCTGGCCTGGAATTCCCTATGTAGCTGAGGATGACCTTACATTTCTGATCCCCCTGCCTCTGTTTCCCACGCACTGGGATTGCAAGCCTGTGCCACCATGCAGGCCTCCACTTATTTTTTTTTATCATTCTGTGTATGTGGGCACACTTGTACTATGTATGGATGTCAGAGGATAACGTTGTAGAGTTGGTTCCCACCTTTATGTGCCTTCCAGGAATCAAACTCAGGTCACCAAGCTTGTGAGACAACCCCTTTTACCTGCTTAGCCATCTTGCCAACCTATTTTATTTTAATTTTTTTTTTAGTTGTTGTTTTTGAGATAGGGGTCTCTCTGTGTAGTCCTAGAGCGCGCTAGGTAGACCATGCTGTCCTGGAACTCATGGAGATCTGCCTGCCTCTGCCTCCCCAGTGCTGGGGGCAAAGGCATGGTACCACCAGGCACAATTCATCAGGTACTTAAGTACCTACTGTTGCTAGACACTGGGCGCTGGGGATTGGCAGGATTCCGCAGGAGGTATGGCATGGGGTAGTTGTGTGCTGACGTGTCTGAGTAGAGACATACATGAAGTGGACAAGTAGATTTCAACATTGAGCAGGTGTAAGCATCATCTGACAGCTCCCGGGGTCGTCCTCCAAAGAATCTGAGTCAGAACATCACTGGTGGGTGAAGGCAAGAACCAATCTTACTCCCTCCTCTGTTTCCCCCTTCCTCCCTGGCTTCCCCCTTTCCCTTTCCTTTTCTTGTGCTGGGGATGATTCCCAGAGCCTCCTGTAAGCCAGGCAAGTGCTCTACCAATCAGCCACACCTCACTATCAAAAGGCCATTTTTCTGACTAGTTCCATAGGATGCTATGATGCTGGTAAGGGCTCCGAGGTGATGACGCAGGTAGGAGGTGGTGGCACAGGTAGGGCCAGGATGGCCTTGCAGGTCCTGAGCAGACTGCTGGTTTTACCATTGGCACCATAACCCAGGAGCTTAGTAGCTGGTAACTTCACCTGATGCAGATGTCCAAGAACCAGCTAGGTCACATTGGGACAGCCATCAGGCCTGTGTGTTTGTCTAGCAGAGCTATGGAGAACCCCGTATGGACATAGGGGGGTCTTCTGGGACACAGCTGATAACCTGATTTGTCCTCTTCAGGATCACACCTAAGCTTTGTCACAGTGTTGTATTTTTTATTGTTTATTTTAACATTTATTTATGTATTTTTTTAAAGGTATGGGTATTGTGTCTGCATATACACCTGCTAACAAGAAGGGAGCATCCGATCCCTTTGTAGGTGGTCAGGAGCCACCATGTAGATGCTGGGAATTGAACTCAGGACCTCTGGGAGAGCAGCCAGTGCTCTTAACTGCTGAGCCATCTCACTGTCACCATGTTCTTAAGGCAGCTTGTCCCATGTGTCTGTCACGGTCTCTGGGACTTGACCATTTCAGTCAGCTCTCTGCTGTGTCAAATGCGGGTAGATTAAAAGCTAGGCTGTGAATGGCCACGGGAAATCTTGTTCTCCCTCTTGTGAAGGCTGTACCCAGTCACCTGGGACAGGTGGGTGGCATATTGTCTTCTGTAAACGTTCAGTAGACTGACTGAGTGTTGGTCACCTCAGATGGCTTTGTCTTGGTTAAGTTTTAAGAATTCATTTTTATTATTTGTGCATGTGTGTCTCTGTGAGTGTATGGGTATATGTGTATATAGTGACCATAGAGGTTCTTTCTTTTTTGTTTTTGTTTTTGTTTTGTTTTGAGATAGGATTTCACTGTATAGGCCTGGCTGTCCTGGAATTCACTATGTAGACCAGGCCAGCTTCTCTATTTGCCTCTGCTTTTTTGTTTTTTTGTTTGTTTGTTTGTTTGTTTTTCGAGACAGGGTTTCTCTGTGTAGCCCTGGCTGACCTGGAACTCACTCTGTAGACCAGGCTGGCCTTGAACTCAGAAATCTGCCTGCCTCTGCCTCCCGAGTGCTGGGATTAACGGCGTGCACCACCACTACCCAGCCTGCCTCTGCTTCTTGAATACTGGGATTGAAGGTGCCTGGCTGTATTTTCTCTATAGCCCTGGCTAGCCTGGACCTGACAGAGACCAGGCTAACCTCAAACTTAAAGGGTCTTTCAGTTTCTGCCTGCTATGTGTTAGGAGAACATGTGACCTAACCTACCTTGACTGGCTATTCCAAAAACCTTATGGTTTAGGAGCCTGTTCTGTGCACACGTGTTAACCAAGACGCCATCCCTGGGTATCTATTTAGCTGGTCAAGATTTGCTCCAAAATTCTGTCACTTGTCAGTTCTGTGTCGCTTGTGTTTTTGTCAGTGACGCTGAGAGACTCTGGGCACTCCAGGAGCTGCGGAAGGACCTATGGTAAGCGCTAACACTCCCATGGCGGGCGGGTGGGTGGGCGGGCAGGCGGGCAGGCGGGCAGGGGACAGAGAACGTGTGGCTATGAGGAAGAGATGTGGGTGGTCAGCCTAGGCTTAGGCTCCCTTCCTTCTCAGCAGGATGAGGACAGTCATGTATGCCACATAACAGGCACCTGGCATTCTGTGAGTGGCCATGCCCATATGTATAAAGTAAAAATAAGGAAAATCTTATGGTGGTTTTTTTTTTTTTTTTTTTTTTTTGGTTTTTCGAGACAGGGTTTCTCTGTGTAGCCTTGGCTGTCCTGGAACTCACTCTGTAGACCAGACTGGCCTCGAACTCAGAAATCCGCCTGCCTCTGCCTCCCGAGTGCTGGGATTAAAGGCGTGCGCCACCACGCCTGGCTTTTTCATGCTTTGGGGGGGGGGGGTTCGGTGTTTGTTTTTTTTAAGAGCACGATTAGAACGAGATAGGTAGCCAGTCAGTGGTGGCACACGCCTTTAATCCCAGCACTTGGGAGACAGAGGCAGGTAGATCTCTATGAGTTCAAGACCAGCCTGGTCTACAGTTTGAGTTCTAGGACAGCCAAGGCTACACAGAGAGACCCTGTCCTAAACAAACAAACAAACAAAAAGAATGAGAGAGGTAAAGGAGAGACAAGCAGACAGGCAGTGATGGACATGGATGAAGACGCCCAGGCTAGGATATGCAAGTGATTGCAGCTTTATCAGAGGTCAGTTCAAAGGTCCAGCCTCCCCCACCTGCTTCCCTTCTGTTCTTTTAGCCCTCATGCCTCTCCTGTGGTTACTGATATAGGCGCCACTGGATGCTCGTGGGTGACTGTTATTAATCCATTTACCATTGGTTGACATGGGGACTGGGCCTTTATGGAATGCTGGAGGCCTGTCTGCATGTGGCATGTTGACCAGTGTCCCTGATCCGCCATACTAGATGCCTGAAGTGTCTCTTCTTTCCCCATACATGGTGACCTCCTGACGCCTCTAGACATTACCAGCAGTTGTGGGGCAGAGGGTGGGTGTATGATGTTCACTTTGCATGGTGATTAGGGGATGCCCTTGGTTTGGGGGAGGGTGTGTGGTGTGGGCCGACGGTGAAGTTACCGAGTGTAAGGACACGGGTCTCTTCCAGGATCATGGCGGGAAGGGTGAAATGGGTCACTGACATTGAGAAGTCTGTACTAATCAACAACTTCGAGAAGAGAGGGTGGATCCAGGTGACAGAAAATGAAGACTGGAATTTTTACTGGTAAGAGTACAACGTTGTGCTTTCTGTTTTCCAAATGTATCGTCAGTTTGAGCCTGTTGAGGCATCTCCACCTTTTGTGTCTCTGTTGTAAATAACCCGAGCTCAGGGCTGGAGAGATGGCTCAGAGGTTAAGAGCACTGGCTGCTCTTCCAAAGGTCCTGAATTCAATTCCCAGCAACCACGTGGTGGCTCACAACCAACTGTAATGGGATCCGATGTCCTCTTCTGGTGTGTCTGACTTCAGCGACAGTGTACTCACATACATAAAATAAGTAAAAACAATTTTTTTAAAAAAATAATAAGCCGAGCTCAGTGCTTGGACCCAGTTAACAAAGGAGCCTTCAAGAGTTGGCGGGACCAGGGACTGGTGACAGTTCAGTCCTAAGAGCCAGGGAGATGGAAGAGGCTGTGGCTGGGACCTCCCTCACCTTTTGTCACCTGAAGCTTTGTCCATCAGGACCAAGTTATTAGACTTGGCCTAAACTTTGAACCATTTCATTTAGGCTTTTCCCTGAGATGTGTTTGCAGATCTTCATTTTTCTCTTGGCCAACTGTCTGGCATCTTTGTTTCTTGCTCTTTGGCTAGCATTGCAAAAGCCAGAGTCCAGTTAGCTTGCTCTCGCCGTCTCTGTTTCTTGTCTCATGCTTGAGTCAGATGCGATCTCTCTCAGCTACTGCTCCAGCACCATGCCTGCCTGCCTGCCTGCCTGCCACACTGCTGTCTGCTATGATGGTTCTACACTCTAACCCTCTGGGACCCTGAGCCCTCTCGAATGCTTTGGTTTATAAATCGCCATGGCCACCGTGTTTTGTTACAGAGATAGAAAACTGAGACACCTCTTCCTCCCCCTGAGCTCCGAGAGGGAGGGCTGGACTGAGCAGTGACTTGAGGTAGGGCTGGCAGGTGACAGGTCATTCATTAGACCTACAGTGCAGGTGGAGGGCACCGAGTGCCTGCCTTGTTCAGGTAAGGAGTGTTTTGGAGCCCTTTTTATCTTACCTTTTGGGGAGAAGGCGTTAGGGACCTTACTATTTTTGCCCAGACTTACGTTCAACTTCTGGGCTCATCCAGTTCCGTCGTTGTAGCCTCCAGATAGCCGAGACTGCCATGTGTACTATCACAAAAGGCTTTAGAGCTTTTTTTTTTTTTTTGGAAGACAGGGTCTCACTATGCAGCTGCTGGAATTAAAGGCATACACCATGTTATCTGGTGTGTGTGTGTGTGTTCCTGTGTATCTGTGTTCGGGTTTCCTATGTCTGTGTGAGAGCACGTGGCAGCCATAAATTAATATGCGGTGTCTTTCTCTATTGCTCTCCACCTTACCTTTTGAGGCAGAGTCTCCCACTGAAGCCGGAGCTCGCTCAAGGATTCAGACTATCAGAACTATTCAGCACACTGCAGGGACCTGCCTTGCTCTCTTCCACCTCGGTGCTAGCTCACAGATGTGCGCTGCCACACCTGGCTCTTATCTGGACGCTGAGGACCCGAACCCAGGCCCTCGTGATTTTCACATGCGTGCCCGCACACCTCCATATGCACAAATATACAAATATACTTAAATGTCTTTAAAATTAAATAAAGAGGAGCCCTTGACCGCTAGAGAATGTTAAATGGAAATATTTGGGGCAAAGGGAAACCCTGTCTGGGAATTTCTTACAAAGAAGCCCAAACTATGGGAAGAGAGATGGGGTCAGGTCCCATGTTGTCATCCAGGGAAGCCGAACCCCGAGATTCAGTGGTTCTGTGTGGCTGACCTTTCCCATGATAGGACATTTTAAAAGGCCCTCCATTTTGGTCATCATGGAGTAGGTAGCCTGAACAGTTATTTAAGCTTGCTCTGTGGGGTGGGGCAGCTTTGAGGAGGACAGAGGGAGACCCTTTGCAGGCTTCCTTGTTTTGCTCTTCAGAGGTTCCCTCATCAGTGCCACCCACCCACCCTTCCTTCCTTCCTTCCTTTGTATATCTGCCTGTTCCTCAGTGATGATAGGACCCTGAGGTTGATGGGGACAGTGACTTCACTATAGGATCAGAAGACACCCATTTTATGTGGGACATAGGCACATCCACTTTTACATGCTTTTTCTAAATTTGGGTACGTCGTCAGCTTCTGAGAGGGACTGCCCAGCCTTGTCTGTCAGCTGTGTTAACAGTCAGCCTGGCAGGGGGTTGCAACGATGGCCCAGCCATTAAGAGCTCTTCCAGAGAACCTGGGCTGAAGTCCCAGCACCCAGATGACTGTTCACAACTACCTGAAACCCCAGTTCCAGGGGTTCCAGTGCTCCTTCAGACCTCCGTGCACGCAGCACGGGCATCCAGGACCCTGGCATCAGCCAGTGAGCAGCGAATGAGCTCTACCTGGGACCTGACACAAGTGTCAAGGCACAGGGTCAAAGCCACCCTGTCCTTCAGCCTGGCCTGTCATCCCTGAGTGCACATGACATGCTGCAGCCATGGAGTACACCGGTGACCAGTAAGGGCTCTGGGGAGACTGGCAGGGCCATGAACCAGCACGCGTCAGACGCGGCTCCGAGCCCCTGTCCCTTCTGTGCCTCTGTTTCAGGATGAGCGTGCAGACCATTCGCAATGTGTTCAGCGTAGAAACTGGGTACCGGCTGTCAGACGACCAGATCGTCAACCATTTCCCCAACCACTACGAGCTGACCCGCAAGGACCTGATGGTGAAGAACATTAAGAGATACAGGAAGGAGCTGGAGAAGGAAGGAAGTCCCCTGGCCGAGAAAGACGAGAATGGAAAATACCTCTATCTGGGTTGGTGCCTTCCCGCCCCTATCCGCGCCCCCCACCAGGCCCCAGGTCCTAAGTCAGAGCTGGGTGTCCTAGTGAGCGCTTCTATTTCTGTGATAGAAATCACAGAAGCATCCTAGGGAAGAAACAGTGTATTTCAGCTTACGATTCTTGGGTCACACGCCATCACTGAGGGGGGTGTCAGGGCAGGAACTCAAGGCAGGAGCTGAAGCAGAGGCCATGGAGGAGCGAAGCTTACTGGCTCACTATCTGTCCATTCCTCAGCCTGCTCTCTCTCTCTCTCTCTCTCTCTCTCTCTCTCTCTCTCTCTCTCTCTCTCTCTCTCTCTCTTCAAGAAAGGCTTTTTTGTGTGTGACCCTGGCTATCCTAGAACTTGGCTGGCTTCGAACTCATTGAGATATGCCCGCCTCTGCCTCTCAAATGCTGAGATTAAAGACTCACATCATAAGGTCAGGCTTCAGCCTGCTTTCTTCTATGATTCAGGACCACCTGCCGAGGAATGGCACCGCCCACAGCGGGCGGGGCCTTCTCATGTCAATCATTAATCAAGAAAAACACCATACAGACTTACCCCTGGCCAATCAGATAGAGGCGTTTTCTTTTTTTCTTTCTTTCTTTTCTTTTTTCCTTTTTTTTTTTTTTTTTGGTTTTTTGAGACAGGGTTTCTCTGTGTAGCCTTAGCTGTCCTGGAACTCACTCTAGACCACGCTGGCCTTGAACTCAGAAATTTGCCTGCCTCTGCCTCCCGAGTGCTGGGATTAAAGGCATATGCCACTGCTGCCTTTTCTTTGAGGCATTTGCTTTTTTTCTTTTTTAAAGGAATTTTTTATTTATTTTATTTATATGGTTATACTGTAGCTGTTTTCAGACACAGCAGAAGAGGGCATCAGATCCCATTACAGATGGTTGTGAGCTACCATGTGAATGCTGGGAATTGAACTCATGACCTCTGGAAGGGCAGTCAGTGCTCTTAACCGCTGAGCCATCTCTCCAGCCCCTGGAGGCATTTTCTTAAGATTTGTTCTTCCCAGACACATCTAGGTTTGTGTCGCGTTGACAAAAGCCAACCAGCACATTGAGTTACCATTTCAGGAGCTCGGAGGGATTGGTGGCTGGCTTTGCCGGGTGAGTGGGTTGGGGCAGGTTCTGTGGCTGTCTGCTTTGCCTCTGATGTCTCCAGGTGAGCGGGCAGGGCTGAGCTTGGTTCAGACTCTGAGTCTCTGTTACTAGGGAGTTGTTGAGAGAGAAACGTAGAATGGACAAAGGTGTGCCCAGTGCTACCACTCTCTTGAGCCACACTCAGAGATGGTGAGTGTCCCTGGTATACCTAGAGATCAAAACAATGTACTTGACAGTTCAGGATCCCAAACCGGATCAGAAGGAAAAAAGGCTTTTTGGTGTGTGTGTATATGTGTGTGTTTGTGTGTGTGTTTGGCTGTTTTGTCTGAATGTAACACCTATGTACAAGTGTATGCAGTACCCAGATTGACCAGAAGAGGGCGGCATTGGGTCGCCTGGAACTGGAGTCAGATGGTTGTGAGCTACAGTGTAGGTGCTGGGACTAGAAACTGGGTCCCAAGCAAGAGGAGCCAAGTGTTCTTAATTCTGAGCCATCTTTCCAGGTCCTGGGCAGAATTTTATCACCAACTTCCCTGGCCTCAGTTTTCCCATCTGCTAAGTGGGACTGATAGCTGCCTAGTAGGCAGCTTACTTGGGGTTTAGGTGATGTATGTCTGCAGAGTTCTGTGCACAGAGCTCAACAGGGTCCCTTCTTAGTACACACAGGGATAGGACAGCAGGAGCCCCCTGGTGTAGGTTCGGGGTTGAGGGGATAGTGTGCTGATGAGCCCTGGACCATGGTGATGTTTTCCTGCCCCAGGTGGGCAGCCACTTACAGCAATGGGTGTCTTTACTTCAGACTTCGTCCCCGTCACCTACATGCTTCCCGCCGACTACAACCTGTTTGTGGAAGAGTTCCGGAAGAGCCCATCCAGCACCTGGATCATGAAGCCATGCGGCAAAGCCCAGGGAAAGGGCATCTTCCTCATCAATAAGCTTTCGCAGATCAAAAAGTGGTCCCGGGACAGCAAGACGTCCTCGTGAGTTGAGAACACCCCACCCGCGCTCCCCTTGAACTGTATTCGAGGTGCTGGTTAGCTGCATCCTGCAGTCCTGTGTCCTCGGTAATGGGCTAGACAGCCTCTGCCCGCTTTTCCAGCTGCGTACTCGTTATGTGGCACCCTGGCAGGGCTTTTGTGGCTGAAGACATATAATTAAGCACCGATTTCCCCGAGGGAAGCCATGGGGCATGTGGTACAGGTCCTGAGCCGTGGCTTAGCAGGCCACTGGGTTCCCAAACTGCTTGAGCCAGGCACGGGTGTGGCACCGAGGTACCTGCGTCCAAGCTGGGGTGCCTCTCATTCTGTGTGTGAGGGAGCTGAGAACATCGGCAGCACCTGATAGAACTTGTCACTAGGGTGAAGCTTGGGGAGAGTAGGAGTGGCCTGAGGGGGGTGGGGGTGGGCAAGGCACCTGAGCAGACCACAGGTTGGTTGGCAGGTGGAGTCAAGTTCTCCCTGTGTTAGCAGCTCCCTTCTGCCTCTGAAGAGTCCTTAGCCGCTTGGCAGCACCTGGGGCAAGGCCTTGGTGTGATCCTTTCACAGAAGAGATGACTTACCCTCAGGAGTGCCCAAAGTATAGAGCTTCATCTTGAATAGAGCGTTTCAATCCAGTTAGACTTGGTCCCCGGATCCTTCTTGGCTGGGTTCCCAGGGGCCATCCTGCAACTCCTTGCATGGCTTCTAGCTAAGAGAGCCCCCACGGCTCCCTTGTCACCCCCAGTCCCACTCTGAGAGAGGCAGGGGCAGGCTGGAGAGATGGCTCAGTGGTTAAGAGCCCTTCCAGAGGTCCTAAGTTAAGTTCCCAGCAACCACATGGTGGCTCACAACCATCTGTAATGGGAATCTGATGCCCTCCTGTGGTGTGTCTGAAGACAGCTACAGTGGACTCATATACATACATACATACATAAATAAATAAATAAATAAATAAATAAATAAATAAATAATTCTTAAGAAGAAAAAAACAGAGAGAAGCAGGGGGCTTGTTGCCAATTAAATGGTACCTTTATCAACAAATTCTTTTATCTTTATTTATTTTTTATTATTTGCATGTGTGCGTATGCTCACACACACACAGTTTATCATCCATATCAGGGTATCATCCACCCTTGGTTTGCTCATTCTGTGACTTGGACAGTGTACAATGGTGTTTCCACCCCCACAAGTTCATCCAAAGCAGTTTCACTGGGCTGATGTCCTCTGTTCACCACTCCCCCCAACACACACACACACACACACACACACACACACACACACACACACACCTTTTGGTCCATCCTCTAGCAAAGGCTGGTCTTCTTACCACCTGCCTAGTTTTCCCCTTTTCAGAATGTCATCTGGCTAGTATCACACAGTGGGTCCCTTTTGGGCTGCCTGCAGTCCCTTAGCTTAGCTGTGTGTTTTTAAGGGCCTCCCTAAGTGTTTGGTGTACACTGTGTTTGGCTTATTCACTCTCTGCTTTCTGTCGCTGAATAAGTAGTTCTGTTATTAGATAGTTTACCCACCGGCTTACTGAGGGCCACCCTGATTGCTGGCATGTCCTGGCAGCAGCAGCCATTACTGGTGTGGCTTTAAGCATCACTCTGCAGGGTTTTTCCTGTGATGATTCTCAGCTTCTCTGGGTGAATGACAAAGAGTCCATCACCACCCCCAGCTGTGTACGGATGTCTGATTTCAGTGGCTATCTTAGTTTGATCTCTGTTGCTGTGATAAAAACAACTCCTAAAAGAAAGGATTAATTTTAACTCTCAGTTCTGGGTTACATTTCACCTCAGGGAAGGGAAGGAGACAGGAACCTGAAATATTTATCTCCATCACATCCACAGTCAAGAGCGGAGAGGATTAATATGCACATGCCCTCTTGCTTACTTGTGCTCAATAGCTTTCTTCAGGATCCCTGGTGTAGGGAATGGTACCGCTCGCTCACAGTAGGCCGTCTTTTCACATAATTGAGATTGTCCCCCATAGTGGGCTAGAGAGATGACTCAGTGGTCAATAGCACTTGCCGTTCTTGCTCAGGACCTGGATTCAGTTCCCAGAACCAATACAGCTAACAACTGTATGCAAATAACTAGTTCCAGGGCATCTAATACCTCTTCTGACCTCCATGGGTGCTGCCTGCACACAGTGTACAGACAAAAATGATGTTCCCCACAGCTATGCCCACAGGTCAACCCAATGTAGAGAGTGCCTGAGTGAGACTTCCCAGATGACTCTAGGTTGTGTGAATTTAATGAGTAAAGCTAACAGAGGACTGGAAAGATGGCTCAACAGTTAAGAGCAATTGACTGTTTTTCCAGAGGACCTGAGTTCAAATCCCAGCACCCACATGGCAGCTCACAAAGGTCTGTAACTCCCAAGATCTGACACCCTCACAGGCATACATACAGGCAAAAAACAAAACAAACAAACAAAAAAACAATGCATGTAAAATAAAAATAAATAAATTTTAAAAGGAGGAACACTGACTGCTTTTCTAGAGGACCAGGTTTGATTCTCAGCCACAAGGTAAGTTACAACTATCCAGTTCCTCTAGGAGCACTGCCTGCATGTGGTGACCAGACATACATCCAGACAAAACCCGCATACAATTAATAATTTAAGGAGGAAACTAAAATTATTATTTTAGTTTATTATTAATTACAGCAGCCAACAAGCTGTCACCTCTTTTCTTCCCAAGCTGTGCCTTGAATCCCGTATCTTTTACAATCTAATTGTGACTCTCTCTGATGTGCGTAGGTTTGTGTCTCAGTCCACAAAAGAAGCATACGTGATCTCAGTCTACATCAATAATCCGTTGCTCATTGGCGGGAGGAAGTTTGACCTTCGTCTGTATGTCCTGGTGTCCACGTACCGCCCGCTGCGCTGCTACATGTAAGGATCACACTCCCGCTTCCGTGGGGCTCACATCATAATATTGTCATTAATGACTCAGTGACATGGGGGACTCACAGCGCCTGGCTCAGGGCAGGTATCAGACGGGTGGCTTCTGTGTAAAAACAGTTGGCCAAGACACTACCAGACATCTTACAAATAAGAGGCCCACTCTTCTGGACATGTGAAGCAAGCGGGGTATGGTGTGCACACCTGTAATCCCAACACTCGGGAAGTAAAGATGAGACGGTTGAGAGTTCAAGGCTAACCTGAGCTACATAGTGAAGCATTGGAAGCTACATCCGCTCTTCTGTTGAGTAGACTGAGATAGCCCAGAAGAGGGCATCTCATCTCATTACAGATGGTTGTGAGCCACCGTGTGGTTGCTGGGATTTGAACTCATGACCTCTGAAAGAGCAGTGCTCTTAACCGCTGAGCCATCTCTCTAGCCCGACTGGAGTATTTTCAGTTTTTCTTTCTATTTTTTTATTTATTTAGTTTTGTTTTTGTTTTTGTTTTGAGACAGGGTTTCTCTGTGTAGCCCTGGCTCTCCTAGAACTTGCTCTGTAGACCAGGCTGGCCTCACACCCAAAGTTCTGCCTGCCTCTGCCCCACCTCCCACACCTCGGTGCTGGGATTAAAGATGTGCGCCCCCTGCTGCCCGGCAGCGGGTAGATTTGCTTTGCCCTGGCCGGTGACGCAGCGTGCCTTCCAGGTACAAGCTTGGGTTCTGCCGCTTCTGCACAGTGAAGTACACCCCGAGTACCAGTGAGCTTGACAACATGTTTGTCCACCTTACCAACGTGGCCATCCAGAAGCACGGGGTGAGTGTCCCCTCTCTGTGCATCAGGAGGTTGCCTGGCCTCGTGGGATTCTCTCTCATGTTTATTTGCAAGAGGGGACCAGGCTAGTTCTGGGAGAGCCATCCCACGACCCAGTGGCCCGAGGTCCAGAAGCGACCAGTGGCTGTCCCAGGCGCACTACCTAAATTACCTACTCAGGGTAGGAGAGGTGGGTTTGCTTAGAGAAACAAGAGTGTGGGTTCAAGCCCTGGCTCTCTGCTGCGGATTAGTCAGCTCAGTGCGTTTCATTTTAGGTAAAAGATGGATGACATCCTGACAGACTTGTTCTCTCTGTTGGTGGTTGTGCTGAAATTGGCCTTAGGGCCTGGTGCATGTTGGATAAACCCTCTACCACTGACCTGTACGTCCAGCCTCCCAGCCTCTTCTTGCTTTCTGTTTTGAGACGGTCTCTCACTAAGTTACTTGGGCCGACCCTGGACTCATACTGTAGCCCAGCCAGGCCTTGACTTGTGATTCTGCCTGCTTTGATATCCGAATAACTAGAGTTACAGAGTGGCACCAACCAAGACCATCTAAACTCCTACTTATTGTTGTTGTTGTTATCATTGTTATTTTTTTATAAAGATTTATTTATTTATATCTAAGTACACTGTAGCTGTCTTCAGACGCACCAGAAGAGGGTATCAGATCTCATTACGGATGGTTGTGAGCCACCATGTGGTTGCTGGGAATTGAACTCAGGACCTCTAGAAGAGCCAGTACTCTTAACTGCTGAGCCATCTCTCCAGCCCCTTCCTCCCCCCTTTTCTGAGGTGGGTTGTTTACTTTGTTTTATTTTTTTTGATTTTTACATAAAGTCTTGCCTTGTCTGTCATGGAACTTGCTGTGTGTGTAGACCAGGCTGGCCTGGAACTCACAGAGATCTGCCTACCTCTGCCTGCAGAGTGCTGGGATTGAAGGAGTTGCTACATACAATGCCCAGCTGTCTTTGTTTTTATTTATTTATTTATTTATTGAATCTTGTTAAGTTGACCAGGCTATCCTCCTGCCTCAGCCTCTCAAGTGCTAGAAATATTAGCATACACATTTGTCTTAGTCTGGGTTACCACTGCTGTGATAACACGGGGACCAAAAGCATTTGCCTAGAGCAGCTTCTGGGGAGGGGAGATGTAAGCGTCCCGGTGGCACTTTACGGTGTGGGCTGAGTGTACACAGTCGCTTATGAGACCAGTGGTAGTGTGTAACAGTGTAGTAGATGGCACAGACGTCCCTGGGCAGGGATCCCCTCCGTTCATACCCAGGAGGCACTTGAGGGCGAGTGGCTGGGTTCCTCCAGGTGGTGTCCTGAAGGCCATGTGCCCTCCCTCACCAGGAGGACTATAACCACATCCATGGTGGCAAGTGGACTGTCAACAACCTGCGTCTCTACCTGGAGAGCACCCGAGGCCGAGAGGTGACCAGCAAGCTGTTTGATGAAATCCACTGGATCATCGTGCAGTCTCTCAAGGCCGTGGCAGTGAGTGACGGCAGGGCAAGTGGGGCGGGCGGGCCCTGGAAGCCCAATGGGAAGCCCTGGGCAAACCAGCAGTTCTCAGAAAGTGTTCCATAGCTCCGAGTGCTTCTGGTCTTTCATCCCTGCTCATACATCAGGCAGGGGCTGAGACAGTTTAGGGAAGGGATTGGGGCCGGTTTCAGGGGGAGAGGGGGCGGGGGCAGCACTGCCCAGGTGGGCGTGGTCAGCCCCATAGGGCCACAGACCTTGATTCCTCTGCAGAAGTATAGAGGCCCATTGACGTCATCTCCTTCGTTTTCATTCTCTCATGTGATCCATCCCGGCTTCCCTTTCCCCTTCCACAGCTCCTTTAAGCACCTGCCCCATCTCCCCTCTCCCCAAGATCGGCCACTCCTCTGTTTCCCTTCAGAAAAGAACAGGCCTCCCAGGGATATCTACTGAACAGGGCATAGCAAGATACAGTAAGATTAAGCACAAACCCTAATATAAGGGCTAGACGCGGCAACTCAGGAGGAGAAGGGTCCCAAGAGCATGTGAGAATCAGAGACACCCTGACACACACACCCCCCGCCCCCCCACTGTTGGGAGGCCCACAAAAACACCAAGGTAACAGCCATGCCTTATTCGCAGAGGACTGGTGCAGGCCTGTGCAGGCTTTGTGATTGCTTCTTCGGTCTCTGGGAGCCCCTGTAAGCCCTGCTTAGTTAATTTTGTGGGGACATCATCTCTTTCATTCCTTTCTTCCTTATTTTGAGACATGATCTCACTGGGTAGCCGCGGTTGGCCTGGAGCTTGTTATATTAGACCAGGCTGGCCAGGAGTGCTCTATGTAGACCAGGGTGGCCTGGAGTATGTTGTGTAGACCAGGGTGGTCTGGAGCTCACAGAAATATGCCTACCTCTGCCTCCACATCAATCAGCCCTCCTTGGTGGGTATTTTGGCATGAGCGTCAGCCAACCCCTGTGAGAGAGGGGGTTCCAGCAGCGTTCATTTCAGGTAGCTTAAGATTGCTGTGCCATGGCTAAGGTTGAAAATAGCCTCCTTCTTTGTTCCTAACCTGGTCTTTGATTTGCTCACCGGTTTGCAGTTTTTAGGCAGGTGTACTGCTAATTTTGAGGGATAGGTAGGATTGCTGTGCTGTTTCCTCCCTGTTTTTAGGTGGCACTTGGCAGATGGTGTCTCTGGGGCGTCTTTGTTTCCCCATATAACTCACAAGAAAATGAGAGATATTTGACCCCAGAGGAAAAGGCTCCTGACCCAAAGCCAGTCTCCTTGTCTCCCATCCTCCCTACCAGCAGGAACAGGAAGCCAGTCCACTGCTGAGGTCACTTGCAGGACCCATAGTTCCTCAGTTCTCCCTCCAGGTGCAGAGGGATTTTAATCCAGCAATCTGGCTGCTCTGGCAAGGGATCACACCCAAAGCCCTAGGTCTGTGTGATCGGCTGAAATGCAGACAAGCCTTTCAGTACATACCTTTAAGGTAAAATTAGTTTATAAAAGGAAGCAGCTGTGTTTGAAACTGACGTCTAACTGAGGGGCAGACAAATTGACGAATCAGAGAAGCATTTGACAGAATGAGTCCGGGATAGGGTACACCTGCTGCGTGTCATTTTAAAAAACACACTCCCCCCTCGTCTGGGAGCTGCCACCCTACCAGCCCCTCCCAGCTCCCTTTTGTTCTACTCAGCTTTGCTCCTGGCATTGGTCGCAACCAGCCCTCACCAGGCTTCTTTTTCTACCCGCCTTTGCTCTGGGAGGGGTAGCGTTCGTTACCAGCCCACTCCCGAGACCCTTGAATCCTCAGATAAAAGACACACAGACAGCTTTATTACTTTAGAACTTGCCTGCTAGGCACAAATGCTGGCCACAGATAACTCCCGCCCAGAAAGGCATGTCCTTGCCAATTTATTATCTCCATTTCTCCTCCTGGACTAATCTTAGGGGCTTGTTCCATCTAGTCCCTGCCAAACACTTTGGCGACCCACCCATAGAGGAGGCGCCCCAGGCCCTAGCTCTCCCCGAGGCCTTACATGATTGCAGCATCCTTCCTCCTCCAAAGCATGGCAGAAACACCTCTTCCCTCCTTCCCTCATCTCCTCTTCCTCTTGGGACCCGGAAAGTCCCACCTGTACCTTCAGCCCAGCAATTGACTCCCGGCCTTCTTTATTGACAAATCCAAGAGCCAATTAGGGAACTAGACCTTATGTATCAGGACCTTCCCTTGCATACACCCAACTCTCACAAGAGTGACACAGGAAAGAGAAGCTGTGTAAGAGCAGTGCCGTGAGTGAGTCAGCCAGGAGTCAGTGCAGTGGGTGCAGCCGAGCCAAGCTGAGTTTGTTCATGTGTGATTCAGTTCAGTTCAGAGTTCAGTTCAGTTCAGATCAGATCAGATCAGATCAGTGCAGCTCAGTTGAATGCAGTGGAGCTCAGTTAGGAGCAGAGCAGTTGAGTCAGAGCAGTTCAGTTCCTGGAGTTCAGAGGCAGTCTTTCCAAGCAGAGCAGTTCAGTCAGAACCGGAGAGAAGTCAGTCTGAATCAGCTTGGGAGAGTTGTTTGAGCCCAGAACAGCTGAGTTGAACCAGCCAGCCAGAGTTCAGAACGAGCTAGAAAGAATGAGTTTATTCAGCAGTAAACCTCTGAGATGACAATTGATCTGGTAAATAAAAGGTACATTTACATCCGAGGGCAGTATGCTCCAGCTGGCTACTGGGCTGGCCCTTGACAGACCCACCCACTGATGTAGGACATGAGGACACAAGGCCTGGGGACATGGGATAGTGCCAGGTCACCATGGAGAATGGGGGAGATGGAAAATTCCCAGGTTACACCCATCTTCCTCCTTGAGAAGTGCCACCTTGTGCACAGTTACCTCACAGAAGGGCCTTTTCTCCTGGCCGTCTGCAGTCTGGCATCCACTCTTGGATTCTTTGGATGGTGATTCCCAAGCTTTTGAAGAAGATGGTTTTGTTTTGTTTTAACTATGAGTAGGTGTATGTGTCTGCCTGCATGAGTGCAGATGCCCACAGAGGCTGGAAGCATTGGGGCCTTGAAACTGGAGTTACACATGGTTGTGAGGTATCTGACATGGGTTCCAAGAGCTGAACTAGGATCCTCTAGAAGAGCAGGAAGTGCTCTTAACAGCTAAGCCATCTCTCCAACACCCAACACCTGTCACTTGTTCAGCATGCAGGGAAAGGTTATAGAAGGTGTATTTAGGTGAATTGAAAATTACAAGGGAAATCCAGAAATGGAAAGGAAATAGGCTTAACTCTTCTTATTGACTTATAATCTGGTTTGAACCTGGTTACACAGGGATGGGAGGCACAGGGGGTAGCCTGCTGGTGTGTGTGTGTATGTGTATATGTGTGTGTGTGGATGTGTGTATATGCATGCACTTGTGTGTGTGGATGTGTGTGCACATATGTATGTGTATGTGTACAAATGTGTGTATTTACATGCACATGTGTGTGTTTGCGTGTATGTATGTACATGTGTGTGTGAGTGTGTGCATGCATATGTGTACATGTGTGTGTATATGTGTGTGTGTGTGTGTATGTGTATGTGTATGTGCATGCACGAGTGTGTAACAGGAAGCCCCCAGTGTGGGAGGGTCCCTCTGGTCTCTGAGGATGTGGTTTTATAACCTATTGGTCACTCCGCAGCCAGTGATGAACAACGACAAACACTGCTTTGAATGCTATGGCTACGACATCATCATCGACGACAAGCTGAAGCCCTGGCTGATTGAGGTAACACACAACCCTGACACCCTGGCCAGCAGTGCCACAAGAAAAGAGGACATTCTCACTGCTCTCTCACATGTGTTAAGGCATGATTTGGAAGTGGGTCCATCTGCCCTTTGTTGCAGAGAGGGTGTAGTGGTGGCCGATCTAGAAATGATAAGATATACACCATGCAGCAGGCCTTTTCCCTGGCCATAGTCACAGCATTATTTCTCAGAACTGATCAAATACCTGACCTCCCCACCAAAAACAAAACAAACAAACAAACAAACAAAAAAAAAAACCAACTCCAGGGAGGAAGGCTTTATTTGGTTTGAGGCTACAATCCTTCATGGTAGGAAAGGCCTGGTGTATGTGTGAGGCAGCTGCACACATCTGTCAGAGCTGAAGCAGAGTGAGGCAGATACTGATTCTCCACAGGCTTCTTTCTTCCTTCAGCTTAGTGCCCCAGCCTGTAGGATGATGTCACCCACATTCAGGGTGTGTCTTCCCTCCTAAGTCAGACTTCTCTGGAAACACTCCCAGAGTTACCCTGAGGTACCGCTGTACTGTCTAGGATCACACTAGCAGTTTAAATAACGACACAGCTACTCCTTATGTAGTTTAAAGCTTAGGCTTTTTGCTGGGGCCACCTCCCAGCTGCCATTTTTTTTTAAAGATTTATTTATTTATTTTTTTATTTTTTTATTTTTTTTGGCTTTTTCGAGACAGGGTTTCTCTGTGTAGCCCTGGCTGTCCTGGAACTCACTCTGTAGACCAGGCTGGCCTCGAACTCAGAAATCCGCCTGCCTCTGCCTCCCGAGTGCTGGGATTAAAGGCGTGCGCCACCACGCCCGGCTTTATTTATTTATTTTATGTATGTGAATACACTGTAGCTGTCTTCAGGCACACCAGAAGAGGGAGTCAGATTCTGTTATAGATGGTTTGTGAGCTACCATGTGGTTGCTGGGAATTGAACTCAGGACCTCTGGAAGAGCAGCCATCTTAACCATCTCTTTTTTTTTTAAAGATTTATTTTATTTATTATATGTAAGTACACTGTAGCTGTCTTCAGGCATTCCAGAAGAGGGCGCCAGATCTCATTAAAGATGGTTGTGAGCCACCATGTGGTTGCTGGGATTTGAACTTATC
Organism: Mus minutoides; assembly: GCA_902729485.2. Lineage (NCBI taxonomy): Eukaryota > Metazoa > Chordata > Mammalia > Rodentia > Muridae > Mus > Mus minutoides. The sequence goes on along the minus strand of LR753318.1, from coordinate 1,712,069 downwards.
ACCTTCGGAAGAGCAGTCGGGTGCTCTTACCTGCTGAGCCATCTCACCAGCCCCCTTAACCATCTCTTAACCACTGAGCCATCTCTCCAGCCCTCCCAGCTACGGTTTGAACTTAACTGACTATTCCTACCTGCAACTCGCCACCTGTTCTTTACCTACTAGTAAAGACTAGGCCGGGCGGTGATGGCGCCTTTAATCCCAGCACTTGGGAGGCAGAGGCAGGCGGATTTCTGAGTTTGAGGCCAGCCTGGTCTACAAAGTGAGTTCCAGGACAGCCAGGGCTACAGAGAAATACTGTCTCGAAAAACCAAAACAAACAAACAAACAAACAAGACTAGTACTACTTCTGTACCTCCCTGTCCTGCTCCAGGTGGGTCTGTTCCCTTCCCTTCCGCTGTCAGCTTTTCTCCCCTGCATCACTCTCTGCCTGGAAGTCCCACCCTCTCACTTCCTTCCCGAGTGATTACAACCAGTCAGCAGCAAGACAACACCTGCTACATCACTCAGATCACCTTTAGGCAGGTGAGGAAGGGAAACATTTACAAAGTGGAAAGCCTGTTGGATGGGCCTAGAAATGACAGAACCATGATCCTGCCAGCACTCAGCTCTCTGCGGTACAGAGTCCACACCTGAAAAATGCAGAGACCCCTTCATAGGGATCGAGAAAGGTCACCCCAACACTGAGGAGGGTCCTGGGTCACTGCAAATCCCATCACGTTGATGGAGATTAACTGTCATGGCCTTCTCAGAGAGGTGGGCATCGGTGCCCTTGTCTGAGGCCACGGACAAGGAACCTCTGGTCCCTTGACAAGCCAAAGATGAGAGACGGCCTGAGCATGCTCAAACCTCCATCCTGGGTGTCCATCACTCTGGACATCTGTCCTCTCAAGGGTCCATTTGGAGGTACACAGGTTGGGCCCTTCAGTCACACAAGCCAGGAGGCCTAGGATTCTTGTAAGAGCACAGAGTGGAACACGGCCCCCACAGGGAACGTCAGCGAAGCCTTAGTGTGGAATTCGTAGTCATCAACTTATCAAGAGTAAGCACCTCCATAATGGCAGCCTGCTGACACTGCTGGAGTCGGGGTGTGGAAGGAGATGTTATATTTTCTTCCCTCCACCCTCCCTCTCTTTCTTCTTTCTTTTGAGAACTGGTCTTGAACTCATGATTCTCCTGCATTGGCCTCCCAGGGTGCCAGAGTTAGAGGTGGTGGCTTCCTGCATCTTAAACACAGTGACTTTAATAGCAGCCACACTTTCCTTGATGAACTAAGATCCTAATTGTAGCTATTCTCTCTCTCTCTCTCTCACACACACACACACACACACACACACAACTTTGGGGAGAAAAGGATTTGCTTGGCTTACAGGTCTGTCATCCAGAGAAGCCAAGGCAGGAACTGGAGCAGAGACCATGGAAAAACACTGCTGGTTGGCCTGCTCAACCCTCTTTCTTGTACAGCCTAGGCCCACCTCCCAGGGATTACACCACCCGACATGTGCTGGGCTCTTCTAGATAAATAAGCCATGAAGACTTCACAGGGCCAACAAGATGGCTCAGTGGTATGAAGGCACTTATTTGCTGCCAAGCCTGACAGCCTGAGTTTGATCTCCAGGACCCATGTGGTGGAAGTGGAGCATGGACTCCCACAGGTCATTCACTGACCTCCACATGTGCGCTGTTAACACGTGTGTGCCCACACAAATACATTCGTATCACACACAAAAATAAATAAATGTATAGGGGGCTGGAGAGACGGCTCAGAAGTTAAGAGCTGACTGCTCTTCCAGAGGTCCTGAATTCAATTCCCAGCAACCACATAGTGGCTCACAACTATCTGTAATAGGATCTGATGCCCTCTTCTGGTGTGTCTGAAGACAGCAACAATATACTCATATATGTATAATAAATAAATATTTAATAAACAAATAAATAAATGTGCGAAGAATATAAAGAATATGCCTTACAGACATGCCCACAGGCCAGTCTGATCTAAGCAGTTCTCCACCAGGCAACTCTAGGGTTACATCAGGTTGACAGCTAACGGAGACAGCTTCGTACATGAGGTGCTTGGCAGGTGTGAGATGTCCGAGTTAACTGACAGCAAGCGCCTGGAGTGTGCAACCCACGCTGGCTCCCGTGCCTCTCATTCCACAGGAGGAAGTGCCACAGCGAAGGACATGTGTTTTTCTTCTTGTAGGTTAACGCGTCCCCGTCTCTCACCTCCAGCACCGCCAACGATCGAATCCTTAAGTACAACCTGATTAACGACACCCTCAACATTGCGGTCCCCAACGGCGAGATTCCTGACTGCAAGTGGAACAAGTCTCCCCCCAAGGAAGTACTTGGCAACTATGAGATCCTGTAAGTCTGCATGTGGCTCTGCAGAGGCCCTGCATTCTAGACTGAGGCATGCTGAGGTGCCCCCTGGATATCAGGGAGTGTGTGTGTGGGTACTTTTCTTAGGCAGTATGTCTGTTTGTTGATGCTGGGAGGGATAGCTGTTGAGGAGACAGAAAAGTGGTTTGGTTCTGTTCCATGTAGTCAATACTTCCTTGCTGAGTGCTAGACGGGGAGTGACCCTCACTGCTTGTCACCTGTGCAGGCTGCTGAGGTGCTAGGAGCAGGGTGCACACGGTGTGGGACTCACACCCTAAATCTACCTCTGTAGCTCTGTGGACCACAGTCTAAACAGCTCAGGAAGCCGGTAAGGAAAGAGTGATTCCCAGGGCTCACCTCTCAGGGCTTCCCTGGGCTAGGATCTGTGGCTGGTACTGTAGACACTCTGGCCCATTTCTTTCCCCTGTACCTCATAAGCTGAGTACTGGCTTGGCTCTGTCTTAGAGACTGGAAACAAATGGACCTGTTGAGAGCGCCAGTGCATGTGTATATAGGGTCGGGGACAGGGGTGGGGGGTGTAAATAAAGTAACAGTGATCAGGAAGACGATGGTTGACTGAAGCATAGTCATTCATACCTTGTGAAGCTAGGTGGCCTTAGGATTGGCCTAAAGCCCGGCGTGGTGGCACACACCTTTAATCCCAGCACTTGGGAGACAGAGGCAGATGAATTTCTGAGTTTGAGGTCAGCCTAGTCTACAGAGTGAGTTCCAGGACAGCCAGGGCTACACAGTGAAACCCTGTCTCAAAAAAATGGGGGGGGGGAAGAAGGGAGGAAGGAGGAAGAGGAGGAGGAGGAGGAGGAGGAGGAGGAGGAGGAGGAGGAGGAGGAGAAGAAGAAGAAGAAGAAGAAGAAGAAGAAGAAGAAGAAGAAGAAGAAGAAGAAAAGACCTAAGAAGCAGGTAGATCTCTGTGAGTTGGAGGCCTCCCTGATCTACAGAGTTAGTTCCAAGGCAGCCAGGCTATACAGAGAAACCTGTCTCTAAACCCCACCCCAACCCCCAAAAAACAAAGATTGGCCTACACTGTATATACTGTGGGCCAAGAGGTTGGTGAGAAAAACAAGTTGAAAGAAAGAGTACTTGATCTGATGATCCCTAAGACAGACAGCGACCTCCACTGTCCCTGCATGCACATAAGCATTTTTTGTTTGGGTTTGGTTTTAGAGACAGAGTCTTATTATGTAGATCAGGCTGTCCTTGAACCCCCAGAAATCCACCTGCCTCTGCCTCTCAAGTGCTGAGATTAAAGGTGTGTACCACATCTCCTGGTCCTACACATAAGCATCTAATTTAAAAAGTTTAAAGACAAGTGGACGTTTAGGGAAGTGCACTCTTGCACACAGGTCTCAGGTGCACTACGGGTGGGAGGATCTAAGCACAGGCCTGCACTGTGGAGCCCCTGCATAGCCACCTCCCTGCCTCTCTGTGTACAGTTGCAGAAGCTGGGGTGAAGAGGCACAGGGAAGGCTCAGTCGTGACATGGGTGGAGCTCCTGGAGAACTCAGGGGTCTTAGAGGGTGGTAGTTGTGAGCCCCAAAACTAACCAGTCAGTGACTGATTATCCTCTGGAGGTCGGCAGCCTGGGGTAGGGACAATAACGTTATCGTTATTGGAAGGAAGTAGAGGTGGGAGCTGTTTCACACCAAACAGAGTCACACAGATGTGTGTGTGTGTGTGTGTGTGTGTGTGTGTGTGTGTGTGTGTTCCTCCTCCCCTTTCATCCAGATCTTGCCCCTCCCCACCTTGAGCTGGTACCAGGGCAATCCTGAGGCTGACAGGCAGGGTGACTCCACCCTCAGTCTGTGCCGCAGACACAGTACAAGCCAGAGTGTGATAGCATACGGATGGCTCATGGAGCCAAAGTTGTCCTGCAGGAGAAACTCTGGTCCTTGAGGGAGCTCTGCACAGCTTTCTTGTATTGGAGGGATTGGCTACAAATACACCTCCATGGTAAGGCTAATGCTGAGGCGTGTCTATGTGGTGACACCGTTGTGACAGTCCATGCCTGTGCTGAGCACAGCCTCAGCCAAGAGGAGAGCTGTCAGCACTTAAACCCTGGCACTCCCTGTGCCTTAGGCCTTAGGCACGGTTCAGAGAATGTTCACTCCCCAGAGGAGGCCCTAACGCAGACCCTACACCACCCACAGAGTCTGGCCCTGAACCAGAAGCTCTGAAAAGAGGGACATTCAGCTTCTGAAGCAGAGCAAAGCATCCTGGTACCTGTTTGCTTAATGCAAAAGTCTGCATATAACTCAGGCAACACAGCAGCAAACGAATTCCTAAGGAGCTCTGGCTGTCCTGGAACTTGTTCTGTAGACCAGGCTGGCCTCTAACATAGAAATCCACCTGCTTCTGCCTCCCAAATACTGGGATTAAAGGTGTGTGCCACTGTGCCTGGCTAGAAAACACTTTAAGATGACTAGAAAGAAGCCAGACATAATAGCGAATACCTTTAATCCCAGCACTCTGAAGGTAGAGGCAGGCAGATCTCTATGCGTTCAAGGCCAGCCTGGTCTACCCAGCAAGTTACATGACTGGCAGGGCTACCAGAAGAAGGGCTGGAAAGATGGCTCAGCAGGTAAAGGCACTTGCTGCCAAGTTTGACAACATAAGTTTGATCCCTGGGGCCTACATGGTAGATGGGGAGATCTGACTTCCACAGCCTGCCTGACCTCTATACCTTGGCACATGTGTGTCCTCAATCAATCAATGTGTTAGTACAATAAAAAAAAATTAAGGGCCAGTGCTGGGGGCCAGCTCCGACAGCGTCAGACATTGAGGTGGGACACAGCATCAGACGATGGCCAAAGGTTGATGACCTCTGGCCTTTAACTCTCTCTGACTGTTCTGGGGGGCAGAAGCTGATGACTTCTAGCATTTCACAGAGAAAGGAAAAGGAAGGAAGGAAGGAAGGAAGGAAGGAAGGAAGGAAGGAAGGAAGGAAGGAAGTCAGGAAGTCAGGCACCCCCTCACACACACACATACACACTGGGCAATCCCAACCACCTGATTCATCAATATCACAAGTGCATGTGCATACTTATATCCATACACATATACCTACACACACACACACACACACACACACACACATATATATATATATATATATATATTCACACACATACATATAGACAGACAGACACACATACATCTAGTGAATAGAGCAGAGCCCCCAACAGCCACACATTTTTTTCTCTCAGCTGTATAGCTTCTTAGACAAAAGTTCTTATAAAATTACCTCACAGATAAAATGTTACAGAGAAATGTTACAAAGGCAGTTACAGAAGGATGTCGATAGTAAGTTCAAAGCAGCGCTTCATTCTGTAAGCTCATTATAAGTTCAAAACAACAGTTTCACATGGCCTGGCTTTATCATAGTGCACACCTGTGGCCTCATCTTGACCTAGAATGAATGTTTTTCCTTGATCACAAATCTGTCCCAAGCCTATTTCTCGTCTTAGTGCAATTTATAAAGCTCATTGTATTCCCTATTATGCAGCCTTTACTTAATATTCTATGAGAAGGGGGCACATTTCTATCCTTGACTCTAACTTTAATCTTTCTAGCAAAGCAACTACACTGTCTCCTAAAACTTTCTTCCTAAAATTATTTGAATCACATCAGATGTTGTGTTTTATAAAAAGAAAGATAAAGGAAGGAATATGTTTGGTGTAGGAGTGGTACAATGTGGGGAAGGGGTACCTCTGTGGTGGCCTAAGCTCTATGCCCAGGACCCACATGGTAGAAGGAGAAACCTGACCCCTGCAAGTTGTCCTTTGACTTCCATATAAGGAACGAACCTCGCCCCAGTAAAGAAATACACTGAGGTTCAAAACAAATGCACGTCTCATGGCTCAGTGAAGCCTTGGATTAGGAATCGGGAGGTCCAGTGTTAATCCCGTCTCTGAGCTTGGGGCCAGAGAGAAAGGAAGCCGTGGTGAAGAGAGACAGTTCCCTTTGCAGGATCTATTCCGGGTAGCAAAAGCTGCAGGACACAGGACTATATCTGGTTCTTCAGACGTGAGGTCCAAGCTGCTCTTCGGCACCACCTCAGGCTGAGAGTACAGGCATCAGCTGGAATCAGGCTGTAGGAGGACAGTGGCAGAGCAAGTGACATCATGGTGGAGGGGTCCCTGCTCCACCCAGGCCCTTTCCTACAGTCCACTAACACGGGGTTCCCTGTCTAAAATTGGGTTAGCCCTACCCCACAGGGTGTGTGAAGTGTTTGCAGGCAAAAGCTGTCTCCCTGATCACCCTGGGCTGGCTGACTAGTGCCAAATCCTGCCGGGAGCCCGTTAAAATGGCGTCTGGCTAGGATGGGCGGACAGTCCACAGTGACGGCTTAGCTGGGTTTCTCTCGAAGGCTCTGTGGTCTCGTGTGGCATGTGGGCTGGAGAGGGAAGCAGGATGCCAGAATCTGGAGCTAGGTGGCTTCTTCTAGTAACGGGTTTGTTCTGCAGCAGCCCAGTGGTCACTCTGCCACTGCTACCCCTGAACAAGGCCTCCCAGTGATTCTCCAGTGATCTGTTTCAGGTATGATGAGGAGCTGGCCCAGGGTGACGGGGCTGAAAGAGAGCTCAGAAACCGCCCAGGCCAGCCGGTGGGGCCCAGAGCAGGCCGCTCGAGAGACTCCGGAAGAAATGTCCTCACAACCTGGAAGTGACCAGCAGTGAGAAGAAGGACCCCAGCTCGGACCTTCCCACAGTCCCTCCACCCAGACCCTACAAAACACCCGTTTTGGAATTTCCTTCTTTTCCAGAGTGCTTTCCTGAGCAGGCCTTGTAAATAAAGACTCAATGCCGGGTGGAGGATCCACGTCACCAGGGCTCACGCACTTGGGAGTGCACACGTGTACACACATGCACACGCACGCACACATGCTCACAAAAACAACAGCTTCGGTGTGTGATGGAACTTCCTTTTTTAAAGACTTATTATTTTTGAGATAGGTACCTCTGGCTGGCCTGGAACTTGACATGTAGACCAGGCTGGCCTAAAACTCAAAGAGATCTACCTGCCTCTGCCTCCCAAGTGCTGGGATTAAAGGCGTGCGCCACCACATCTGACTTGATCTTATTATTTGTGTGTGTGTGTGTGTGTGTGTGTGTGTGTGTGTGTGTGTGTGTGTGTGTGTGTGTGTGTATCCGTGTGTATCCGTGTGTGTGACCCAAGGAAACCAGGAGGGGCACCAGATTGCCCAGAGCTGGAGTTACAGGCTATTCAAAGTAGGGTTTGGGGACCAAAACCTCTGTCTGCAAGAGCAGTAAGTGTAAATGTGAATCATCTCTCCAGCCCCTGATGAAGTTGCTGCTGCAGCTACTGTTCCTCCCCCTCCCCCTCCCCCTCCTTCTCTTCTTCCTCCTCCTCATTCTTCCTCTTCTTTTTCTTCTTCTTCCTCTTCCTCCTCCTCCCCTCCCCCTTCTTCCCCTCCTCCTCTCCTCCTCCCCCTCCTCCTCTTCTTCTTCTCCTTCTTCTCCTTCCTTCTTCCTTCTTCTTCCTTCTTCTTCTCCTCCTCCTTCTTCTTCTCCTTCTCCTCCTCCTTCTCCTCCTTTTCCTTCTCCTCCTCCTCCTCTTCTTCCTTCTTCTCCTCCTCCTTCCTCCTCCTCCTCCTCCTCCTCCTTCTTCTTCCTCTCTCTCTCTCTCTCTCTCTCTCTCTCTCTCTCTCTCTCTCTCTCTCTCTCTGTTTTTCAAGACAGGGTTTCTCTGTGTAGCCCTGGCTGTCCTGGTACTCACTCTGTAGACCAGGCTAGCCTTGAACTCAGAGATCCAGCTTCCTCTGCCTCCTGAGTGCTGGGATGAAAGACGTGCGCCACCACTGCCTAGCCATGATGCAGCTCCTTAAAATGTGTTCATATTCATTTAATGTTGCACTTTTAAAAGGGTTAAACAACCATGATGTGTTTCAAAAAGATTAAATGTCAGGTGTTTCCTGGAGTCACTTTGTTTAGTTCCCTCTGGCTTTGTCAGAGCAGATAGGCATTTATCTTTACAAGGGCCCTGCTGCTGTGCTCCTGGGGACCAGTGTCTGTCACTTTGGTTTGGGGGCTGGTCCAGTGGAGCAGGTACAGATCCCGAGGGGAGGATGCTGTGACTCAGGCTTTTAGGCACTGCTGGCTGGCAGCCTGCAGCAGTTCACAAGGAACTCCCTGGACACCAGGGGCTCGGAAAAGTATGCGGGGGACCAGCTGTCACCTACATAAGCCCTGCTCTCAAGGGAGGAAGTGTTTGTTTTGTTTAAGTCTTTCAAGACAGGGTTTCTCTGTGTAGCCATGGCTGTTTTGGAACTTGCTGTATAGACCAGGCTGACCTCTCAGGCTGGGATTAAAGGCGTGCACCACCACCACCCAGCACAAGTGGGATTCTTAATGGTAGCCTCTCTTTTTTTTTTTTTTTTTTTTTTTTTTTTTTTTTTTTTTTTTTTTTTTTTTTTTTTTTTTTTTTTTTTTTTTTTTAAAGATTTATTTTATTTATTTTATGTAAGTACACTGTCTTCAGACAATCCAGAAGAGGGCGCCAGATCTCGTTACGGATGGTTGTGAGCCACCATGTGGATGCTGGGATTTGAACTCATCACCTTCGGAAGAGCAGTCGGGTGCTCTTACCCGCTGAGCCATCTCACCAGCCCCAATGGTAGCCTCTCTAACAGTCACATCTGACACCTGTCCCCTGGCATATTACTCACCACCTGGAGTTTATCTCGAAAGACCCCTGTGACTAGCTGTGCAGGACAAGAGTAGATGTCTCCTTATGTGAGTCCTTGTCTCCATACTCGCATATGCATGCTTTTAACATGTCGCTGCTAATAAGGGAAAGGCCCTCCTGCTGTGCCTGGTGCCATGTCAGAGCAGAGGCACAGTCATGCATTGGGTTCAACTAGAATCTGCAAAGGCTGCAGTTGGGGCAGGCAGGACACTGTACCCGTGTGCCACTTAGGTGCTGTGTGCTGGTGACTGGACACAGACCTGTGCTTATTAGCTGGGATCTGGGTGGTCCCATTGGCTCTCGGGACTGGTTTCTTACAGTATAAAATTAGAGATTCTGGTGTGGTGACTGTTGGGCCCCAAAGAAACTCAGGACAAATGGCTAACTGTGGTTCCTGTTAGCACACCCAAAGCACACACCGGGTGGCCAGGCTCACTCAATACCTGTGGCTCCTCTCAGCTCTTCTCACCCCACCCCCACCCTAAACCTCTCCAACCCAGGGCTTCACTCTGCCTCCCCCCACCACCTCCCAGCTTCTCTTTCCTATATAACCCTGCCATTCAGCTGCACACTGTCCTTGTCCTCTTGATCCCCCCCCTACCCCCAACAAACACACATCTCTCCTCTTTCTCTCGACCGTCTCCCACCCCTTGTGGCCCTGTTCAGTCTACTAGCCAAGTTCAGTCCACTACTTCTCTCCTTGCTCTGGACTCTCTCTCTCTCTCTCTGGCTGTGCCCACCCCGTCTCATCAACCACACCTTGGAATGGCCATGTCCTCATTTGCATTCAGTGACACATGGCTGGAATCCCACAGTTAGGAGGTTAGGGCAGGATAATTGGCATGCGTTCAAAGTCAGCCTGAGCTACACAAGGTCAAGGCCAACCTGAGCTACATGGCTAGACGCTGTCTCATACTCCTAACTGCAGAATGGGGATTAGCTGTATTTTCTTCAGAAGGAACAAGGGGCACAGGCTATACCTGGTTCCTGTCCCTCATTCCTTGTGGTTTGGCTCCAACGTGCCCCACTCCTGAAACAGTGAGTTGCATGGCTCATGGCCCCACCTCTGCCCTACCCGTGAGTGGGCAGATGATGCCCACTAAGCTTTGGCAGTTCTAGACCTACATGGTCCTTACAGTCCTGCTTCTCAGGAGGTCTGGAAGAGGGGTGATCCCGGGTCATGCAGGCTGGCCCATGGAAGGACCGAGGATGCTCTGCCATTTTGAATAAGCAATAGGTGATTTGTTGGTGACTTGGTGGCTAGTGTGTGTGAGGCCATGCCAAATGGATTTGTGTAAGTGGCTAACTGTTGTGGTGATATATTCTCCGGCAGATGTTTCCTCTGCAAACTTCCAGAACACACACCAGGAGGAAGCCCATGGTGTCAGAACAGGTCATGAGGAACCATTAGCTGGGAAACAGTACTGCTTACTGTCCAGCCCAGGGCTCAGGTTCTCACCCTCTTTGGGACTTTCCCCTTATAATGGATGGGTCCCAAGATCTGGGAGAGTGTCTGGTTATTTGCATGACTTCTGACATGTGTGAACTATCCCAGGATTAATCTACTGTTTACCTGCCACCCACAGGGACTACTTCCCATCAGCAAGGTGCTTGAGCTGTGCCCACGAGTCTAAGATAGCCCCCTCACTCTGCCTCCCTTCTCTGGTGCCTGAGTCTCTGTAACCATTTGTCTTGGGACTACACTGGTCTAACAGGCTTTTTCTACAACATGACTCTGCCACAGTCCTGTTCTTGGGCCAGTCCTAGGTGCTCTGGTCTAGGCTCTTGCCTGGTTGGTTCCATTCACCGTGTGGGCAACCTCAGACCCAACCACCTCTTCTGTGCCTGGGCTGTGGGCCATCCTTCCCCAGTAAACCAGCACACTGTCTCTGGATGATACATTTACCTCCGTGTCAGGCCATGGGGTAGGAGTGGGGCATTAATCTGGTTTTCTGCGGAGCAGGAATGTCCTGCCATAGGGACCCTGGCCCAGCACCTAGGTGTTCCTTGTGGTACTTAAATGAGCTGTGTCAACCAAGTGCCCTGGGACCTCTCAGGACCTGCTATGAGGTGACAGAGCCCCAGTTTTCCCATTTCTCCCTTGGGAACCTTTCCCTGTGGGAAAAATACTTTTGTGTGTGTGTGTGTGTGTGAGTCTTCCTAGCCTCAACTGTATCTGCAATGCTTTGAAGTTAAAAACAGCATTCGCCCAGATCACATTCTATTTTGTGGAATAAAGTGTTTTCTAACTGCGGTGGTTTGAATACACTTGGCCCATGGGACGTGGCACTATTAGGAGGTGTGGCCTTGCTGGAATAGGTACAGTCCCCTGGGAGGAATTGTCTCACTGTGTAGCTGGGCTGAGAGATCCTAGTGCTTAAGTCCTGCCCTGTGCAGAAGAATCAGTCTTCTCCCGGCTGCCTTCAGGTGGACATGTGCAACTCTCAGTCCTCTTCCATCACCACGTCTGCCTGGATGCTGCCATGCTTCCCACCATGATGATAATGGACTGAACCTCTGAACCTGTAAGCCAGCCCCAGTTAAATGTTGTCCTTTATAAGAGTTGCCTTGGTCATGGTGTCTCTTCTTTTTTTTTTTTTTTGTTTTTTTTTTTGTTTTTTTCGAGACAGGGTTTCTCTGTATAGCCCTGGCTATCCTGGAACTCACTTTGTAGACCAGGCTGGCCTTGAACTCAGAAATCCACCTGCCTCTGCCTCCCGAGTGCTGGGATTAAAGGCATGCGCCACCATGCCCGGCTATGGTGTCTCTTCATAGCAATGAAACCCTAACTAAGACTTGAACCCTAGATATAAAATAAAACCAATTTAAGATCTTACAAGAAAAGAAAAACAAAAGATGCCTCCTTGTGGACTCTAAGAAGGGAGGCCTTTTGTTCCTCGCTGAGGTCACTAGACCTGTTAACAGGAACCAGACTCCTAGATCCATGGCACACCCTCCATGTGACCAAGGCTCCTCTGCCACTGTGCATGCCTGTCCCCACCAGGGACAACTAATCTGATTTTTCTTTTTTCTTCAGCACTTTTTTCTTTTCTTCACCCCCCTTCCCTTGCTCCCTTCACCCCCTCCCCTTGCTCCCCACTCCTTCCCTTGTTCCCTCCAGCCCCCCTCCCCCTTGTTCCCTCCAGACCCCTCCCCCTTGTTCCCTCCAGCCACTCCCNCCCTCCTCCCCCTTGCTCCCTTCACCCCTCCCCCTTGCTCCCTTCACCCCCCTCCCTCTTGCTCTGGCCCAGCTCACTCCACCTTCGGCAATTTTTCAGGATCAGAATAGCGGAGTTTGAAAAAGTTTTACTCTGTAATCCAGCTTTACTTTCAATGCACAGCAATCCTCCTGCCTCACCCTCCCAAGTGTTGGGATTACAGATGAGAACCTCCAAACTTGGCTTATTTTTCTTATATAAAAATGCTCAATGGTTAAGATCACTTGCTGCTCTTCCAGAGGACCCAGGTTCGGTTCCTACCACCCACACAGTCTATGACTCTGGTTCCCGGGGATCTGATGCCCTCTTCTGAGCACTCATAGAAAATAAATCTAAAAAACAAATTAAAATTGCCAGACTTAGTGGCATGCACCCTTAATCCTATCGCTTGGGAGGGAGGGGCAAGTAAATCTCTGTGAGTTCAAGGCCAGCCATGTCTACTTAGTGAATTCCAGGGAAGCCAGGGCCACATAAAGAGACAGTCATGTCTCAAAGATAAATTTAAAAATGTAAATAAATAAGATAAAAATTCAGAAAATTTTCTGTTTTGCCTTTTCAAGTTGGGGTTTCTCTGGGTAACCCTGGCTGTCCTGGAACTCACTTTGTAGACTAGGCTAGACTTGAACTGAGATTCACCTGCTTCTGCCTCTGCCTCTGCCTTTCCAGTGCTGGAATTAAAGGCATATGCCACCATCCCTGCAAACACTTTAAATATCTTGAACCTGGGCCAGAGTCTGGTTCTTCAACACATTCCTTTTTTAACAACAACAACAATAACAACAACAAAACCCACTGGTCCTCAACATGGGGCCTTGGACTTTGCAGACATAATTAGCTTAAAACCTACTGACAGATTAGAAGAAGATACCACATGTGAAGAAGGCCATGCAGAGTCAGGCAGAACCTGAAGCGATGCTGCCATAGGCCAAGGGATGCTGGAGTTTCTGTTGCCCTGGATATAAAGACAGGTTTAGAGGGGATGGTACCCTGAGGATGTCGGATTTTGGGTTTCAAGTCTCCTCTGAACCATCAAAATATATTCCTGGGTTTTTAGCCCCCGTGTTTATAGTCATTGGTTCCAGCAGAAGGCAAAGAGAGGGCTCCAGAGACTATGTCCCTGACTTAATAGCTGCTTAATGACAATGGATATGGCTGTTCTAGTTTGTCCACATGCCCTCAGGCTTAATTTTCCTGATTGTGGACACACACACACACACACACACACACACACCCCTCTGAATTCCAGGAGCTAAATTTTCTTGATTTTTATCACACTAATGTTGTCCTTTCAATTACCCTGTCCCCAGAATTCTATCTCCATGCCCCATCTCTCCCCATCCCCCCAGCCCTATCCTTTCCCTTCTGAGCAGCACACCTGAGTCAGGGCAGGCTCTTTCTCCTGGGACACCTGGTGACACTCTTGCAGTTTGTCAGCAGAAGCTGAGGCCACTGATCTCTCCAGGGGGACAGAGGGCATGGGCAGAGATGGCAGGCTCCTTCTTCCCTGAGGGTACCCCTCTTGCTGTGGTTATGAACCTGAGGCTGAAAACATCTCAGCTGACCTATCTCACCCAGAACTTCCAAGCCCGTTCCCATTGTGGTGAGTCACATTGCTGGGCTGCCTAGCCCACTGGGCACCTTGCTCTAGGGATGCCCCATGGAATCTCAATATCTGTCTGACTCTCTCACACACATACATATCAAGGAACTAAGTTTTCTTGATTTTTCCTACCCTAAAGCTGTCCCTTTTCTCACCCTGTTCTGTCCTGTCTTGTCCTGTCCTGTTCTGTCCTGTCCTATAGCTGTACTGTTCAAGCTTTGTTCTAGACCTCAGCATCCTGGAACTGCCACAAACAATGTCAGGTGATGGATTGAGGGGAAAGTCCAAGAGCTCATGGGGCACCATGGGCTACTCCAGACAGAGCGAGCACGAGTGGGAGGCTCCTGGCCTCTGACTTTGTTCTCCCTGGGACTTTGGTTACCACACAAAGAACACCCCTCCACCATCTTTTGATTCTTTGTTGTTGAATTTTTTTAAAAGCTGTATTTTTTATGTGTATGGGTGTTTTACATGCATGTATGTTCCAGGTTCATGCATTACCTGCACAGGCCAGAAGAGGGCATTGGATTCCCTGGGACCAGAATTATAGCCAGTTGTGAGCCACCATATTGGTGCTGGAAACTTGACCTGCGAACTGTACCTGGGTCCTCCGGAAGTGTCTCCTGTGCTCTTAACAGCTGAGCCAAGTCTCCAGCTCCTAATCCAATAATTCTAAAGCAGGTAACTGTGTGGCCATCATCTAAGCCTTGGCTTGCCCACTGTACCCCAGGTAGTCTAGCAGAGACCATAGCTGGCTTACTAGTCAGGTCCCAGCCTCTTTCTGGGGCTCCCACACTACAGACAAGGTTGCAACAGCTCATCTGAGCCACCTGCCACCACCACTACCCAAGAGCAGAACCCTGACCGCCTTTCCTGGAGCTTTCTTTTTTTTTTTTTTTTTTTTTTTAGATTTTATTTATTTATTTATTATATGTAAGTACACTGTAGCTGTCTTCAGACACTCCAGAAGAGGGAGTCAGATCTCGTTATAGATGGTTGTGAGCCACCATGTGGATGCTGGGATTTGAACTTAGCACCTTCGGGAGAGCAATCGGTGCTCTTACCCACTGAGCCATCTCACCAGCCCCTCTTGGAGCTTTCTAGTGGTTACCCCAAGCCCACAGTGAGTCCCTCCTTGTACTGAGACACCCTAGTTTCAGTCTGCGAGTTCTCACTGCTGTCAGCCATGAACCCACTGCCCAGCGATCCCTTAGGAAGAACAGGAGAAAACAAGAACCTTTAATGGTCCAACCTGGGAATGTGGGGTTTGGACACCACTGGGTTTTAGGAGAGATTGAATCCCTCCCCAGGTTGGCAGAAGCCTTGCCTGATCTTAGCTTACAGGTAGACAGATTTCTCCAGTCTGCACTTCATGAACAGCGAGAGAGGGGATCTCAAGGCAGCCAGCCCTGGGCACAGTGCCACTCTCCATAGAGAAGCAGGGACCCACAGACCCAGCGTCAGTGGAAAGGGCTGTGGTACAGTTAATGGCTTTGCAAATGGCACTTCTCAAAGCTTTCAGGGCACTGAATTAAAAATACAGCTATCTTGAGAGACACATCAGGTGCACGGCCTGGGAGGCCAGATTCATCTTTTACTGGATAGAGGTGACAGGCCCAGAGGATGATGGGGACTTCTGGCAGGTCACAAAGCTCCTGGAGGCCAGACACTGCCATGGAAGTTTACCATGTGACTTTCTGATCTGCTCTAGGCATGAGGCTGCTTCCATGTAGGAAAAACAGAGATGGAGGCCAGAGTGTGACGGAAACACCTGGTCACAGCAGTGGGACAATAGCCAGGGGGTGAGCCTGGAGACTGGAAAAGCTGATGACTCTCCAGATGTGTGCGAGCCTGGGGACAGAAAGGCTCGTGGGAAGATTTTAGTGCTAACTGCTCAGTGGTGGGACCAGGCATCTAGGGACCTGGACCCTTCCTTCACTGTGTGACTGCGAACTAGTTACTAAAGCCTCTCTGAGCTTTAGCCTCCTCATCTGCCAGGAAGTTACACTGTGTCCTCTTATCTCCTGTGGCCGAGGGAAAGAAGATACTGGGTTTAAAATTCTAGAACAGCGTTTTTGAACATTGTTGCTGTGGCATAGGTGTATGTGTACACACACTGTGTCTGTGTGTGTCCATGTGTGTCCTCAGATGTCCTTCTTCAGAAGTCTCCGACCGTGGTTTTGTTTTTCGAATTCATTTTTTTTTTTTTTTTTTGGTGTGTATATGTGAACATGCTCACGCCAAGTGGCTTGTGTGGAGGTAGGAGGACTACCCTTGGGAGGGAGTCAGTTCTGTCCTTCCACTGGTGGGTTTCAAGACTTGAACTCAGCGTGTCAGGCTTGGCCATGAGTTTTTCTTGCTGATCCTGCAATCTCAACAGTCCCTGCTTGGTTTTATTTTTTGAGAGAGGGTCTCTCACTAGGACCTGGAGCTCAATGCTTAGGCTAGACTGTCTAGCCAGCACCCCACTGCCCCGACCGTACTCCCAGATCTGCCTGTCTCCACCTTCCCAGAACTGAAATTATAAGCACATGTCACCATGCCCAGATTTTAATCATTTATTCTTTTTTTCATGTGAGTTTAGTGGTTCAAACCCAGGCCGTATGTACACTTGCTTGGCGAGTATTACACTGCTCTAGCTAAGTCCTCAGACCCCGCTATTTTATTTTATTTTTCTGTACCTTTCAAGACCCTGGTGCGCATCCTTCTAGACTTCCCTGGACATCTTTGGACAAAACAGTCAGACCTTAGCCAGAGCAGCAGGGATGAGGGTGCTCCATCCTTTTGGATGCAGGCTGTCTGGGTGGCTTCTGGATGGAGCTGGTTTCCAAACTGTGCTCCATGTAACAGCGAATGGACAGAAACAAGGCAGGAGGGTGGGGAATAACCTGGGGGAGGTCATTTCACATGGGGGGAGTGCATTTCACAATGGGGGGATCATTTCACAAAGACGGTGAGGGGCGGATGATGAAAGATGCCTGGCTGAAGAATTCAGACCCTTTCTGTAGGCACTAGGCAGCCATTGGATGTTTTTGAGGAGTGAGAGCTGGTTCTTCAAGAAGCGGG
Source organism: Mus minutoides (assembly GCA_902729485.2). Taxonomy (NCBI): domain Eukaryota; kingdom Metazoa; phylum Chordata; class Mammalia; order Rodentia; family Muridae; genus Mus; species Mus minutoides. The sequence goes on along the minus strand of LR753318.1, from coordinate 1,695,080 downwards.
GAGGTGGTCCTGATGATGCTTCTCAGGGAGGGTAGCCAGGAGCTGAGGGTATGAGAAGGGAGTTCTACCCAGGAAGATGGCAGATAGAGAAGAGAGCAGGGAGCATCCTCAGCGGCCAGCAGAGGGCGGGAGTGGGAAAGGGGTTGGCACCTTCAAAGAACTGGTGACTTCCTATGGCGAGGTCATTTGCTCACGGCTATAACATAAAACTATTTCAAGGTAACAACCTAATGACTGGGAAGTCACCAGCCATTCCAGTTTCTGTTTCTTCTCTAAGGAGAAATCAGAAACTGTCAGAGTGACTAGAATGGAGGTCTACAATGCGTGTGTGGCAGATGGTGCCTGCTTGTGATCCCAGCTGCCCCACAAGTGAGAACAGGAAGTTCAAGGTCACTCATCCTTCACTCCATCGAAAGCTTGAACAAAATAGTCGGTAGGAATCTGGGCTTATGGGACTTCTCCAGTGAGCAGAAGGGCAGGACTTGGAGGGGTTTTTGTTTTGTTTTGTTTGTTTTTGGTTTTTTATTTTGTTTGTTTGTTGTTGTTCTTTGGGGTTTTGTTGTTGTTTTTGTTTTTGCTTTCGTTTTGCCAACTAGGATGCAAGGGTCATTCACTGCTCAGCCCAGCTGTGGACAAGCAGCCAGGTCTTTGCTTTCAAGACTCTGGGGTTGAGCAGACAGGTGAGAAAGGAACAGCTCAGAGGAAGGAGGGTAGGGAGGAGCCATGCCTGCTGCTGAGAGCTCAGGAGTGACACTGTGTGGAGTGGTCTAGAAGGGCTGGCTGCTGGGTGCAGGTGACTCCTCCCGGACTGGAAAGGTCATGTGCTCCACAGGGTCAGAAACACTCCGGGATCTCCCAGGCTGAACTGTTAGAGTCTGGTCCATTTCCATAGGTAGGCTGCAGAGCTGTGGCTGGGGCCCTACCTGCCCAGTACCTCCCCTGGTCCTCATCCGGACCATCAGCGTCTCCTTGTGTTACTCCATTCCTATGGATGCCAGATAAGTTTCTTTCATCTTGCAAGCTAGCCTATCATTGACATCATTCAGGGATGTCAAGGCAGGAACTCAGACGGGACAGGAAACTGGAGGCAGGAGCTGATGCAGAGGCTACCAGTGAGTGTTGCATAGTAGACTGGCTTGCTCATGATGGCTTGCTCAGCCTACTTGCTTATAAAATCCAGAGTTGCCGGGCGTGGTGGCGCACGCCTTTAATCCCAGCACTCGGGAGGCAGAGGCAGGCGGATTTCTGAGTTTGAGGCCAGCCTGGTCTACAAAGTGAGTTCCAGGACAGCCAGGGCTACACAGAGAAACCCTGTCTCAAAAAATTAAAAAAAAAAAAAAAAAACAACCCACCCAGAGCTACCAGCCCAGCAGTGGCCCCGCCCACAATGGGCTGGGCCTTCCCCCATTGCCAGCACACGGTAGACATTTGATAAATGTGACTTTCTGGAGGAATCTCTGCCGCCTTTATGCTTCTCATGCCAACCTGGCTTCTCTGAACCCATTTCCTTGGGGGAGGGTCCGTGACATGAGAGTGACAGTTATTCCGGCCTGCCGTTTGGGTAGGAGCAGTGGCTGAACCTGTACACTTGGACCTGGGCCCAGGGTTTGTTGCCTCGGAGCTATTCTTAGCAGAGAATATGACACACCTGCTGGTAGGAGCTGCCCTCTCCCTTCCCATTGTCCCCTGGGCAGATCCTGCCCAAGGCTCTTAGCTAATAAAGAACAGCCTGGTGTGGTGGAGCCAAGGGAGGGTGTGTCCTGTGCTAGGAGAGCCCTGGGCTGGGTGACAGCTGAGTCATAGCCATAAAGCTGGGGGTGTGTCCCATCCCGGTGACACCAGACACCCACATCCGGCCAGGAGGGGGTTGTGTCTCCTGCCTCACCTCCAAAGGAGCTCAAACAGAAAGGCTTTGAGAGCTGCAAGAAGCAGGGAGGCAAGTGGAAAGTTTTGCCCAGCAGCAGCCCGGGCTTAGGAGCATCAACCCACAGCCCACACCGTAGCCTGGCTGGTCACTTGGACTGGAGTGACGTTCCCAGTTGCAGATTGACTTGTAGCAACCCCCTACCATGTTACAGGCACTCCTTGATCCCCTGCCTCAAGGCCACAGCCCACCCCATCACCTTCCTGGAGTGCTAGTCTCCTCTCCTACAGAATCCTCCTCTGCCCTGAGACCTGATTAAAACACACATCGTTGCTGAGGCTGAGGCTGAGGCTGAGGCTGAGGCCTGTCATTGTCAAGATACCATTGCGGTAGTCCCTACCCATCCTGGCCATTTCAGTCATGCCAGTACCCAATCCAGACTTGTCTTTCTGTCATGTTTCCCTCTTGCCAAATAAACCAACTGTCTTTCCCTACCCAAGCCTGAAGAGTGTTACTGTATTACTATTTTTTTTGTTTGGTTCGGTTTTTTTTGTTTTTGTTTTTGTTTTTGTTTTTGTTTTGGTTTTGGTTTTGGTTTTGGTTTTGGTTTTTTGAGAAGGGTTTCTCTGTGTAGCCCTGGCTGTCCTGGAACTCACTCTGTAGACCAGGCTGGCCTCGAACTCAGAAATCTGCCTGCCTCTGCCTCCTGAGTGCTGGGATTAAAGGTGTGCGCCACCATGCCCGGCCCTGTATTACTATTTTTTATTGTTACGTTGTGTGTGTGTGTGTGTGTGTGTGTGTGTGTGTGCACTAGACTGTGTGTGGTCAGACGACAACGTTCGATGTTAGTTCTGTGGCTTCCTGAGACCAAATCAGGCTTCCAAGGCTTGCCCATTGTCTTAGGGGTTCTATTGCTACAATGAAACACCATGACCAAAAGGAAGTTACAGAGGAAAGGATCTGGAGGAAAGGAATATGGCTCACACTTCCACATCACTGATCATCATTGAAGGAAGTCAGGACAGGAACTCAAACTGGCCAGGAATCTGGAGGTACAAGCTGAGGCGGAGACCATGGAGGGGTGCTGCTTACTGACTTGCTCAGCTTGCTTTCTTAAGGCACCCAGGACTGCACCAGCCCAGGGATGGCCCCAGCTACAATGGGCTGGGCCCCATTGATCACTAATTGAGAAAATGCCTTACAACTGGATCTTATGGAGGCCTTTTCTCAAAGGAGGTTCCCTCCCCTCATATGACTTTAGCATGTGTCAAATTGATATAAAACTAGCTAGCACACACAGTAAGTAGCCTTTATCCACTGGGCCATCTTACTGGTTCATCTTAGGATTTTTGGTGGTTTTGTTTGGTTGGTTTTGGGGGTTTTGGTTGGTTGGTTTTGGTTTTAAGACAGGATCTTACCTAGTTCAAAGTAGTTTTGAGCTTACCATGTGGCTAAGGGTGACTTTGGACTCCTATTGTGTCTGCTTTTATCTCCTAAGTGTTAGGATTAGAGGCGTGCACCGCCACATGCCTGTGTTTTAATTCTCAATTTTACTTTAAAAACTGTTTTTGGAAAAAAAAATTCTTACTATGTAGCCAAGGCTTTGCTGAAACTCATGCCTCTGCCTCCCCAGTGCTGGAATTATAGTTGTGAACACAGAGTACAGATTTTTAGGGAAGTAGACTCTGTAGGATAAAGGTAGGCCCAGGAATTGGTCAAGCCCCATGGAAAAACAACACGGAGCATAACCCCTACTGTGTGCTGTGAACTTCAGTCAATAGTGATATACTGGTGATCGGTCATTTGTAACAACTGTGCCCACTGACTTAAGATCTAAGTGACAGATGGTGGCGATTGGGGTAGAGGGGAGATCAGAGGAGAGGAGTGAGTGCAGGCATGAGGGAAATCACCTCTGTGCCCACTGACATGAGATCTCAGTGATGGATGCTGGTGATAGGGGTAGAGGGGAGATCAGAGGAGAGGAGTGCAGGCATGAGGGAAATCACCTGCTCTATCCTCCACCCCTCCCCTCTACCTCCCACCTTACCCCATGTCAGAGACAGGGTCTCATGTCATCTGTGTGCTGGGGTGCGGAGTGGCTTGAACTTGCTATGTAACCAAGGATGACCTTGACGTTCTGTTCCTCTTGCCTCCACCTCCTGAGCGCTATGATTGCAGACATCTGACAACAAGCTCAAAGTGTAAGATACTGAAAATGGAACCGAGGCAGGTGCTCTACTGCTCCCAGCAGAGCTCTGGATCTACAGTAGCAAATTCCAGTATAGCCAGGGCTATGTAGAGAAAGACCCTATCCTCCCAAAACAAGAACTAACAACCAAAATTAAAAATGATTTACTTTACTTTTAATTATGTGTGGAGGTAGTGTATATGTCTGACGGTCCATGCCTACAAAGGCTGGCAGAGCATGGGTCCTAAAACTGGAGTTCCAGGTAGTTGTGAGCTGTGAGACAGGGGTACTGGGAGGCACACTCTGGTCCTCACCAGAACAGTACACACTCTTTTTTTTTTTTTTTTTTTTTTTTGGTTTTTTGAGACAGGGTTTCTCCGTATAGCCCTGGCTGTCCTGGAACTCACTTTGTAGACCAGGCTGGCCTCGAACTCAGAAATCCGCCTGCCTCTGCCTCCCAAGTGCTGGGATTAAAGGCGTGCACCACCACGCCCGGCAGCAGTAAACACTCTTAACCATCAAGCCATCTCTCCAGTACCTTAATGGGCCTTTTCAACGAGTGGTTTTAGGTTTACAGAAAAATTAATAAACTCACAGAGACCCAGCCTCCAAAGTGCTGAGGTTAAAGGCATGCGCCAAGTCCATCTGAGGATTTTTTTTTTTTTTTTTTTTTTGGTTTTTTTAGACAGGGTTTCTCTGTGTAGCCCTGGCTGTCCTGGAACTCACTCTGTAGACCAGGCTGGCCTCAAACTCAGAAATCTGCCTGCCTCTGCCTCCCGAATGCTGGGATTAAAGACGTGCACCACTACACCCGTGAGGATTGTTTTTAAAATGTCCAGTGATAAAATAAAACTTACCTATCTCTCTAAGCACAGAGAACACTGTTCCAGCCGTGTCTCTGCCTTCCTCTGAAGACACATGCCCTTAACAGTCTCCTTCTTCCCTCCCCAAAGGCCTCAGCCATCACAGGTATGCAAGAGCTTTTGCTGAATCCCCCCGTCATGGAATTGCTAGGTGCTATGCAACAGGGTCACAAGCGACATGAACAGACAGTTCTCAAAGAATCATTTGGATGGCTGGGCTAGGTCAGGAGACTTTGGTCATGTTTAGCAATGGTATAGGAGGCTCTTAGAGAGCAGGGCAGAGCTGGCTAGGTTCAGCCTCACTTTTGTGGGGCTTAGATAAGGAATGTCAGTTTCATTGTGGGAAGCTCTGACTGGGGGCTGTCGTGTTAGTGCCTGGTTCCCAGGCGGTCCTTGGCAGGGTCTGGCACCGGGTAGTTAGCTGTCTGGGCACACTGCTGGAATGCTCTGACCTGTGATTAGCCAGGCCAGGCTTGGCTCTCCCTGCTGCCCACATGATACTCCCATCAGCCTTAATGAGTGCACGTGCTGCAATCTGAAACTGGAGCCAGGGCTGGAACCAGTTGCACAGAAAATAGAAGTGTCACAACAGGAAGGGTGCGTCCAGAGCCTGCCAAGGGACAGCGACAGCTGGGTTAGGGGTGGGGTGGGGGGAGTTGGCCTGCTTCTCTGTCCACCCCCCTCCCCCGGCCACCTGAGAGCTTCTGGGATCCATAGGCTTAGAGGAAGAAGGCTGAGATCACCTTGCTGGATTTAGGTCCTTCTGACCTCCCTAGCCTTGGCCTTACCCTGGAAGGAGGATCGTGTGCTCCCACCACACACATTCCCATTACTGACTGACCTTCAGGCACCCCTTCACAACTCTGCTTATCTCTGAGGACCTACTCTGGTGTCTTGCCAGGCTCCTATCTTCTTTCCTGCCACCCCGTCTAGCAGGGGACGTTGGGAGGGGAGGTTGTGTAGCAAGGGACCTACCTACCCTGTGTCTGTTGGAATTTAGTTCCAAGGGGAGAGGGGAAGGAACATTAGAGAAATTGGGAGGCAAGTTTGAAAGGGGTGTGGGACCTGGGGCAGCTCTCTTGGCTTCCTCAGGCCTGACTGCCTCAGCTTGGTAGGACCATAGGTTCCCCCTCTGTCATCTTTGCACTTTGTGGCTCTGGATTCCAAATGTTCAACATATCTTCCTCTGGCCACTCTCTGTCACTGACTGCCCAATAGTGGCATTTGGGACATGAAATCTTATTCTGTGCTTTAAAAAAATTTTTTTTCTAATGAATTTATTTTTATGCGCGTGTTTTGCCCACCCCACCGGTGTGCAGGTGCATCAAGTAATATGCCTGATGTCTTCGGAGGTCGGAAGAGGATGTTGGATTCCCGTGAACTGAGTTATGAATGGTTGTGAGCCACTGTGTGGATGCTGGGAACCCAGCCCAGGACTCATGCAAAAGCACCAAGTGCTCTTAACCACTGAGTTACATTCACTGTACACATGCCTTGGAAGGAAGAGAGAAATCAACCATCATGTGATTATGAGCATACTGAGTGGGGGCACAGCTCTAGGTCACATGATTGAAACCCATGGGTATCCCATTCTGCTTGGGCCCGCTATCCTTGTTGGTAGTGTCTTCTCATCTCCTTGTTCTCTTCTTTCCCCTTTCTTCTTCTTCTTTTTTTTTTTTTTTTTTTTGGTTTTTCGAGACAGGGTTTCTCTGTATAGCCCTGGCTGTCCTGGAACAACTCACTTTGTAGACCAGGCTGGCCTTGAACTCAGAAATCCGTCTGCCTCTGCCTCCCAAGTGCTGGGATTAAAGGTGTGCGCCACCACGCCCAGCTTCTTTCCCCTTTCTTTCCTCCCCCCCCCCCTGCTTTGAGGTAGGTTTCATGTACCCCAGGCTGGCCTTACCTTAAACTTGATATTTATCCAAGGATATTCTTGAACTTCTAATCCTCCTGCTTCTACCTTCTAAATGCTGGGATTCCAGGAGTAGGAGACCATGCCTGGTATATGTGGTGCTGAGGACTGAACTTGGGCTTTGTGTATACTAGGCAAACATTCTACCTGCTGAGCCACATCCTCAGCCCCCGTTAAAAATAATCTTTCTGTGTTGTGTATATGTGGGATATGTGTGTGCATGTATGTGTATGTCTGTGGTATATGTATGTATATGTATATGTGATGTGTATATGTATATGTATATGTATATGTGATGTGTGTGTGTGTGTGTGTGTATGTGTGTGTGGTGTGGGTTTCAGTCCTTGCCTTCTGGCTTGAGACAGGATATGCTTGTTGCTTGCCCCTGTGTATTTCCCAGGCTAGCTGACCTGAGCTCTTCTAGGCACTCTCCTGTGTCTGCCTCCCATGTCTCTCTAGGAGCACTGGTACTGCAGATGTTCCTCTATGTCTAGCTTGTGCGTGGGTTCTGGGAAACCAAACTGAGGTCCTCAGGCGGATGGGGCAAGACACTTTACTCTTGAGCCATCTCCCTAACCCAGGTCCATTATCTCCGGCAGATCCCGAGGGAAACAGAAGTGGATGCCACAATCAAGCATTCATGCGTGCAGAGTTGCCTAAACTTGGACTGGAGTTGGCCTCACCTGCTTGCTGCCCCCAAAGGGCTGTCTGAGATGGAATGTGGGTGCTAAGTAGTCCCAGCTAGGGTGGAGGCTCCCCCCAAGGGAGATGACGTGAGGGTCAGAAGGGAACCTGGGCGGGTCATCAAAGAGTGTGGATGACAGGGCAGGACAGGCAAGCTGGAGGAAGGGGACATGGATGGCATCTGTCTGTGGTGGCAGACAGCAGCAGACAGGTGGTGCTGGCTGAGCCAGGCCAGCTCTGTCCACTCTTAGGAGGAAAGGGAGGCAGGAACCTTGGCTGCTTGTCCCGCCCCCTTCCCACCCACTTCCGTTCTGTTCAGGCCAGGAGGTGGCTCTGAGGCATAGATGCATCCTGGCATGGGCTGGTATCTAGCTAGCACTAGTGGAGCAAGCCTTCACTGCCGGGTGCTCATGACACTAAACACTTCCCATATAGGCAGAACTGCTTTCTACAGCCATCCTGAGGGAGGCCCAGCTGTCCTTATTCTCCAATCAGACAAGCCTGCCGAGGCTGAGGAGTGACAGACAGGCTTGCCCAGTTTTCTGGCTTAGAGGAATGATGGGAGAAGCTTTGAAATTCACCTTTGTCCCAGAATGTCCGATAAACTCTTGGGCCATGGGCTTACTGAGCAATTTTCTCTTACTCTCTCCTTCCCCATCCCTGCCTTCCTTCTCTAGGGTATCTCTAAGGTACCATCTCTAAGATATCATTATAGAATATATGGGAGATGGAAAAGTAGATAGGAGAGTGAATACCTGGCCTTCCTCCAGTTGTTATTGCTGTGGCAATAGTTACTTGGAGATGCCTGACAAAGGACCACAGCCTCGACCTGGGGGGTTGAAAACAATGATGCTTAAAATCAAAGCGCTGGCAGGGGCGGTTGATAAGGAGCTACACAGGAGAGGGAGGGTGTCCTGCCAACACAGATTCCATTCGGAATCCCAAGTGTCATTTTACGACTTGCAGGCTCCATAGTGGATGGTCCAAAGAGCATCTTTGATTGCAGTGAAAGAATGTGAGAATGTTCCAAACTTTTACAAGTGTGTGTGTGTGTGTGTGTGTGTGTGTGTGTGTGTGTGTGCATGTGTGCCCTCAGAGGCCAGAAGATGGAGCCGGGTGGCTGCAGTGCAATCCTTTAATCCCACAACTCAGGAGGCAGAGGCAGGCAGATTTCTGAGTTTGAAACCAGCCTGTTTTACAGATAGAGTTCTGGGATAACCAAGGGTACACAGGAAGCCCTGTCTGAAAACCAAACCAAATGTGTAGATCAAGTGGCTTTCTTCATCCTCCTGCCTCTGCCTCCCAAATAAAAGGAAATTAGGCTTGCACTACCGCATATGACTGCTGTTGTGTGGAGTTAGAGTCTGGCCGAGTTCAGGGTGGTTTTGAACTTTTGTTCCTCCTGCCTCTACCTGAGTGGTGGTCAGGTTAAGGTGCGCACCACCATGGCTAGCTCCACAGGGAGCTTATTTTTGTATCTTTCATCAAGTAAAGCCTGGGCCTTATTGGGTCTTCATTCAAGTTTTACTTGGTCCAACTTGGCACAAATGGTAGCCCTGTGCTAGAGACCCTCTGCATGGGTTTTCCATTTAGTAGAAGTTAGAGTTTCCATCAGGACCTATGCCCTGAAGTTGTGGGAGGCAGGAGAAGCCATAGAGATGTAGGACAGACACACCTGTAAGAGTCTTTGTAATCCCAGCTCCTGGGAGATGGAGGCAGGAGGATCAGGAGTTCAAGGTCATCCTTGGCTATCCAGTGAGTGCTGGCCAGTTTGGGCAGCTGCAGACAGTTTGCTTTAGTTGTCTGTCAGAAGGCAGTGAGATGTCTCAGCAAATAAAAGTGCTTGCTCTCTATTCTGATGACCTGAGTTTGATCCCTCGGCCCCACAAGATGGAAGGAGTGGACTTTCTCCAGTGGATTGGCCTCTGACCTTTCCCACTTGTGCTGTGCAGTGCATATACACATATAGATAATCGGTTAAAAAACAACAACAACCAATTGAGGAGTGTATGTAAGTGGACTGAGATGGCTTCATCAAGTGCTGGCCACACCCTCTTAGGGATACCCCATTCATAGGCTGTGCCGTGTCCCTCCATCTTAGGGCCCATGAGGGTGAGTGCAGGCAGCACATGAGAGTGGAGTGCTGTACCTGCCTGTCTTTATCTATGAGTCTATGTGCACAGGCCAAAGAATAAAGCATCTCAGTAGGCAAGGGCGGGGTGGCAGCTTTCTAATCAGTGACACATTCATTCCACACATTTGGCAGGAGTGTGCTACGTTCCTAGGTAGATCCAGGAATGTGTTCTTCTGGCCCCAACAGTTAACGGTTTTTGGTGTCTCCAAACTTAAACGATTCATTTGGATGGTGCTGGAAATGGATTCCAGGGTCTTATGAACTGAGCCACATCCTCCAATCATGTGGTGTGTGTGTGTGTGTGTGTGTGTGTGTGTGTGTTTAGTGCCCTGACCTTTGTATGCGTGTACAGAGGCCAGGAGATTAACTTTGGGTATCTTCCTCTATGACTCTCCAAAGTTATTTATTTATTTGAGGCAGAGCCTCTCAGTGAATCTGGGACTTTTCCTGTCAGGCTGGCTGGCTAGAAAGTTCCCCCAGCATTTGCATTATACATGCATGCTACTCCAGCTTTTTACCTGGTTTCTGGGAATCGGATCTTCATGTTGGTGCCATAAGTACTTTACCCACAGAACCATCTCTCCTGCATGCCAATCCCAACTGAGAAATAAAAGCCTAGTGGAGCTTGGTAGTGCAAGCCTTTCACTTCCAGCACATAGGAGGCAGGTCTCTTGTGAGTTTGAAGCCAGCTTGGTCTGTAGTGAGACCCTGCCTCAAACAAGACAAATAAGGAAAATAAATACAAGTGGAAGTAGTTTCATTGATGAGGGAGATCCCAGGACAAGGTCAGCACCAACTGGCCACCCCACGAGCCCGGCAGGCTCACTAGTCCTGGCCTTTCCTGGACTTCTGTTTTACAGTTGAGAAAATCGAGCCCTAAATAAGGGAAGGAACTTGCAGGGTGGAGTGGCCTTTTGCTGCCAAGCAACCCTCCCTACCCATCTCCCTTGCTTCTTGCATGCCTGAAGTGCTCCAGCCGAGATGAACCCCTTTCTTCCTGTAGGGCTCATTGCTTTCTGGGAGGTCTTTGCTCTCTGTCATATTCTACCCACCTTGGGACAGTAAAATGTCACTGTGTTTGATATTGTTGCCCCTTCTTCCTTGCTAGGTTCAAGGAACACTTGAGAGCTGCTCCCCCACCTTGTATTCTTTTGTTTTGTTTTGATGAGACAGGGTCTCCATATGTAGCCCTGGCTGTCCTGAATCTCACTATGCAAACCAGGCTGGACTTGAACTCACAGAGCTCTGCCAGCCTCTGCCTCCTGAGATTGGGATTAAAGGTATGTACCACCATGCCTGGCTATCTCTACTTCTAGACATTGGAATTACTGAGATAGATGATATTTTTTTTTCTTGAAGGAGTCACAGACATCATTGTTAAAAGGGTATTTTACGGGCAATACAGCTGCCTCTGGGTATTTAAATAAATACATAAATAAATAAATATTGAAAATGTTTGGTCACTGTGAAGATATGAGTGTTTTGTGGGTGGGGGAGGGGCAAGGTCTCATATAGCTTAGGCCGACCTGAATTCTCTATGTAGTTGAGGATGACTGTGAATTCCTGATCTTCCCGCCTCTACCTCCTAAATGCTGAGATTACAGGCAGGCACCACTATGTCCAGCCTGAAAACTGGACTTCCTGTGTAGCTGGGGATGACTTTGAACTCCTGACCCTCTTGTTCTACCTTCCAAGTGCTACCTACTACATCTGCCTTTTCTGTTTTGTTTTGTTTGCAGGGAGGTTGAGGCAGGGTCGCACTATTATATTCCAGGCTAACCTACCTCTTCCTTCCTTCCTTCCTTCCTTCCTTCCTTCCTTCCTTTCTTTCTTCCAATTACTCCGTTGCCCAGGCTGCCTGGAGCTCTCAGTCATTCTCCTGTGTCAGGCTCTTGAGTACTGGGATTACAGACATGAGCCACTGTCTACCTTCATTTACTCTTTACTCCATACAGTCCCCAGAAAGTTACCTGCTCTCAGTTTCTCAGACCCTCACCAGGGGAATCGCTTACTGTCCTCCCTGCCAGGACTGTGTGAGGTGAAGTAGTGCTCAGCGAGGTATTAGTCATTTTGGCTCATTATTCCGCTTTGCTCATAGGGCCAACCTCTTATCATGCAGCACTATGTGAGAAGCAGACAGTTTGTATATTGTTTGGTGCTCTGATGGCCACATCTGCATCCTCTGGAGGGAAGTCTCTCCACCCCACTTCCTTTTCTTTTTTGTGTTTAAGACCAGGGCGCACTATGTAGCCTTGGTTAGCCTGAAACACACTATGTAGACCTCAGTGGCCGTGAACGTAGAGATCCACCTGCCTCTGCCTCCTGAGTGCTGGGATTAAACGCGTGCACCACCATCCCAGGCTTGGAGGAAACTTTCTAAAATTAAAAAAAAAGAATTGTGTGTATGAGTGTTTGTATGTCTGTACCTCATGCGTGCCTGGTACCACAAAGGCCAGAAGAGGGCGTCAGATAACCCTCCAACTGGAATTACAGATCATGGTAAGCCTCTAGGTAGGTGCTTGGAATGGAATCCGGGTCCTCTAGAAAAGCAGAAATTTCTTCAGATCTGAGGAAACTTTCTCAAAGTCCACCTTATCTGAATTCTCGATCAGGGACCCCAATTCTTTTGGGTGCTAGGGAAACCACAAAACTCTGGCCAAAAAAAAAAAAAAAAAAAGACCTTTAGTCCCGGGACTCTGGGCGTTTCCCAGGGAGTGACCGGTGTTGGCCTCTCAGCGGCTTAAGTAGGAGCTCCTCGTTTGACTGACAGGAGAGGCCGCTAATGCTAGCCCAAGGTAGTTCCTTTAGCTGCTGGGGGGCGTGCCGCCTCCGCTCTAGACTATCCAATCCGGAGCGCCGATGGGCCGAAGGGCGGGGTCTGGAGGTCGGCAGCCAATAGGGCGAGCACAGCGGGCGCGGCGGGGGCGGCGCGGTCTCGGCTGGCGGCAGAAGCGGCCGCGGCGGGTCTGGGCAGGGCCGGGGAGCTCGGCCGGAGCGGAACGGGAAGGGGTCGGAGTCGCAGCCCGGCCGGGGCGGCGTGCTCAGTGGGACCCGAGGCGAGCAGCGGCCGAGGTGAGGGGTGCGCCGCGACGGTTGGGACACGGGTCGGTGGCCGCGCCTACCCTTGTCAGGCCGCGCTGGGGCCGAGCGCGGGGCCGCGCCGCTCGAAACTTCTAGTCCGCGCGCGGGGGGCCACGCGCCGGCGGGCGGAGCCCGGGAGGCCCGACGGGCGGCCGGAGCGAGGGAGTCCCACGCGGACGCACTCATGGGGCGCTTTGCAGACTCTGCCTTCCATTTCCGTCCTTCCCACACTCGGTGTCCGCAGTGGTGAGAGCCAAGCTTGACCGGTGAACACCAACTAGGGGTGTGAGGCGAAACGGGAAAGGCTGCCTGCTGTCCTTTTTGACTTTCATAGTTTTAGAGACTCAGTGGATCCGAATCGTCATCTTCCCCCTACCTCCCGTGGGGGCTCTAGAGCCGCGTTCTTCTCTTCCCAAAGACCCCAGGCTTGCGGACCCCACTCTGAGAAGGTCCACTTTTCTTTTTGTTCCAGGAGTGGATCCAGAGGAGCTGGCTGGGGATCTCAAGGCCTTAGAGGTTAGACCTGGAAGTAGAAACGCCCCAGGGATGCTCCGATCTTGATGGGTCCTTGAGGGAAGATAGTTTTGGTCCGGGCTATGGCACCATCCCTGGCCCTTGTCGTCTTCCCTTGACCGCAGCTGTCCTGAGGTTTAGTGATGACGGGGAGTAGGTTGCTGACAGTCTCCAGGGCTACTCATTAGCGGTTTAGCAAAAACACTTCTGCACTGTCCGGATGTAAATCTATTTAATCCCGAGTTGTGGACGTGAGCTCACACCTTCCAACCTCCTGCAGGTTTTCCAGTTTGTTTAAGTCCTGGTCTTGCACCTCTGGGATTGTCAGCTTGGAGTCCCTGGCGAAGGGATCAGCCAGGTGAACTGCGTTCTGTGTTAGGCCTCCCACTTCCGTCGCAGGGCTCTCGGATTTTCTTTTTCACAGAAGCCCTGAATGAGAGTCAGCATAGTTGGGATTCTCTTGACTTTCCTGGAACACTCTAGTCTGTGCATTTACACCGAACTGTAGAGTTTGGCAATCTCCTTGGTGAAGCTATGCTACTTGAGCCATGAGGCCACTACATGAAAAACTTATGTGATGTGTGCAGTTTAGAGGCTTTAAGGAAACGGAGCATTGGGCTGATGGGTATTTATTACTTGGGAAAGTAGCTGAGCACAGAGGAGTAGCTTACTGATTAGATCTGTTCTCTTTGGGCAGGATTTTTAAAGACTCATTGGACTAGAGATGGTATTTTAGTTCATGCTGTTTGGGGAGCTAGGGTTTGTTATTTCCGACCATAATAATTAGTGTAAAAGTATGTGTATGTAAGAAACACATCTAAGTTTCCATGTTGTCTGGAAGAGAGAGGTGGCATTGGCTTTTCTGAAGTCCCGAGTGCCAGTACAGGTTTCTAATGGCCAGGCATTTCTAGGGGGAACATAGGGGACTTGCCTTTAGTTTTAAGGAGTTTTGTTTTGGACACAGGGTCTCACTGAGTAGACCAGGTTGGCTTGGACTTCACAGAGATCTGCCTGCCCCTGCCTCCCGAGTGCTGAGATTAAAGGTGTATTACACCATACCTGGCCACCCTTAATCTTTTTATTTTTTTCTTTTACCTGAAAGTCCATGCTGATGGGTTAAGGCCTGATTCTTAGGCTTCCTGGTTCTGAAAGGGGAGGGGGTCATCACTTCATCATTGCAGGATGTTATGGAATATCAAGTAACAGTAGTAAAACTGCTAACTGTTGTGGCACCATGGGAAGCATATGCGAGTGCTCTCTGGCCAGCCTCACCTGAAACCAACCACTCAGCTGACTCTGGCCTGCCTTATCTACCATCCCATTGTACCTGGCTTCCTGGAAGCCACCCTTTAGATTATGTAGGTAATAAGCATGTTCACAGAGCCCAAGTGCCTGCTCAGTTTTTTTCCAGTTGGGAACTACAGCTGCATACCTGAAGGCAGCAGAGGGAGGCAGGGCTGCGGTATGAAGTCACTTTGTATTAGGGGCAGAGTCCTTGATGGCCTCTGCACACCCTCCTCACACCTGAAAGTAGACCTGAGAGCACTGTCTAACCGGGCCTGAACCTGTCCCCAATGGCTCTCAATGGTGGTTGGTGGTCTTTGGGATGGCTGTTGGGGGATTTATTCCACCCCCAGCCCCCACCTCCATTTTTAATATCCAGACGGTTGTGCTGTCTGCTGACTAGAAGCCATCTTAAAAAGGACAGGTCTCCCAGGGCTGGGAGATGGCTCAGTCAGTGAAGCACCTGATGTGTAAAGGTAAGGACTTGTGCTTGAACCCCCAGCAAAAAAATAAGGTGAGGATGGGGGTGGGGGGTGAGGGGGGAGGGATGGCGGATGGCGGGATGACTCAGTGGCTAAGAGCTGTAAGATCCTTACAGAGGATCTGGGTTTGAGTCACAGCACCCACATGGTACCACAACCACAGGTAACTCCAGTCTCAGGGGATCCTATGTGCTCTGCTAACCTCTGAGGGCACCAGGCATGTATGTATACAGTGCACTTACATACATACAGGCAAACGGTCATAACATAAAATTAGGAAGTCTTATACAACATAAAGTGGACAGTCACCAAACTGTCCTGCACTTGCACACAGGTACGCAAACAGAATAGTTCTCCCACTGTACACTTGTCTGTAATTCTACCCTTTGGGAGGCTGAGACAGGGGAATCTCTAGTCTGAGGCTGGCTTTGGGCTGTGTAGTGAGACCCTGTCTTAACAATGGATAGTTCTCTAACTATTCTGTACAACCAGACAATCTTTTCTTTTTAGCATCTCTGTGGTTGCTAGGTTCCTGAGAGACAACTACCAAACCCAGAACGCAGGGATATGTATATGTATATGTATATATATATATATATATATATATATATATATATATATATATATATATATATAT
>LR753318.1:1507804-1679338 GCA_902729485.2 Mus minutoides | reverse complement strand
CCTGGCGGGGACTATATTTTTTAAAGAAGACTTCATTTAGATTGTGTGTGCATGCACGCTGTGGTGTGCATGTGTAGATTAGAGGACAACTTGCCGGAGCTGTTTCTTCCCTCCCCGCCATGGGGCTAACAGGGATGGAGGTCAGATTGTCAGGCTTGGCAGCAAGTGCCTTTACCTGATGAGTCATTTCTCTGTCCAGATAGTCTTCTCCCCCTACCACACAGGGTTTCTCTGTGTAGCCCTGGCTGTCCTGGAACTCACTCTATAGACCAGACTGGCCTCAAACTCAGTGATCCACCTACCTCTGCCTCCCGAGTGCTGGGATTGAAGGTGTGTGCCATCACCACCTGGCTTTTGTCCAGATTTTTAATTTTCACTTAAAAAATAAGTTGTACTTTTAAAAAAAGATACTATATTTTGTTACATTTACTTAGTGTGTGGCAGTCAGAGGACAACTGGAAGAGTCAGCTGTCATCAGTTTTCTCCTCTCTGTGGGTTCTGAGGATTGAACTCAGGCACCTTTACCTTCTGAGTCATTCTGCCAACCCCTGCTTTTTCTCTTTACCTGCTCCTCCCCAGCTTCCCTCCCCTTCATGTGCTGCACACTAGGCAAACAGTCTACTACTAAGCTCATTTAAAAATTTTCAAGCTTAAAATAGACATTTTTTTTTGAATCTAGGCACTGAACTCGATTAGCCAAGGAAATAGAGCAGCGGTCATAGTGCTAACTCAGCGGACAGAGACCTCAGCTGCTGAGGAACACTGAGGCAGGACCTCACCTGTAACTGTCTGGCCTGTCCTGGACCTCAGAATCAAGGCAATCCTCCTGCCTCAGCCCTTCAAGTACTGACATTACAGGCTTGAGCCATTACATTTGGCTTTAATGTAATTTCACTCCCTGGAATACCTGAGGGGAGATGGATGGGACCTAGGGCTCTTTGTAGCTTTCCTTCCCACCACTAAGTGGCAAGGATACACAGATCTCAGGGTCTCCAGTTTCATACTCATAAGAGAGGCTTAGACACTTCTAACCTTTGAAATTCTGAGAACAGCCGTGAGACACCCCTACCCCAGGAAACATGTGAACATGTGCACGAGTCGGGGCCAGCATCCCTGGTAAGAAGTGTGATACTCCAGCCCTAAGCAGCCCCTCCCTCCTGACCTGGTGGTGGCGTGGTGAGCACAGCCTTCCTAAGCTGCCTCTCACCTCAGAGAATCTGTAATCCTATTTTCCTTGTCATCCTGGAGCTAATAATAATGCGACTTACGTACATGGAGGACACACATTTTGAAGGATTTTTATCTCATTTTGCACTTAAACATTGACAGGGCAGTGTCAAAGACAGTGATGTCAGGCCTGACCGTTACTCTGTAAGAGTCCATGACCTCAGACGTCCATCCATCCTGGGTCCAGCACTTGGGCTCCTGGATGCCAGCATGGGGTTTTTTTCCACTAGGTTCTGCTTCCTTGGTGGTGGATGTGTTGTTGGCATCGTAAGTATCCTGGAATGTCCTTGTAGAAGTGTTTGTCCACCCAAGGACTGTTTGTCCTCTGGAATTTGAATCCCTAAACACCCTTCTGTCCTGACTATGAAGACCTTGTTTGTTTGTTTAGGTGGTTTTTAACCTTTATTTTTTATTTTATGTGAATGGGTATTCTGCCTACATGTGTGTCTGTACACCAAGTGTGTATGGGATCCCCAGGGTCTGGAGTCATGGTCAGCTGTGAGCTACAATGTGGGTGCTGGAATTGAACCCAGGTGAACTAGTGCTTTTAACTGATGACCCACCTCTAGTTCCCTTTTGGTTTTTTTGGTAACCTTTTTCAGAGGGGAAAATTTATAGGACTTGAGTGTTTTGAGTAGTCCAAAGCCAGCCTCAGACTAGAGATTTCCCTGTCTCAGCCTCCCGAAGGGTAGAATTACAGGCAAGTGTACAGTGGGAGAACTATTCTGTGTGCGTACCTGTATGCAAGTGCAGGACAGAGTTTGGTGACTGTCCACTTTATGTTGTATAAGACTTCCTAATTTTATGTTATGACCGTTTGCCTGTATGTATGTAAGTGCACTGTATACATACATGCCTGGTGCCCTCAGAGGTTAGCAGAGCACATAGGATCCCCTGAGACTGGAGTTACCTGTGGTTGTGGTACCATGTGGGTGCTGTGACTCAAACCCAGATCCTCTGTAAGGATCTTACAGCTCTTAGCCACTGAGCCATCCCGCCATCCCGCCATCCCGCCATCCCTCCCCCCCACCCCCCACCCCCGTCCTCACCTTATTTTTTTGCTGGGGGTTCAAGCACAAGTCCTTACCTTTACACATCAGGTGCTTCACTGACTGAGCCATCTCCCAGCCCCGGGAGACCTGTCCTTTTTAAGATGGCTTCTAGTCAGCAGACAGCACAACCGTCTGGATATTAAAAATGGAGGCGGGGAGGGGGGTGGGGGTGGGGAATAAATCCCCCAACAGCCATCCCAAAGACCACCAACCACCATTGAGAGCCACTGGGGACAGGTTCAGGCCCAGTTAGACAGTGCTCTCAGGTCTACTTTCAGGTGTGAGGAGGGTGTGCAGAGGCCTGCCCCTAGTATACAAAGTGACTGCATACCACAGCCCTGCCTCCCTCTGCTGCCTTTGATTTCCAGGCATTGTAGTGATTAAGGTTGTACGCCACGCGTAGCATGGGTGCTGGGAACTGAATGTGAGCATGTGGAAAGGCAGTGCAAGCTTTTAACTGCTAAACTATCTCTTTACTCTTTGTTTTTAAACTTTTGGTCTTTTGAGAGAGGTTCTCTATCTATGTAGCCCTGGCTGTCTTGGAAGTCAGTGTGTTGAGTACTGGGATTAAAGGTGTGTATTACCATGTCCAGCTATTTCTTTGTGGGGTGTGTGTGTGTGTGTGTGTGTGTGTGTGTGTAATTTCTTGCAGGTGTGCATTTGTTGGGGGGTCTGAGAACAACTCTTTTTTTTTTTTTTTTTTTTTTTGGTTTTTCGAGACAGGGTTTCTCTATAGCCTTGGCTGTCCTGGAACTCACTCTGTAGACCAGGCTGGCTTCGAACTCAGAAATCCGCCTGCCTCTGCCTCCCAAGGACTGGGACTAAAGGCATGCGCCACCACTGCTGGGCTCTGAGAAAAACTCTTAAGAACCTATATTTTTCTGTGACTTAATGGAATTCAGGGATCAAATTAGGTTGTCAGGCCTGCATTAAGTACTTTTATGCTGAGCCATCTTAATAGTTTTGTTTGTTTTTAAAAATATTTTATGTGTGAGCGTTTTGCCTGAATGTGTATATGTGCACCACATGTTTGACTAGTGGCCACGGAGGTCAGAAGAGCGTGTCTAATCCTCTAGAAATGGAATTGCAGACAGTTGTGAACTGCTTGGTGGGTGAAGTTGTGGGTGCTGGGAATTGAACCTGGGTCCTTTGAAAGAGCCGTAGGGTCTCTTAACCATTGAACCTCTCAGTCTCAATAGTCCTTTCTGTGTTAGAGAGAATGTAGCTTTCAGGCTTTGAACTCGTCTTTCTGCCTTAATGTTTTTGGAGTTTAGATTATAGCGGTTTTACTTGGCATCTCTCCTTTGGCTGAGAACATTTGGAATATATCTTAATTGTCTGGGACATCTGTGGGCAAAGAGAAAAGTGCATTGAAATGGGGAGCACTCTGGCTACTGTTTATGGAGATCTAGTGCCTGCTTCAGTCACAGCTCTAGCCCAAGGTTAAGTAGTCTTGTGCTTTATAGAAGCAGCTGGGGCAGAAGGGGTCTAGAAGTTACTGTTTCACAGTGGCAGTGCTAGTTAGATCTGGGTCCAGGTGCAGAGACACAGAGGAGGCTGGTTTGGCTGCTCTTAGCATGCTGCAGAACTCAACTCCAGGGAGGTGGCCTTTGCCACATGTGAGCTTCAGAGTCATCAAGAATGTGGTGATAGCGGGTGGTGTTGGCATACACATTTAATCCTAGCACTTGGGAGATAGAAGCCAGTGGAGTTTTCTAAGTTCAGGGTCTATGGAGTGAGTTCCAGGACAGCCAGGGCTACACAGAAAAACCCTGTCTTGAAAAATCAAAAAAAAAAAAAAAGAAGAAAAAAAAAAAAGAGGGTGCAGGTGGTGTGTGTAGTAAGTGGGGGTTATGGAGGAGAGGGGAGGGAAGACTGGTGGGCACCTTCAGAATATGATGAGCTTCAAGGTTGGGGTCTAGACTTTCTCTGGAGAATGAATTCAGTGGGGAACGTTCCAAGGTATGAGCAGGACAATTTTGGCAGGAGGAAGCGGTCAGTTGTGAAGTCAGGGACGTGGATGGGAGGGGTGTGATCTGGTTGCTCCTTTTCACAAAAATCACCAGTGCCCTCCACGGCTTGAAGATTGCTGGGAAGCAGTAGCTTAATTTTGCAAGACAGGGGCTCCCAGGGAAGGCTGGCCTCAGTCTTTGATTCAGCTCCATTGTCTAGAAGTTCACTTATGCTATTGGGGGGGGGGGGCGGGTATTGTCATATAGCCTGTGTCCTGTTTTTGTTTTGTTTGGCTTATTCTCACAAGTCTGTTTGGCTAGTAGGCTAGTTCTGCAGATGAGAAAAGGCAATACTGCTACAACAAACCAGAGGTCAGAAGTGTGGGTTTG
The DNA here is from genome assembly GCA_902729485.2 of Mus minutoides. NCBI lineage: Eukaryota > Metazoa > Chordata > Mammalia > Rodentia > Muridae > Mus > Mus minutoides. The sequence continues at coordinate 1,674,717 of LR753318.1, read as the reverse complement.
GAACCAGACCGCCCTGGGTTTAGGTCTCAGGTGTACCATCAAGTGATTGCATATCCACGCCTGGTCCCATGGGTTAGCATTTCTAACACTAGGTGTTATTCATTTATTTATTTATTTATTTTATGTACATTTGTGTTTTGCCTGCATGTATGTCTGTGTGAGGGTGTTAGATCCACTGGAACTAGAGTTACAAACAATCGTGAGCTGCCATGTGGGTGCTGGGAACTTAATCAGGACCCGCTGGAAGTGCAGCCAGTGTTCTTAACCACTGAGTCACCTCTCCAGCCAAAGACTAGGCATCTTATTTCGAACTGCTGTAACCGTGCTCTAGGCATCTGCTTAGAAAGAACAGAAATCTTATTTCTCAAAGTTCTGGAGTTTGGAAGCCAGAGGAGAGGCTGCAGTAGTGTTGGGCTCTCTTCTGGGTTACAGATCCAACTGGTTATATCCTTACACAGCTGAAAGAGGGTAAGGTAGCTCTCTGAATTTCAGCGGGTAAGAGCACCCGACTGCTCTTCCGAAGGTGATAAGTTCAAATCCCAGCAACCACATGGTGGCTCACAACCATCCGTAACAAGATCTGGCTCCCTCTTCTGGAGTGTCTGAGGACAGCTACAGTGTACTTACATATAATAAAATAAAATAAACCTTAAAAAAAAAAAAAAAGAAAGAAAGGGCGCTAATCTCATTCTTTGGGGCTTCAACCCCACGACTTAGCTTCCTGAGGCCCTACCTCCTAATATGATATTAATGGTAGTATTTGAGCATGGGAATTTGGAGTGGGTCCCTTTGTCTGGATTGTGGCAGGTGTGCCGTCATGGATTGGGAGCTCAGTCCATAGTACTTAGTCATTTTGTTTCACACAGCATGATAATTAGGTGAACTTGTAAATTAAGCAAAACCCTAAAATACTCATACTGGTTTTTATTTTATCCATTTCTTTCAAAAGACACAAATGTATTCTTTCCTTGGGCACAGTACTTGTTAGGATCTACTGTGGTGATTCAGGGTCATAGGGATGCTATTAGGGGTCACCAGTTTGGGTGAGGCTTCAAGCCCTTTGTGGAATCTTATGACCCTGGTAAGACAAATGTCCTCTTTACTTTATGTACATTAGTGTTTTGCCTGCATGTATGTCTGTGTGAGGATGTTAGATCACTGGAACTAGAGTTACAAACAATCGTGAGCTGCCATGTGGGTGCTGGGAACTGAAGGCTTTATTTACCTCTCTTTCCTTTGTGGGGATGAGAGACTAAGAATCTGTGCATCCTAGCTGTGTGTGGAGGGAGGCACGTACCTTTGATCCCAGCACTTGGGAGGCAGAGGCAGTGGCAGCCTGGTCTACAGAGGGAGTTTCAGGGTAGCCAGAGCTACACACAGAAACAATGTCTTGAAACAATAAACAAACAAAAGAATGGTTGCATCCTGCCAGTATATAAGGGAAGCCACGCCCTGCCTCCTGTTCTTGAGCTTAATGTGATGCCCATGCCTGTCTCTGTGGTTGATATCTAGTGCTCAGAGAGGGACAGGAGGATGTGATGGAGGAATGGTGCATTGGTGATGGCAGAAGACTTGAGAAGATAAAGGATGGAGCTGTGTACACAGGGATCCAGGGGGAGATAGGGTTAAACTTACACGGAGCAGTGGTAGCTCAAACTATAGAATTAGGGGCTTTGGATCCTCGCCCTTACCCTTACCCTTACCCTTACCGAGTTTTTTTGTTTGTTTGTTCGTTTTTTTTTTGATGTTTTGGTTTTTTTGAGACAGGGTTTCTCTGTGTAGCCCTGGCTGTCCTGGAACTCACTCTGTAAACCAGGCTGGCCTCGAACTCAGAAATCCACCTGCCTCTGCCTCCGGAGTGCTGGGATTAAAGGCATGCGCCACCCACCACTGCCTGGCTCAGAGTTTTTTTTTTTCTTTTTTTTTTTTTAAGTTTATTTATTTTATGTATATGAGTACACTGTCACTGTCTTCAGACATACACCAGAAGAGGGCATCCAATCCCATTACAGATGGTTGTGAGCCACCATGTGGTTGCTGGGAATTGAACTCAGGACTTCTGGAAGAGCAGTCAGTGCTCTTAACTCCTGAGCCATCTTTCCAGCCCCAGAGTTAATTTTTAAGTTCTAGTTGGTGTTATAATTAAGGCACGTGTGTATTGTTATAACTTGGCTGTGCAGGTATTTGCAGTTAACCATGGTCTTTCCCGTAGCTTTCATTTTGTTTTCAGAGCAGCTGTGTTGGTTTCCTTTGTTCATGGTTTAGAAGAAAGAGAAAAAGATGTAGAATTGGAAGTGTCAGAGGCTTTCCAGAGGCCACTGATGGAGACCTCACGTGAGGGGTAGGCAGGCACAGGGCCTGCAGCATAGTCTATGGTGTCTAGAGTGACTAGTTGTCTCTTGAATGAAATCAAATTTTATTATTTTAAAATGATGCTCAAATTGTAGTTTGTGAACACTTTCATACTTCAAACTATGTTTGTGTTTCATTATATCAAATTATGCTGTCTCTAACTGAGTGTACCAAGATCGTGAATTGTGGCCAGGCTCTCTTCCCACGCAGACCTTCAAGCCCACTATTAGTGGATTTTATAGCTGGCCGATTTGCTGAAGCTGCTTGCCTGGGCACCAGTTAGCTTGAATGTGATAATGTTTTTAATTAAGCACTTGTGACCTCTGTACCAGCAAATATGTTATCAGATAAGGAGGCTGGTCATGTGCCATGGGAAGATTGGCATGGCTGGTTGTGGAACCAGTGGTCATGGGGTGCACTGTGTTCTGGATTTTCTGAGGGATCGTGGACATTTACATTTCTGCTCATTGAGTTCTTATAACCAGTTGGTGTTAACTCCGCTTTGTCCAGGAGTAATCAAGGTCACAGAAATGACCTTCAGGGGGTTGCTGTCCGTGTTGACCCTGAAGTCCACACCAGTGTCCCTTTTTATCTTGCCATCTTGAGAAAGTAGATTCTGAGTCACTTGCTCTTAATTTCAAAAAAGATCTTTAAAATTCCCTTTTTTTTCCCTTTTCTGTTTCTGAGGAACACATAAATGGGCAAATATGTGTCTCTTGTTTAAGGTAGAAGCCGTGTTCATAACTAACCCAATTATGAGAATTGAACATTTGCAGTTTACAGAGCAGGGAATTTACAAGGGTTGGAAGGGAGCTGGCAAAAGCTGCCAGGTTGGAGTGTGGTTAGACGGACTAGGTCACCCTCATGTTTCTTTTCCAGTTGATGAGGTCAGAGGGTGGAGGAGCAGGGCTCTCAGTTCCAGAGGCCTGGTGGGTGCCATTGCTCCCATCTTCCAGTGTCCTTGAAGAGGCAGCTGAGGGAGAGTTCACTTTGGTGCCTTGTGGCGTTCAGCGAAGATGGTTAGGGTAGGTACCTGAGAGCAGATGTTCTGATTGTTTTGTAGACACAGGGTTTCACTGCATAGCCCTGGTTAGCCTCAGGTCCTGCTTAGCCCCAGTGCTGGGGCGGCTGGCCTGTGCCATCACCCCTTGCTCAGATATGTGGGTTTTATGCTTGTGCTAATTACCAGCTTTGTGCCATATGACTTAATATTAAAAAATTATATTTTCCCACCTTAATGTGTTTATGTTGCGTGCATGTGCGTGTGTGTGTGTGTGTGTGTGTGTGTGTGTGTGTGTGTGTGTGCGCCATGTGGAGATCAGAGGGCAACTTGCAAAAAATAGTTTTTGTTTGTTTGTTTATTAAATGTTGGGCCCAGGTCTCAAATTTCTGTTTTCAGGCTTGGGAACAAGCGCCCTTACCTGCTAATCCACTTCGAATCTTGGGAACACGCACCCTTACCCGCTGAGCCTTTTTTGGAGTTTGGGGGGGATTTTCCCTGTGTCCCATGTCTGACCTAAATGTCCTCATTCTGTATTTCTGTTGAAGTTCTTTCTTCCTTTTCAGGCGTTGATGAGCCCTGGGGTCTTGTGCATGCAAGACAAGCGTTCTGCCGAGTCGAGCCACATCCACATCCCCAGCCCCTTAAATGATGTCCAGGGTTACCTTGGTGACTGTATGAGATGGAAACAGTTCCTGGTGCTGGGCATGTTAGGTTATTTCCACTGTTTTTCTAATTAGATAAATTTGTACTTGAGTTTTCTCTTCTCCTTCCCCTCCCCTCCCCTCCCCTCCTTGTTCCTCCCTTCCCTCTCTGAGGAGAAATTCCCACAAATGGCTTTAAAGCTTGAACACACTTTTGACGGTTTTGAAACTTGTTTGAATTCTTGTTAAGTCTGTTTTCTAGTATTTTAGGTAAAAGAAAACTCTGGGGAAATCTTCCTAAACTGTGTCTTGGTCTTTGGAAGTTGTCAGTATCCGTGAGAGAAACTCTCGTGAGGCTTTCTTGAGTCCCATTCCCTTCCTGACCTGAGTGGATGCTTCTTGCAGGGATGCTTTTCCTTCATGAGGAAGAACGAGTCCTTACCTTACTCCGGATACAGCTTCTGCATAGCAAGCTCAGGCCTTGGGTTCAGTTCTCAGCACCTGATGGGGCGGGGAGAGTGTGGAGGGAGGGAGGGAGGGAGAGAGGGAAGGAGGGAGGGAGGGAGGGAGAGAGAGAGAGTACTCGAGCCATCCTGCTGTCCCTTCTACTTGTTACAGAGACTTGAGTAAGTGGTCCTCTTCCCCAAGGCTGTAAGTTGTCAGGCTGCTCAGAACCACAGTAGCTGACAGGATTTGTCCTGGTTTGCTTTCCACATTTGCAGTGTGTGGATTGGGAAGGTCTGTGCAAGGCTGTTGGCATTGGGATCCATCAGAGATCATGGTGGCCTGAGCTCAAGTGAGCCTTTGGACTTTGCCTCAGTGGGTTGGGGTGCAGTTCTCACAGAATCTTCAGCTTCTCTTCACTGCTGCTATAGACCAGCACTCTATTATTGTTATATAACTCATTCTGTTCCTTCCCATTGGCTGCCTGACCTTTCCCCTTTTACTGCCCTATGGAAGACTGAGCAGAGTCCTGTTTTCTTGGCTGCGCATTTCTCAGGGTTTGCAAAGGCCAAGGGGTGTGTGTGTGTGTGTGTGTGTGTGTGTGAGTGAGTTTGCGTGTGTTTGCGCCAGCGCATGTGCAGGCTCATGAATGGATAGGATGGTGTCTGGTGGTCCAGGGGTCGTGGCCAGGCTCGCTCACCCCTGCTCTTACCTTGCACAGTTGCTGCGTCTCCCCCACATCTGTCCCTCCCCGAGAAGCTGTTCCTCTTCACTTATCTTGCCCACCGCGGGCAAAACTCTGATTCTTAGTTCCTCTTCTAAGAAAAGCTGGTTCACAGCTGAACCAAAGCAGAAGACTTCACTCCATATGGAGGTAGAAGTAAGAGGAAACCATCTCAGACAGCACAGGAGCATAAGAGGCATTTTGTTCCCTGGCACAAGCTGGGTTTAGTGCCAGCACTCTGGGATTAGCCTGACGGTTGGCTCTGCTAGGCACTGGGAGCTTCCTGCTTCCCTTCCCCACCCCTGTTTATTCTGTCAATAAGACCAAATTTTAGAGTAATGGTTGGCTGTGTACTTGGCAGCCTGTGTTTTTATCACAAGTGTGGAAATTGTACTTTGGCTTCGTTTCTACAGATGCCTAAACATGTCTGAGTCATTGTTGCCTTAGCAACTGGCTGAACTTTGCTTGTGTGTGGCAAAGGCTCCTGCAGGAGCTGGGTGGGAGATTTTTCAGCCAGACTGTATGGCCAGCGCCAAGCCCTGGTGGCGGGCGCTCCCTGTGGCTCTCTGCACAGTTCATTTTATTTCCTTGAGAAATCCCTGCTCAGATGTCCCAGCTCAGCAGGGGAGCATGGCATGGGACAGGGCTGACCCAGTCCTCCATTAGCTCCTGACCTGGGCTTTGCTCTGCACTGGAGACCAGCTTCTGCTTTTCATTGAAGTTGCTTACGTTTCTTACACCTGGGTCTAAAGGCTGGATCTGCAAAGGAACGGGGCCTTACAGTGGGCCAGAAGGTGCACCATGTAATAGGGACCCGAGTGTGATGAGGTCGCAGGAGTCTACTGTACATAGTCGCTGTGGAGTTACCCTTTGTTATCTTGTAATAGGGACCTGAGTGTGATGAGGTCGCAGGAGTCTACCGTACGTAGTCGCTGTGGAGTTACCCTTTGTTATCTTGTCTTTAAAGTCTTTTGTTGTTGTTGTTTTGTTTTGGGCATTTACTTTTTTTTTTTTTTTTTTTTTTTTTTTTTTTTTTTTGGTTTTTCGAGACAGGGTTTCTCTGTATAGCTCTGGCTGTCCTGGAACTCACTTTGTAGACCAGGCTGGCCTCGAACTCAGAAATCTGCCTGCCTCTGACTCCTGAGTGCTGGAATTAGAGGTGTGCGCCACCACGCCCAGCTCTGGCATTTACTTATTTGTGCATGTGTGGGTAGAGGTGTGCCATGGCTCACATGTGAATGTCACAGGGCAGCCTGCAGGAGTTGGTCCTTCCTAGGGTCTAACTCAGTCATCGGGGTTGGCAGCAAGAGCCTTTTCCTGCCGAGCCCACTTACTGGCAGCTTTGATATCCCTTTGAAGATCTTCTTGCTTTTATAAGTGTAGCTCTGAAGCTGCTTGGTGGGAGCAGGAGCTGAGAGCTATTTATCACCTCTCTTAGGCCCTCCCAGCCCTCCTTCCTTGAAGTACTTGTGTTCATTTCCAGAATCGCTGGTTTGGACCTGAGCGGCTCTGTCTTCTACTTCTGCTGGGAACATCCAGGTTCATGACATTTAGAAATAATTTAAAATAGCATGTGTTCTATCTTATGAATATGGAGGAACTTCTCATAACTCTGCCTTCCAAAAGCTTCATAGTTGCTGTGTGACTGGTTGCAGAGAGTATAAACTTAGCCTGCTAGGGAATGTAGGGATTCCCTCCTGGGAATGGAGTTTGCAAGTTGCCAGTCCTGACAGGATCTACAGAGGCTGCAAACCTTACTCTCCACCTGCTCTGCATGTGCTGCTGGAGGGCCGTCTTTTCAAGGAGCTGACAGCTGGCTCTGCGGTTGGATCTGGCTATAGCAGGTGCTTTGGTGTAGGAGTGTGTGGCGCCCCCTGAGGATGCTTGGCTCTTAGAGTGCTCTGACTTCACCCTGGCTCTGCTATTTGTACTGGGATCGACTTTTTACTTGTATAGTGTGTTCCTGTGTATGTGTGCAGTTCCTGTGTATGTGTGCACGCACGTGCGTGCCTGTGTGAGTTTATGTGCATGGCATTTGTGCAAGTGCCCAAGGAGGCCAGAAGAGGGCTGTGGGCCTCCTGGAACTGGAGTAAGAGGCAATTGTGAGCTGCCTGATTGTGGATGCTGCAAACCAAACCCAGATCCTCTTCAAGAACAGTAAGCTCACCTAGCTGGTAAGCCACCTTGTCCCATTTCACCTTTAATAGTGGGCGACTATTGTATGAGTGGGTAAACAACTGCACTGCTGCCTGTGTGTGATTCCATAGTGGAGCACACAGGTGGAAGGAGGTTTCCTGACTCTTGGGAAGGATGTTCTGACTCTGTACTGTAATGGTTCTGTAGTGGTCCTGGCTCCCAGTGGCCAAGTGACTACCAAGGGTTTGGTCCCTGAGGACTGTGCCCAACAGTTAAAGGTTGTATCAGCTATGTCCAGCCCTTGGGTGTGTGCTGTATGTGGCATGTGGGTGAGGATAACTGAATAATATAGCCCACCATATAAAATTATATTTTTAAAGCATTATGAATTTAAATAAATAAACATGGCAGCTTCCATAGTAGTTTCTGTCCTTCAGAGGCTGTGTGGCCTGCAAAAGAAGTTCCTGTTATTCTCTGGGCCAGTCCCCTCTGTCTAGTGAAGGATGAATCTATGAGGGTTGAAGTGATAAGTTACTTCTGCCGACAAAATGACACAACTCAAGCCAAATTAAAGTATATATAGGCAAGTTTATTGGGAAGTTGCTCTTGGGCAGTGTGGTAGTTTGAATGTGCTTGGCTGATGGGAAATGGCGCGTTAGTTAGGAGGTGTGGGTCTTGTTGAAGGAGGTGTGCACTGTGTTGGTGGGCTTTAAGGTTTCCTGTGCTCAAGCTCCACCAGTGCAGAAGAGTGTCCCCTCTTGGTTGCCTCCAGATCAAGATGTAGAACTCTAAGCTCCTTCTTCAGCACCATGTCTGCCTGGATACTTTCATGTTTTCCCACCATGATGACAATGATCTAAACCTCTGAGACTGTAAGCCATCCCCAATGAAATGTTTGCCTTTATAAGAGTTTCTTGGGTCATGGTGTCTCTTCAAAGCACTAGAAACCCTAAAACATGATGGTTCATTGGTCCCAAGAAATGGGGCCAGGGAAGTTGTCTTGGGGTGGGGGTGGGGGGACAGGGGAAAGGGAAGAGAAAGAAAGAGTGAGCACGAAGGGAGAGGAAAAATGTAGGGGGGGGGAGGGAGGGGTAGGTAGGTCGGTCTTGGGTAGGATATGCCAGCCATGCCTGTAACAGGTAGGGACTGAGGGATGCTGGGAGAACCTAGAGGCACCATGGCTGTTTGTCCTGGATCTGAATCCCAACATGAAGTTTGTTCATGAACCATGTGATTTACCTCTTAAGCTAGCTGTATTTTTGTTTAATTCTGTGCCCTTAAAGCTTTGAGAAATGTCATTCGCAAAGTCACTAAGTGTACCACACCCCTGTCCACTGACACTGGGTCTGTGGGTCCCTATCTCACTGTGGAGGGTAGCACTGTGCCCAGGGCTGGCTGCTCTGAGATCCCCTCCCTCGCTGTTCATGAAGTGCAGACTGGAGAAATCTGTCTACCTGTAAGCTAAGATCAGGCAAGGCTTCTGTCAACCTGGGGAGGGATTCAACCTCTCCTAAAACCCAGTGGTGTCCAAACCCCACATTCCCAGGTTGGACCATTAAAGGTTCTTGTTTTCTCCTGTTCTTCCTAAGGGATCGCTTTAGACTAGAGTGGTTCTCATGTTTCAGGCTCCCAAGTGCTGGGGTTGTGGGTGTGAGCATCAATCATACTGTCCCTGAAGTGCCTTTCCCTGTTGTCTTTCCCTGTTCATTCACTGATGTCAGTGTCTGCTGAGGCTGGCTGATGTGCCAGATCCCCTACTTTTCTTTGTCCCGTGTGCTCATCCTCAGGACAAATGAAGAAGCTGAGGTTAGGCAAAGTGCCAAGCCTCCTCTCTGGAAGTGTGGCACATTTCCACACTTGATTGAGATGTGAGTACTGTTGTGAAACTCGGAAACCAGACCTGAGGACGAGCCAGAAATAGCAGCAAGTGTGCACTGTGTCAGTTTTGTTTAGCGGGGAGTTGTCATATCAAAGGGAGGATGTGTGAGCCGCGTGCTGCACGTACACCTGTTTGCTGTTTACAGACTTGCATCGTCTCTTCTTGTCCTACCTGTATTCCTTGTGGATGGTGTAGTATTCCTTTCTTGGCTGCAGGGCTTTGGGCACACACTGGCTTTTCTCCAGGGTTGTTTTCTTGTGACTGGGTAACTTTCTGGAAGCTGTTTTTTTTTTTTTGTTGTTGTTGTTATTGTTGTTGTTTTGGTTTGGTTTGTTGGTTTTTTTTTGTTGTTGTTGGTTTTTTTTTTTTGGATTTTTTTGGATTTTTGAGACAGGGTTTCTCTGTGTAGCCCTGGCTGTCCTGGAACTCACTCTGTAGACCAGACTGGTCTCGAACTCAGAAATCCTCCTGCCTCTGCCTCCAAGGTGCTGGGATTAAAGATGTGCGCCACCACTGCCCGGCTCTGGAAGCTGTTTTTAAAATCGTCTATCCTCTGTGAAGGATGGAAGGGGGGAACAATGTTTACAACCATGACTCAGCCCCAGATATAACAGTCATTCTGACTGGAAGTTTGCAAGCTGTTACCCTGCTGGCATTCACAGCTGCGAGTTCTTTAAATATTTGCATTTTATCACTGCTCAGCTCTTGCCTTCTGCAGGGGAGGGAAGTCTCTTTCCTATAGTCCACGTGGCCATCTCTGATGCTGCCTTTCCAGGAGGAATTGGGGATTACCCAGGTGAACTTACAAGGTGTGAGCTGTGCATTTCTGACCAGGGTCCTGGAAAGTGGCCATAAACTGAGTCCTCACTGGGGTGGAAATGACAGTGGATTCTTCAGTGCACCATGGAAGGGTTCTGTGTGAGTGAAAGTGGAAACCATTGCTTGGTTTTTCCCTCTTCCTTCTTCCTTCTTTCCTTTCCTTTCCTTTCCTTTCCTTTCCTTTCCTTTCCTTTCCTTTCCTTTCCTTTCCTTTCCTTTCCTTTCCTTCTTCCTTTCCTTTCCCCCCTTTCTCCCCCCCTTCTTCCCTCCCCTCTCTTTCTTGCAATCCCAGTTGGAGTGGACTGTAAGGAGGGAGGACAGTGGAGGGTCTGGATAGTACCTGGAGTGCTGCTCAGTCACCAAAATATTTATAAACAAATAACACCCATAGGCAGCTGTATTGCTGGTAAAATAGTCTTTTAATAATGATGTTTGTGACTCTTTTAAGAAAAAAAATCCCAATAATTGCATTGTTTGGAATAAGTAGAGACAGCTGGGCACGGTGGCACAGGTCTGTAATTCCAGCTCTCAGGAAGCAGAGGTAGGCGGGTCTATGGTCTGCAAAGGACAGCCAGGGCTGTTACAGAAATACAGTCTTGAAAAACTGAAAAAGATTTAAAAAAAAAGGAAAGAGAGAGAGAGAGAGGGAGAGGGAGAGAGAGAGAGAGAGGGAGAGAGAGAGAGAGAGAGAGAGAGAGAAAGAGAAAGAGAGTGCCTTTTGTCAGTGGCAGTAGAGCAAGCAGTGTTTTGTTGTTGTTGCTTGTTTAGTTGAGATTGGTCTCACTCAGTTCAGGCTAGCCTGGAACTTGTGTAGCTGAGGATGACCTTGAACTCCCCATCCTCTTCAGGTAGCTCCCAAGTGCTGGGATCACAGGTGAGTGGCACAGCGCCGGGCTCAGGAGCTGGCTTGTGAAGCATGTTGTTATTTGACAGTGTAAAAGGTTAGGGCTTTCAAACACCGAGCTATAATAACGCACAGTACTCTGCTGCCTTTCGAATGGAGAGCTTGCTAACGTTTGGCATGTGCAGACACTGTTGCCGTCCCCACTGTCCCCACTCGGCAGCAGCTCTCCTCTGCCGTTCTGTAGCCCTCCTCTTACCCCTTCCCTCCTCCACCTCCAGGTAGGAAGCCATTGCCCTGTCTGCTTGCCTTAAAATGCAGAAACTTAGGACTTGATGAAGAGGATGTTTGCAGGTTTGTGCATCTTAGGGTAAGTTTCAGATGTAAAATCTTTGCTTAATTCAGGGTCACAAACATTTTGTCCAGGTCTTACAGGTCTGGGTTTTACAGCTGGGCTGTGATCCATTTGAGCCATTTGTGTTTATGGTGGGAGATGTATAGGAGGCGGCCCCTGTGTCCCTGAAACAAGAGCTAGTTGTTTCAGGACCATTTACTAAAGTGTTCTTCGAATTTTAAGGGAAATTTTTCTCATTAGTCTGGGATTTGTGGTTCTGGGCACTTGGGTGTCTTTGTGTTCTTGGCTGCTTTTTTTTTTTTTTTTTTTTTTTGGTTTTTCGAGACAGGGTTTCTCTGTCTAGCCCTGGCTGTCCTGGAACTCACTTTGTAGACCAGGCTGGCCTCGAACTCAGAAATCTGCCTGCCTCTGCCTCCCGAGTGCTGGGATTAAAGGCGTGCGCCACCACGCCCGGCGGCTGCTTTTTATTATTTGTGCTTCATGTTATGTCTTTAGCCCCTGATGGCAGGGCCCTGTCATAGGGTAGCAAGTTATAAAGGGGAGGGTGATGCTTGACCAGATAGATGTACATGGGCTTTCTCCCTACTCAGGTTTGCACAGAGCCCTGGACACAGAGGCTTTATGGACATCCTTGTTGGTGGCTCCTGGGCAGTGTCTCATTTCCAGAGGTGACTGTGGAGGTCTGCCAGCACAGAGAAGTGAGGGTACAATAAGCCTTCTGTGCCTGGGTAGGTGGGATGGCACCGAGGCTGGGGATGTGGCTGTGTGGAGGCTACTTTGGGTAGGAGGGGCCCAACAGTGGGGTGAGGGAACCTGGCTCCTCCATGCTCTGACTATTCTTGGCCAGCTACATGCCTGTGTAAGTAGCAGTGTTTGTTCTTAGTCACGGAGAGGTTCTGGACAGTCTCTAGGCTTGCCCTTCCCAGGAAGTGGAATGTTTGGTCTGCTTTGGGCCGGTCTTTCCAATGCCACCGTCTGCCCTGTAGGGGTTTCTCCACTCTGCTCCAAGTGCCCAGCCAGCCTCATTTGGGCCTCTGAGCAGATGACAAGGAAACTGAGGCTCAGAGGAGCCCACGTGTCAGGAGCCCTTGGCTGTGTGTTTGCCTATTAAAGCCTGAAGGACTGATGGGCTTGCTATTCCTGCACTGCTCTTAAAGGAGTGGTTCCTAGGCCATCCCAGTCTTCATTGTCAGCAGTGGAGAAGAGAAGGGTCAGAGGGTTGAGATTACAATTCTTCAGTGGCTCTTGGTAGCCCTCACAATAAAAGCCCAGCCTTGTAGAATGGCCTCTGCCTACCTAATGTCTCTCCACATTCCTGCGTTTTTTCCTCCAAGATTCCCCTGCCCTCACCTTCAGCTTTTGTCCTCACTTCACCTTCCTCTCCAGGACTGCCTGCCATCTTAGTTAGTTAGTGTTCCTCATTTCCCAGAGGATTTGCTGAGGAAGCCCAGGGCCTGAGGGATCTGTCTTTTTAAAATGGATAAGCAGACGATTATGGAATCTACAAAGGGGCCTGGTGAGGACCTTTGGCTTGGGAACCATTTCACTGTGAGGAGTGGCTGTCTAGGTTGAGCTGGGTTTGCTGCTTGTTTTTTTGTTTTGTTGTTGTTGTTGGTTTTTTTTGGTTTTTTTCGAGACAGGGTTTCTCTGTATAGCCCTGGCTGTCCTGGAACTCACTTTGTGGACCAGGCTGGCCTTAAACTCAGAAATCCGCCTACCTCTGCCTCCCAAGTGCTGGGATTAAAGGCGTGTGCCACCACGCCTGGCTTTGTTTTTTTTTTTAATTTTTTTTTTATGAGAATTATACTGACTATCTTTTTCTCTTTCTTCCTCCCACTCCCCTCTCCCCTTCTCTCTTCTTTCCTGTTACTGAGGTGGGGTCCCACTGTGTTAGAGAATCTGGGAGGTGGGATGGCATTAGAACTACGTACACTAGGCTGGTCTCACACTTGGGACAGTTCTCTGGCTTCTGCCTCTGGCATACCAGGATTACAGGGATGACCCACTCACCCAGCTCCTTGGTTGACTGGTTTTTTTGTTGGTTTTTTTTTGGGGGGGGTGTTTCGAGACAGAGTTTCTTTGTGTAACCCTGACTGTCCTGTAACTCACTTTGTAGACCAGGCTGGCCTCGAATTCAGAAATCCGCCTGCCTCTGCCTCCCAAGTGCTGGGATTAAAGGCGTGCGCTACCATGCCTGGCTTGACTATTTTTAGATCATGGATGTTCAAGCTCATATAGTCCCCCCCCCCCCATATAGTATCTCTAACACAAATGTATATTTTACGTTTGTGTGGGTGCAGAAATGCACATGCCCCAGTTTGTCTATGGCAGTTAGACAACTCTTGGGGGTTGGTTCTCTCCTACCACCTTGTGGGATGTGGGAATTGAACTCCTGTTGTTGGCGATTCCTATAGTAGTACCTCTACCCACTGGACCATCTCACTGCTCCAACATGGTTCTCCAAATGTGTCTGCTGCTGGAGTTTGGACAGTAAGTTCAAAGACTCTTTTGAGTTCTTGCAATGTTTCTTTGGAATGTAGGGGCTGGGCCACAGCTGATTAGAATGGCTCAAGGCTGGTGTCTCTGGAAGTCACTGCTTTTGCTCTGAGTGGCTTAGGAATGTTGCTGCCTTCGCTGGTCTGTAGACCTGCAACTGCCTGGCTTGGCTCTTGCTTGGTAGTTCAGGGAGGGCACGGGGAAGATTCCTGGCTTGCACACCTGAGGCACATTCCTCCAGGCTCTTGGGGTTCTGACCTTTGAACTAGATTGTTTCAGTCACTGTGTACTATCTTCTTTTAGTTACTAGGGACAGGATTGAGCAGTCGCATTTGATTGCCTGGTGTTGCAGGGAGCTAAGGGATGTAGGGATGTAGAAGAGGAAAGGGGACACAGGAGAGTAGAGGGGCATAGAAGGTTGGGGTACATGAACATGAGTGCAGGTTTATTTCATTGTCAACTTCTGTTTCCAGTCCTGCTTACTTGCTCAGTCTGAGTGTTCCTCTTTAGCAAGTGTCCTGTGCTTGAGAGCTTTCTGGGGCATTTGGCAGTGGTAGACAGGGAAAGGTGCTTGGGAGGACCTCCATCCGGTTGTCCTCTGTCTCTATACATATACCTCCCAAAGAAATAGACAGTCAGATAGACAAATAAACAAATACATGTAAAGAAGAAAAGAGAGGCACTCCAGTGCCCTCTATTCTCCTGAGCACACGCGAGTTTTTTGCTCTCTTCCATGATCTTTGAAAGTGGGTATTTAAAATGCAATTCTTAGAGGCCTTACGGTGTGACTACTGGTCTGAACATGATGGTGTGGGTCAGTGGGGTAGTGGTTGTTGGAAGGAAAGTGGTCTATTTTGAGTTATTTGTAACTGAGTGGCCAGTTGAAGTCCTGGAGGGAAAAGCCCGCTGCTGTGTTGAGGGGTGTTGTCTAGATACCTGAGGTGGAGCTCTTGCCATGGGACCCTGAGTAGCCTGTATGTAGCCATGCATATTTAGGCTCCAATTCTTACTGCAATTCTACATGGTCAGTGTTGTAATTGTACATAGAGGCGGCCCAGAGAGGTTGTCAGTACCTGGCCAGGGCCTGGAGACACAGCTCAGCAGTTAAGAGCTTTGATGTTCTTCCAGAGCACCCAAGCTTGGTTCCCAGCACCCACAGCAGACAGCTTCTCTGGAAGATTCAGTCTTTGCTCTGGCCTCTAGAGACACCCGCAAACACAAGGAAGAGAAACACACATGAATACATAAATAAAAAGAAATCTTTCACGTGTCTAGTAAGTGACAGAGTCAAAATTTGAACTTGGATTACTCTCAGTGTGCAGAGTCAGAATCTTATCTCTCTCCATACTTGTGAACTAAGTATTGGGTGTGGCAGCCTTGTGGGCCATAAAGGAGAGATTCTTTTAGTCAGAGCTTTCATGGAGCAAATTTAGTATCTGCATGTATATAGAGCTGCACATTTATTTATAAAACTAACACAAGCAGTCTGTGTCTTAGTTGTCTAGGCTGTGGGAATCTGGAATTCTTCTAAGCAGAAGAATGGGGTGGCATCTGACCTGAGCCTCAGGAAGGTTTTCCTAGGATGTACAGGCCAGAATAGAGATGGGATGCAGAGACAAATGCCTACGTTTTGGCTTATGCCTCTTCTCAGGGTCTTTGCACACGTGCTTCTCAGCTCCTAGAATGTTCTTCACCTGGCTGGTTCTTGTCATTCTTCAGGCCAACGTGTCCTACCTCAAGGGCCATCCTGTTGTACATGGTTTTTGTGTTTCTCAATTTTCCACCAGGCAGTCCACATCCTGTAAGCAGGGCCTGTCTATTGCTGTTCTGATCTCTGGACATTGTGGCCTGGAAAAGTCCTCTGAGTCCATGGTGGGGATGGGCAGCCCAGGTGTGAGAGCTGTCCTTGCAGTGGGCTGCCCACTGCAAGGAGTGTGAGCCAGGGGACATTGGTCATTTTGGTGTGTTTAATGTCATTTGACTGGATTGATGTTGCCTTTGGCTCATAGGTGCTGTGTGGCTGTTTCGGTTGAGTGACCACTACTTTCTCCCAACCAGATGGGATAGTGTGCAAGGGGGCAGCCACTTTTAACAGCAGCATTGCTTGCCTGGGCCTGGGTCCTTTTCCTCTTATGTTGGGCAAGTTCTTCTTGGCAGCATCATTTCCCTCTTTCATAATCTCTAGAGTAGCTTCTGGTCTTCCTTTTTTCTTGTTTCCCTTTGTCTAATGTTTATCCTTCTGTAGTAATTCAAAAGGGAATCCAACTAGATGTTACCTGACTTGAGACTATAAGGCAAGGGATTGTTTGACCTTGTAATGAAAGCCGCCTAGTCTGAGTAGATTGTGTATGTTGGGGGTGGTGTGGGGGAGTGGTAGTGGGTGGTGATGGTCATGGAAGGGTGGGAGGGTTGGGCCAGGTGGAGTGTGTGGCACAGGACCAAGGCACAGGCAAGGTGACTTTGATGTGTCCTTCGCATAGTGCACTTGTGGTATGAGAGTGAAGCCAGGTAGCCAGTAGCTTTAGAGGAGACATCAGTCCTGTAGTCAGCAAGGGAGTGGGCAGAAAGGTGGTTAACTCCAGGTGGTGTGGTCAGTGTGTGGAGTCTGAGATGAGAATGTGTGTGCGTGTGTGTGTGTGTGTGTGTGTGTGTGTGTGTGTGTGTGTGTGTGTGAGTGATTGATCTACTTTATCATTCTCTTCCTTACTCTTTCCAGACAAGGTCTCTTACTGACCTTGGAGCTCACTGTTTTTCTACTAGCCTGTCTAGTCATCTAGCCTCAGCTACCTTCCTGTTGCCACCTGCCTTCTCCATCTTGTACACTACTGTCTATGTGTGCAATTATTTGTGGAAATTTACACTAACAAAACTGTCACAGGCTGAGGTTTAGGGACAACGTGGAGATATTTTTGTTCCATATGGTCTGTCGGTAGGTTAAGGGGATTCGGCCAATAGGGATTTTTATACCTCACAGACAATGCCCACAGTTAAATACCTATACTACACATATGCTAAGCAAATGCCTTAAGTCAGTGGTTCTCAACCTGCGTGGGTCAAGACTCCTTTTACAGGGGCACCTAAGACCATCAGAAAACAGATATTTATGACATGTTATGATTCATAACAGTAACAAAATTATAGTTATGAAGTAGCAACAAAAATAATTGTATGGTGGGGGGTCGCCGTGATGTGAGGAACTGTATTGAAGCGTCCCAGCATTAGGAAGGTTGAGAAGGCCACTGCCTTAAATGAATGCATGGACTCCAGCAGGAAGAATCACAGACTTCATAGTGAAGAAGGCTTTGGCCAGGGCCATTGATAACCTATGTGTAGTTGACTGTCTTATGTCTAACCTAATATCATTTCTTGGGCAGAGATATAAATACATGTTGCTGTCCTTGGCCATTGGACAATGGCAAGAGCATTTCAGATGCTTTGGAATTTTTTGTATTTCATTTATTTGTAGAGGCCAGTGGTCTATGTGTAGGGGGACTGGTCAAGAGGGTTGAATTCTACTTTGCCAGAATACTGTAAACTGTAAGGGTTTTGTGATCTAAGGATGTCTGAGCATAAAGCCAATCCTTGGAAGACACTGGGTGTGGTGGCCTTACAGATTCAGGAAACTTGAAAAGGAGCCAGGCAGGGACTGTTGTTTCCAAGGGGCAGGAGGTTTCCCCAAAGCCCAACTGAGATGCTGTTGCCAGGGGGAAGTGGAACCGGTCCTGGGATGGAGCTGCATTTGGGAATGTCATAAAGCACCCTGCAGAATGGGAGACAGAACACACTAGGCCAGGCTGGGTTCAGGATACTAAACCATCTTTGAGTCTCAGGTGAGTCCACTAGAACTTCAGGCCAGAAACACAGCACATCCTCCTTAGGAATGCCACAGACGTGGCCAGACTGCATTCCTGAGCTTACTGTCAGTTCATACATAGAAACCTCCCTGAGCTCTGCCCCATGTGGGTGGCTGAATTCAGGGCAGAGGAATGTCATTGCCTGGAGCCAGGAGCCCTGCTTTGCTGTCAGCAGGACAAAGTAGATTCTTAGCTCAGCCACCAACTTGATGTGGCTCCTATGTCCTTTTCTTGTTGCATGTCAACAAAGGCTGTTTGCAGTGTTTTTCATTGGATTTCTTAGTTACAAGTTGCTACCTTTGTTACTATATGCTCATGCCAGATAAAACAAAAGATAAACATGGAGGTGGTAATGATAATAATAAGCCTCAGACTCAATTCAGGTCAAGCCAAACTGACTGCTTGGTGTGGCAGAGCCGTGGGTGTCTTTCTCTAGGTTCTCACAGCATACCCGCCTTAAAGAGGAAGCTTCAGTGGGCATCACTCTGAAACTCAGTGGTTCCACTTCCCTGGAGTTTACACGGCTATCTCAGGTTAAGATCTCAAGAACAGAGATCTACTACATGTGTTCATGCAAACAACTGTAATTAAATTCAGTGAGGAATGAATTGAATGAATGAATGAATGAAAGAGACTTGAAAGTAGGTTGTCTTCTGATATCCACAGAAGGGAGTGGATGTTCTCAAAATGAGAGAGGGAAGGAAGGCCTAAGACTTAGAGGGCTGCAGGCTGACCAGACTGTCAGATTGGCCTGAAAGCCATGGGGTGGGGAGTGGGAAGCTAGGTTAGGGGGAGCTGGGGTTAGGGGTGTCTCAACACCCCTCTGCTTTTGGTTCTGCATTTGCTAAACAGAGTTTTTCCCTTGTGTCTTGTCTTGTGACATTTCTGTCATCTGTCTCTAGTTTAGAAATGTCTTGTTTAATACAACTTAAAACTCATCTAAAAGAAGAGAGATGGGCATGGAAGTTGTATTTATTTAGTTTATCTTTCAGATGTATGTGGCCCTGTGGATAGACCCAGAGGCTGTGTGAGCTAGGCAAGCACACTTACTACTGAGCTGTATCTGTAGTTCTGGTTAGCTAAATTTGGAAGTATATCAGTGAATCTGTGAGGTCAGCCTCCCAGCTTGAGAAGGAAACCATTGTGTAGACTTAGGGAAGCTGCTGCATCCTGCTAGGGATAAATGTGCTCTAGAGCCTTCATCATTCTCTTGATTTCCTTTTTTCCCTTCAAAAAAATACTATCTACTTAAGCATATATCTGTATATATCTGTATCTAATGTTTCTATATGCTTTATAAAGCAGGACTCATAATTGTCTTTTGCATGCATTTGTATTAATGCTCTATGTAGAAATAGAGCTAATAGTGTGTGCCTACATGCATGCGTGCACTGTGCACTGTGGCCTATGAGAGCCAGTAAGCAGTTCTAGCCTGAAGTGGGCAGGCGGCCATTTCCTTACTGGGTTTGTTCCACGCAGATCTCCAGCTGATTAGATGAGACCCATCCACACCGGGGAGGACAATCTAAAACCAGCTGATTAAAATGTTGATCTCAGGAGGCTGGAGAGATGACTCAGAAGTTAAAAGAGCACTGGCTGCTCTTCCAGAGGACCCTGGTTCAATTCCCAGCATCCACATGGCAGCTCACAATTCCAGTGGGGATCTGACACCCTCACACAGACATATACATGCAAGCAAAACACCCATGCACATAAAATTAAAAAATATATTAAACAATTATTTTTATTAAGAATTGTGGATTTCATCTCTTGTAGAAGCATTCAGAATATTTGGTCAAATATCTGAGTATCTGTTGGTGAAGTCAAATTGACAAAAATTTCCATGTCATGCACAGACCACACCTTATTCTGTCAGCAGATAGTAGATTGCTTCAGTGGTCCGGAGCATGATAAGCACTGTGGCTGTACAGATCTGTCGGTGCAGGGATACCTGTGTTTCTCACAGACATTACTCAGAGGCAGGGTGATTGTGGTGTGTGCTCAGCAGGTAAGGGATGTGGTAGAATAGAGCTTATCTGCAGTACCCGTAAGTACTTATCTGCAGTACTCATAAGTGGGCTTGCTCACTCTGCTGTCCATGTCCTAGGCCCAGAGTCAGTCCTTTCAAAAGTCAGCTGAGTCTGCAAAGGAGATCTGCTTGCTCTATGTAGATGCTATAGGATGACAGAGGAGAGGAAGAGAGGAGAAGAAACTTTACTCTCGCCGGGCGTGGTGGTGCATGCCTTTAATCCCAGCACTCGGGAGGCAGAGGCAGAGGCAGGCGGATTTCTGAGTTCGAGGCCAGCCTGGTCTACAAAGTGAGTTCCAGGACAGCCAGGGCTATACAGAGAAACCCTGTCTCGAAAAACCAAAAAAAAAAAAAAAAAAAAAAAAGAAAAAAGAAAAAAAGAAAAAAAGAAACTTTACTCTCATTGCTTAGGACCTCTCAATTGGATGATCTTCCCTGGGACAAAGGAGCTGCTTTCTGCCTTCTCCAAGAAGAGCTCTCTACTATGTGTGTGGAGGTGGTAGAGACAGTGTGAACAAAAGAACATTCAGGGAAGGCCCTCCTTCCCTGATAGGCAGACATGTCTGTTGTTTGGAAGTAGGTGGGACGGAAATAAGAATCCCACTCAGTTAACAGGTCAGTTTGTCAGGCACAGTGGCAGTCATGTGTTCACAGGAAAGTGTGAGGACTCACATCTGTCATCTCAGCACTTGGGAGGATGAGGCAAGAAGATGGCTTCAAGTTCAAAGCCAACCTTGGAAACTGAAAGAAAGGTGCTCTAGTTAGAGATAAAGGTGTTGGATCCTTGGTGGAATTTACTGCCTGTCATTCATTGGATGGAGCTATTAGTGGGTAGGAGTGATGTTTTTGTTGCTGTGATAAAACACCATGACCAAGGAAATCAACTTAGAGAAGAGTTTGTCTTGCTTCCTGTTCCAGAGGGTTGGCGTCCACAGCGGCAGGACGGAGGCAGCAGGTGGGCACGGGCGCTGACTACAGACATAATCAGAGAGGGCAAACTAGAAATGGCACGAGTCTGTAAACTCCTAAAGCGTACTTGTACTTTGACATACTTCCTTCAAGGCCACATCTTCTAGACCTCTCCAAATAGTGCCACCAACTGGGGACCAAATGTTCAAAGACCAGGGTCTATGGGGAACATATCTCACTCAAGTTACTACAGTGGGCAGATGGAGAACAGCCAGAAGCAAGTAGGTGCTGGATTTGGAGTATTGAAAGTTTGATCCCCAGCTGGTGGTGCTGCTTGGGGGAGATTCTGGAAACTTTAGGATGTAGAGCCTACTGGGAGGACATGTCCTTAGGGCCTATATCTTGCCACCCCTCTCTTCTCTCTTACCCTTTCCCCTGCTTCTCTTCTCTCCTCTCTCTCTCTTTCTCTCTCTCTCTCTCTCTCTCTCTCTCTCTCACACACACACACACACACACACACACACACACACACACCCCATCATGATACCCTGCCTTTCCACAGGCCCAGAAACAGCCAAGAAGCCGAATCCTTTGGAATTAAGATCTGAAAGTCTTTTCTTCCTGACATCTCTCAGAGAAATGTAATGTCCATGATGAGAAGCTAGCTAACACATAGCACCAGGAGTTTTATCTTCTCAGTACCTGGGAAGTAGAAGAGGCTGGTCTTTGTGATAGTTGAAGAGGCAGGCTCATTGGTGAATCTGCTGGGACCCACAGCTAGTAATACTGTTTGCTTGTGTATTGGGGTCAGCAATTCTATTAAAGGAACCTACCTCTGTCTTTTTTTTTTTTTTTTTAAGATCTATTTATTTAATATGTGAATAAATTGTTGCTGTCTTCAGACACACCAGAAGAGGGCACCGGATCTCATTACAGATGGTTGTGAGCCATCATGTGGTTGCTAGGAATTGAACTCAGGACCTCTGGAAGAGCAGTCAGTGCTCTTAACCACTGAGCCATCTATCCAGCCCCCTACCTCTGTCTTAACCTTGGCCACAAAATCATCTTAAAGTCCAAGTTCTCATGTGCTTTTCACCACTTCAAAATCCAGGTGCATGCTTCCATTTCTGTAATTGATACTGTTACATGTGTAGGAAGATGCTATGTGAGAAACCCATCTGAGGCCACTTAATTAAAAGTAAGATTGAATTCCTAACCAGCTTGAAGTGGCAGGTAGACTTGGTGGTTCTGAGCCTGCTTGTTCTCTAGGTCAGAAAGGCCAGGGTGACGTTGTGCTCGAGTGCCTCTGTGTCTCCCACGTGGGGCCATGGCTGCAGTGCGGGGCCCAGCGCACAGTGACCTCATGGTTTCAAGCTGGTCACGGAGGCAACTCCTGTGATCCCAGCTCTCTAGAGTCAGGAGAATTGTTCATGAGTTCAACACAGGGAGTTCTAGGACAGGGAGGGTTACACAGTGACTGTGGGACCTTGTCTGAGTTTTAAAAAAGGAAACAACAACAGCAACAACAAAAAAACCTAAAACAGATTTGTATGTTTGTTTGTTTCTGTGTAATAGAACCCTGGCTATCTTGGACTCAACTATGCAGACCAGGCTGTCCTTGAATTTAGATCCGCCTGCCTCTGCCTCCAAGTGCTGGGATTAAAGGAATGTGTCACCGCCACTCAGCTCTAAAACCAGCTTTGCATGAACTAGATGGCATGTGATAGTTTAGGTACCAACTCTCTGTTTTTAACTTAGTTTTAGCTAGATGACCCTCTGAGACTGGTGAGAATGAAGAGTGCTGCTGTAGGCAAGTGAGTTAAAACTCACTGTGAACCGGCTGGGGATGCAGGGAGCCTGGAGCCTTGACAACTCCTGCAGACTTGACCTCATGCTTTGGAAGCTACCCACTGTCATCCTCATTAATTACTAGTCACTTGTAGTTGTTGATCCCTTTGTATGGTCATGAGCTTACAGAGGGCTCTCCTTCATTTCAAAGTCCTTACTTTGATAATTTCATAGACTGTTTTCCTTTGGTGGCTGGAGACACTGTGGTCATGGTCAGCACTAATCACTCTTGAGTATGCTAGTCTTATTGGTTCTGTTCATCCAGTGAAGTAAGACTTACTTATTCATGAAAATCTCCTCCTCACACCTATCACATGGAATTCCTTCATGCTTTTGGAATTAGGGAACCATTGTCCAATGCTGTGGCCACATGTAAGTTGAGTGCTGGTCTAGGGTGCCTCTGCCTTTGGGTTTAGTTGAGGGTTTTAAACTTCCCTAGGTATAAAAGTAATTCAGGGGCTTTTCTATTGCCCCCTTTATCTTCCAAATAAGTAACACAGAGACCTGGTATTTCTTACTAAAAGCTTCAGGCACTAAGAGGAGTGGGGTAGGTGAGCTAGTCTAACCCATGTCCTGTTACCTGCCATCTTGGTCTTGCCCTGGCTTCCTTTATCTGTGCCCTCATGGAGACTCCTCAGCACACCTGACACCCTCTCTTTCTCTCTCCAGGCATGGCAGTCCTGCCTTATTTCTCCTGCCCATATAATAGATTGATCAGTTCTTTATTGATCAATCTGAAGGTGATAGAGAACAATGTTTTACAAAATACTGAGTCAGGACATGCTTCCTAATAATGACAGTACCAAAATCTGGACTGCAACCTGTACATCTCCTAGTGCAGAAGCCAGTATTCAGATACATGGTGTACAAAGCATTCCCCAACACCTAGGTTTATGCTTCTTCCAGAAGGGATCACAAAACCTCACACTTGGCTTTTTGGAGTAAATGGTGTGGAATGACCTTGTTATTTCTCAATGAAGTGTAACACAGTCAGGGAGCCAGCTGTGGTGACTAGCCTCCCTCTGGAGCAGGGCTTTCAGAATGGCAGGCTTCAGCTGTGGCAAGATGTCATCCAGCACTGTGGATATTGTAAAAGCCTGTGGGTGGACAGGTTGGCCTGTGGGTTTTGAAATGCATAGCCTCTCTGCACAGTAACAAGGTTGACCTTTGACTTAGCCTCCATGTTGTCTGTCCAGTTAAAGGACTCAGAAAGGAAGCCCACTATTTCTCCTTCCTTTCTTTCTTTCTTTCTTTCTTTCTTTCTTTCTTTCTTTCTTTCTTTCTTTCTTTCTTTCTTTCTTTCTATATGAGTACACTGCATTGGATTTCATTACAGATGGTTGTGAGCCACCATGTGGGACTTGAACTCAGGACCTCTAGCAGAGCAGTCAGTGCTTTTAACCACTGACTTTCCAGCCATCTTTCTAGCCCTGTTTCTCCTTTCTAAAACCAATAAGTGCACTTTGTAAGATAGAAATTCAGGTGTTCAGAAGAAAATCACATTAGCACCTCAACATATATTTTCTCCATCTTTATAAATCACTGATAAGTTATTCTCTACAGCAAAATAAGCCAATTAAAAAATAAAATTTAATAAAATTCAAAAATTAAAAGCCAGATTAGAGTATATTAAAGGCAGGTTTATTGGGAAGCAGCTCTCAGAAGAGTTCATTGGTCCCAAGGAAAGAGGCCAGGGAAGTTGCCATTGGGAGGGGACAGAGGGGAGGGGGAAGAGAAAGAGAAAGGGAGAAGAGAGAGACCAAAATGTCTGGATTATATAGAAAAGAGCTTCTGGGGGAGAGAAAGTCTAACCCATGGGCTGGAAAGGTCAGGGTAGAGAGTGGTGTATGCCAGATAAGGACTAGGGGATCCTGGGAGGATCCAGAGGCCAGGTACAGTCCACTTTGGTGTGTAGACTATGCACCTCAGCCTCTTGCCTGAAGCCCAACAGTCAGACATGCAGATATATGTCACAATAGTCACAAGTTATTTCATGTTATTAGTATGTATGTGTGCCCATGTGTGCACCACACTGCCTGTGTGGAAGTCAGAGGATAGCTAGCAGGAGTGGGTTCTCCCCTGTCATGTGGATCCTGGGAATCAAACTTAGGTCAGCAGGCTTGGCAGCAAGTGCTCCTACCTGCCGAGCCTCCGCTCCAGCCCAAGATGGCTTTCTCAGTAAGATCTCTTGAAGATGAAATATTGGGAGGTAACAGGCCTCCTCTTCTTCCTCCCCCTCCTCTTCCTCCCCCTCCTCTTCCTCCCCCTCTTCTTCTTCCTCTTCCTCTTCATCTTCTTCCTCTTCCTCCTCTTCCTCCTCCTCCTCTTCCCCCTCCTCCTTTTTAAATGTCCTTGATGGGTGAAATAAAGGTGGTTATTTTTCTGGCCTTCAATAAAAGGCCCTTTCTGATTAAGTCAGGAGCTCCTGCCTCCCTTGGAGGTGACTGCTGAAGGTGATCAGCTTAGGGGTTCACTTTTCTAGGGAGTTAGTTGTTCACCTTCTTCATTCCCTGGTCTAGCTTGGTTCCCTGCTTAGAACCCTAGACACAGTGCTCGTCACTCTGTGTGGTTCTCTGGGTATTTGTCCATCTTTCTTACCAGACTTGAAGGTACTTAAGGCCAGGCATAGTGAACTACTTATACTTAGCTTGTAGCTTTCCATATGTATAGGGTCAGGTGGAGTGTTAGGTCTCCATCACTGAGACAGTATAATTGTGAAGTCGATAGGCTTTAGAATCAACCTAAATAACACACTTGTGGGCATATATTTGAGGGGATTTCTGGATTGGATTATTGAGGCAGGAAGACCCACTTTAACTGTGGGTGGCACCGTCCTGTGGGCTGCAGTTCTGGACTGAATAATAGATAAGATGAGCTGAGCACTAGCATTCAACTCTGCCTCCTCGTGGGTATGCAGTGTGTGAGCGGTCTCAGGCCTTCGGCCATGTGGACATGATCCTTCCTTTTTTTTTTTGGTTTTTTGAGACAGGGTTTCTCTTTGTAGCCCTGGCTGTCCTGGAACTCACTTTGTAGACCAGGCTGGCCTCGAACTCAGAAATCCGCCTGCCTCTGCCTCCCGAGTGCTGGGATTAAAGGCGTGCACCACCACTGCCTGGCTCGACATGATCCTTCTTAAGTTGCCTTTGTTAGGCATTTTGTTTCAGCACTGAGAAAAGTAACTCATACAATCACTATAACAACCAAGGTCTGTGAAGAGGGAAGGGTTATATTGATGGACAAGTTTGGAGATTTCATGCACAGTTGGTTGCTGTAGCGTTTGGGCTTGTGTTGGTGCAGTACCTCGTGGTGCTGTATGGTAGAGTTGCGTGGAACATAAGACACTTGGTAGCTGGGATTCAAGAGAGAAAGGCCATGGTCCCACAGTTCCTTTGAGGACATGCTCCCTTCTACAAGTCTTTAGTAGTGGCACAGTGAGGCCTCTTTACAACATGGTCTTGGGGGGACACTTGACAGCCAAACTGTAGCAGATGGTGAAATTAAATACAAGTAAATGGATGAAAATCATACCAATAAAGCATTCACACCATGACCTACTTTGACTCCGAAACATGTCCCCAGACTCGCTGGGCCTTGCTCTGCATCTGTGCAACTCTGAATGTCAGAGGTCCTCCCTGGACTCTGTTCCATCTTCAGTATATCGCCCCAGAATAGGTAGTGTGACATCTTAGTCTCCAAAAGGACTTTTTTTTTTTTTTTTGGTTTTTCGAGACAGGGCTTCTCTGTATAGCCCTGGCTGTCCTGGAACTCACTCTGTAGACCAGGCTGGCCTCGAACTCAGAAATCCACCTGCCTCTGCCTCCCAAGTGCTGGGATTAAAGGCGTGCGCCACAACTGCCCGGCCCAAAAGGACATTTTTACTGCCACATGTTGGGTTAGAAATGCAGGCTTTGGGCTGAAATGATAGCTCAGTTGGCAGAATCCTTGCCTTGCAAACTGAGAATCTGAATTTGATCCCAGAACACTCGGGAAAAACCTGGATCTGGTGCACATGCTTGTAATCTCATTGCTGATGGGGCAGAGCCAGGCAGACCTCCAGGGGTTACTGACCCTCTAGCCTGGTCTATTAGGCAAACTCCAGGCCAGTGAGAGATGCTGTCTCAAAAAAAAAAAAATAAATAAAAAGTAGATGTCAGATATGGCAGCACACAGCGTTAGTCCCTGCTTTCAGGAGGGAGAGGCAGATGGATTTTTGTGAGTTCGAAGCCAGCCTGATCTGCAAAGAGAGATCCTAATCAGCCAGAATGCCACAGTGAGAGAGGCCTTGTCTCAGAAGAAATAGATGGCACCTGATTGCCTCAAACATTTGTGTACACATACATGCATTTGAATATGTGTACATGTCCATACACAAGAGCCCACAGGTATCAATTCTCTTGATGGCGTTGGGGGTTTGACAAGCTGTCCAGTGAGGGAAAGCCGTTCTACCACATTGGTGCTTTAGTTGGGCTTCAGCTTTAATTAGCTCAGTGTGGCTGCTTCCTTTTTCTATTTTTTTTCTTCCCTCTCCTTCTCCACGATTGGACAACTGCCAGAAAAGCAAAGAAGCTTATGTAACAGATTTTACCTTTTTTTTTTTTTTTTTTTTTTTAAACTTTACCAAAGATAGTTCAGCTTTGTGCTGGTGCATTTTCTGATAGAGGCTGTTAGAAATTTGGCATAGATGTGGGAGGAACAGAGCCAGATGACTCATTTACATCTTGGTTCCTAAAAACTAGGCAAGACTAACATTAGGATTGAAATTAGCCACTGCCCTCCTCTCTCCAAATGATCTACCACCTCCTGACTTTACTTATTAAGTTCATTTCTGAAATTGAGTATTTACTTGGTATTTGTGACAGCGGAGAGAAGCTGAGTGATGCTGGCTGGTTGGAACCGTTGGTAGAGTCAGTGACCTTAAAGTTTGAGTCTTGATAAAATATACTTAGGCTAGAATGGTAGGGCGTTTAGTCCTTGACTCTAGTACCTCGAGGTGTAATTCATGGTCTGTAGTGTCCTGCAGAAGTGGCAGTGGCTGAGTTTTGTCCCCCTGGGATGGCGGAAACCATGCAGGAGCCCAAGAAGGGCCTTTTGCTTTTGCAGACTTACACAATTAGGGTTCCATTCTCTGTTATCTGCAGAAAGGCAGATACCAGTGTCAGGGCA
Organism: Mus minutoides; assembly: GCA_902729485.2. Lineage (NCBI taxonomy): Eukaryota > Metazoa > Chordata > Mammalia > Rodentia > Muridae > Mus > Mus minutoides. The sequence continues at coordinate 1,647,224 of LR753318.1, read as the reverse complement.
GTAGGACCCCAAGTTCATGTCCAGCTTGGTCAGTGTGGCTAGGTTATGTTTCAACAACAGAAACTACTCTTGAAAACCACAGATGAGTGTTTGCTGGGCTGCAAGCCAGGGACAGGCTGTGGAGGCTGGAGAGGTGTTTTGTCAGTGCTACTCAGTTGTATGCAAACCAGCATCTTGTAAAGGGAAAGAAGGGAGAAGGAGGAGAAGCAGTTGGGGAGGAGAGACAAGACCATGGGTCCCAGTCCTTCTAGGCCAGCAGTTCTTAACCTTCCTAGTGCTGCGGCCCTTTAATAGCTCCTCGTGCTGTGGTGAGCCCCCAACCTTAAAATTATTTTCATTGCTACTTCATTTTGCTACTGTTATAAGCCATAATGTAAATATATTTTGGAGATTAGTCTAAGGGGTCATGACCCACAGGTTGAGAACCACTGTTGTAGGAAAACTGTATCCTAGTGGTTATGCTGGGGCAGCTGGCTTGATCTTTCTGAAGATGTGGAGGTTGGAATGCTAACGAATGGCCCTGTAGTTAGAGGGCCCTTGCAGGACTTCCACTACCAGCCCGGCTGAGCCATCAGACTTTGTGTTTCTCAGTTCAGGGACCCAGGTATATGGGAAGCATGAGCCTGTTGCGGCTGGGCTGTCGGGTTCCCTTGCCTCCCCTTCCCCTTCTACCACTGAGGGCTACTGACAACTTCTGTGGATGTGGTCTTTTCTGATCTTTCTGTTAAGAGATTTCCAGCACAAGATTAAAGAGAGAGATTTCCAACTAATTTGTACAAGTCTGGCTGACTTTTGAGTGCCGTGACATCAGAGAACCTAATAAATGACTGACTGTTCATGTTCATCATTTTCCCTCCAAGTGTATCATTTTGTCAGTCACATAAGTTAACTTTACTCCGTTCTTCCTCTTGGTTCATATTTTAAGGTAGAAACTGTCCTAAAGTGACCCTTTTCAGCCACTGCCACTTCAACATCATCCTAGCTGGCTGTGTGGAAGGGGTAGGACTTCTGGGAGGGAAGCAAGGGGAGACAGTTTCCTGGTTGGAACTCAGGGCTTATGCAGCAAGCACCTTTACCTGTTGAGCCATTTTACATATAATTTTAAGCAACCTTTATTGGCAAATAATATGTGTACAAAAAGATGTCCAGACATGACTGTGTATGGGTTTTCACATATACAGTATATATATGATTGTTCAAGAACCAGAAAACAGGTTGCTGGATGTGGGTCTGTAGTGTAGTTGACGCAATGCTGTATGAGGGCCCAGGTTCTGTCTCAAGTACTGATGGAAAAAAACCAAACAGAACCAGAAACCCAGAAGCTCCCTGCTCCTTCTGCTCCTTCTCACTTCCCTGCCCTCATCCCAGCAGTTGGGTGGGGTTCTCCCCTGGCTTGCTCTAGGGGGCTCATGGCTATGCACTCTTGTGCATATACTATACCCAAAATTTTAGCATTGTTTTTCCTTTTACTTTCAGTTCTTTGTTATAGAAGAAGTGGGGTGGCTTTTTCTTTTTAACCTTGAATATTTGTGAGCCCTCCTTCTTAGGGGACAGTTGCTCCATACCTGTCCCTGTCCTGTCTTCTGTATCAGGCTTCCCCTTGTCTTCCACTAACTAGCTGCTCTGCTCTGCGTTGGAGAGTGCAGCCGGAGAGTAGAGTGTGGTTGTAGGGACACCAAGATTAGCCCACCCACAGAGGCAAGCCTGAGGAACATTGGCCACTTTACAGCTGCCCCTGAGACCCCAAGCATGTCCTTTTCTGTCCTAAGTGGAAAGATCTTAAAGACAAGGCTGAGTCTGTCGTGTAAGTTGGTGAGCACACCCTGGTGAGCACATCCTGGGAGGAGCACTTGAATTTGTTACCAGACCTCTTTTCTCTGGTTTTCCATGGGAATACTCAGATTCCTGGGTCACTTTCTGAAAGGAAAGCTGTTCTGTGATGGGCCAGGCACGCAGGAGCCAGCAGCAGTCAGAACCTGGAGCTTGTACTGTGAATGCTGCAGTGTAAGGAGTGACCTTATCTCAGCAGCCAACAGGAAATGATGAAATGTACTGGGAGACTTCTGCTGGGAGAGGGAGGTCAGACCTACCAGCAGGGTCGGAAGGAGGCAGGTGCTCAGCAGATCTGCAAAGTTAGGCTGCTGCAGCCAGCGGCTGACAGAAACGTGAGTGTGCTTTAAGGCAGATCTTCTGAATGTCGAATCTCTGCACTTTGTTTTTTCTTGTTCGTGTGATTGCCAGCAGTCTCACCTTGTGAGTAAGCGTACCTGGTTTGAGAGGTTCTGGACGGAAGTGTTCAGCCAAGTTCCACATTAACCAGCATGGAATGCTTTGTCCTGAGAAAATGACTGCAAGTGCTTGATTCTCCTGTTCTAGATTTTGACCTGAACAAAAAATGACTACTTATGCTTTTTAATCGTTGACCCTGGTTTGGAGGCATACACGGTTCCTTTCCCAGTGGGTGACTGAGCTGCTACTGCATGGTTTCTGTGGCTTGCCTTCCTCTAGAGGAGTGGCTCTAACTGCCTAGCTAACTGAGTTACCCGAGTTAACATTCCTTACTAGAGGCCTGTTATTTCCTTACTTACAGACGGCGTGCTTATTATTTATGATGTTTCCTTTCTTAAAAGCCAGAGCTAATCTATAGACATAGAGAGAACAGCCAGCAAATGAGCTTTTCCAGTTGACTATACTTGCTGGGGGGTGGAGGAAGGCACTCCCCGAATTAGCATTCTGCTCGCTTGTGGCCTGAGTCAGCTCTTTCCTAGGTTCTCTTCTCAGACCCTATGCCCTATCCCCAGCGCTAGAAACGTATGTCTATACGGGATGGCAAACGTCCTGTTTTAAAGACTGAGCAGCCTCAGATACATGTTAAATGATTTCTTATCTCGGAAGTCATATTCTAGAACTGAAAAACTACCACTCCCTCCTCCCTTATTTTTGTAGTACTGTAAGTGCAACTTAAAGCTTAAAAAGGAAGAAACATACCCACCCACCTACCTCCCACCATCCATCCCACCCCCACCTACCTCCCTGATTAAGTGACCATCCCTATGTGATGCACTTTTACTGGGTTACCTGTGCCATGAACATTGAACCAGGTAGTGACCTGGTGTCGTCCATGTAAGTGTTCTGCTGCTGTGGGCTTTGCCGCCACTCAGACACGCTTGCTTCTTAGAGTATCACTGCTATGATTTGCATATGAAACTTTCACAGTAATAATGCGCGACTTTGAGACCTTAATCAGGCCCACCAGTTTTAGTTTTACTCTTGTAGCTATGAGTGGCTCTTTCATCAAACGTTCTGGATCATGGAAAATTCTATTGAATATTCTTTAAATGCCGCATTTGTAAATATAACAAAGAGGTTTCAATAACTTCAAGCCATAGCATGCCTTGCAGGTGAGCGCTCCACCAATCTGTAAGAATAAGCCTTCTTTGTTGTTCCTTTTTAAAAATTTGACTCTTCACCCACATGCTAAGGTATTTTTGTGGCTTAGTTTTAAAGGTAGGGACTTGGTATTTTAAGTTAGAGTGCTCTTGGAGTGGTTCCATTTTGATAAAGGAATCAAGACTGAGAAGGGCAGTGACTCGTTCAAGGTCACACGGCTTGTTAGCTGAGTCGCCAAGCCAAGATTCCTGCTTTCTAGGTCATTATTTGTGGTAGGCAGGCATGCTTTCTCAAGTCTACCTTAGATGGTTGCTCTCCTCCTCTCAGATCAAGTTCAAAGTGAGAATGCTCTCTTGCTGAACTACAACCCTGGGCCCAAGAGTTCATTTTCTTTTTTTTATTTCCACACACTCAGCTTTTATTAAATAACAATTTTTGCTGAGTACTATTTGGCATAGATGCATAATGAATAAAGTAGATTAATATAGAGTATAATGTATAATGAGGTCATTGTCAGTACAAAGGGCACTGGCAGTTCTGCCTCTGAGAGATATTTTCTCTGGAAAATAAAGAGGTCTCTATTTCGTGGGTTTTCTTGTCTCTCTCCTAAATTAGGTCCCAGCCGAGTGAGCCCCATTCTGTGTCGTCTCTACAGGACACTGCCAGGCCTATTATGATTACATCCAGTACAAGAGATGGACAAGCACTTCGTTCTTCTTTGAAAGAGGAAACATGACAGGAAAACCCAGAACACAAGCTTCTTTTTCTTAGTATTTATGTGTTTCAGTTCCTGCATGGGAATACTGACAGCTTTTAAGTTTTGAGACAGGTTTTACAACATGAGACTTTTTAAAAATTATAATGTAAATAAAGAAATGGTTTACTGAATGAAATGGAATGTATTCACAGCTTTTCCAAATCTTTAAACTTAGTCTCTTGGAGCAGAGCAGTGCTCAGCATGTGCAGCCTTGGACTCACTCTCTAGCATCAGCCTTCACCAAGTTCTCTGCTGAAAACTGAAACTCGGATATAAGCAGAGACTGGCTAAGAACTTTGGATGACTGTCCATCCACCTTGGTTTGGCTCTCTGCCACTGTCCAAAGCCTATTTAGAACCTTGGGGGAGGTTTATAGATAGTATGTGTTTTTATTTTCTAAAATATTTAGAGTATAATCTTTAAAAATTTATGAAACAAGCCAGGTGTGGTACACATCTTTAATACCAGCACTCAGGAGGCAGAGGCAGAGAGGGAGGCAGAGAGAGAGAGGCAGAGAGAGAGAGAGAGAGGCAGAGGGGCAGAGGGGCAGAGGCAGGTGGATCTCTGTGAGGTCCAGGCCAGCCTGGTCTACATACTGAGTTCAGAGCAGCCAGGGCTACACAATGAGGTTTGTATAAACTAAGACTATGCCTGCTCCATGGTATGGTTAGGAGGAAGGCTTTTACTGTAGATCGGAGAGAGAAAACAGCCAGAGGCATCTGAAAGAGTCCAGAGCAGAGAGAGGAAGTAGTAGACTGAGCTTGGCCAGTGCTGTCAGTGAGAGATGGGAAATAGCAGGGGAGAGAATGGAGAAAACATAGTGAGAGAAGCAGGAGGGGAAAGAGAGAGAGAGAGATGGAGGGAGAGAGGAAGGGAGAAAGAGGGGGGAGAGAGAGAGAGAGAAAGAGAAAGAGAGAGAGATCTCACGAGTGCATACAAGAGAGCAAAGGGGGTGGGACATAGCAAGGATAGAGGGTTATAAGGAGATTGAGTAGTTGCGGGAGGGTGGGGGAGGTGAGAAGGGCTAGTACTGACTTTGAAATGTGTAGCAGGTATGTGTGATACCAGCATATGCTGTGATATGCTATAAGTGCCCCAGGTCGCCATGTGTCCCTTTCTCCAGAAGTAAGGCAGGTAACTTCTTTTGGTAGAGGGGAACCAGCTTCACACTTCCTGAGGAATGCTGGCCTTTGTCTAACTCCCAGAAGGCCTCCGTCAGTTCAGGTTGAGCTCATTTCTGAATAGTTGGACTGCCCTTAGAGTTTGGGGAATTGGAGTTTTCTTTGGACCTGACAAGACCATGATTAAGTAATAAACAAAATTTCTGAAATACATACACTCCAGGAAAATGGGTGTTATTTTAAATAAATATCTCATTTGTGCTTAAAATTGAATTTATGCTTAGAATTGAGTTTAGTAAAAGTATACCTACTATAATCTATAAAAGCCAAGAATGAAGTGAGCTCCATCAGTGAGATGTTCACACCGCAGGCAGAGGTGGGACTCCCCTACCACTGTAATGGATACCTTTTGTTAGCATTCCTGAAAGAGTTGTTACTTCTGATTGTGACCCTGATGGTAACACCTGGGCCTAAAGCCCTGCCCCACCTCAGTGATGTTTCTCAATGTTTTAGACTCACTCCTATATTTTCATTATGGTTCTTTCAATTTATTGTTCCCTCCCTCCCTCCCTCCCTCCCTATGACAGTGCTTTGCCTCCCTATAATGAATATCTGTGTACTACATTCATGGTATCCTCAGAGGCCAGAGGAAGGCGTGGGATTCCCTGATACTAGAGTTAGAGATGATTGTGAGAGAGTTGCCATGTAAGTGCTAAGAATTGAACCTGGGTCCTCTGCAAGAGCAGACAGTGCTCTTAATGTTTGAAAATATCTTTTCAGCCCCTCTTGTAGTTCTAGTATGTGTTTTGTATAGAATATTTCATCTGGCTTCCTTTTCCTAATACTGTAATTGATCATCTTGCTGGAGTCAGCTAGTACTATTTAACACACATTGATTCTTCTTGTTTCAGGTTCTGCCCATTTGGTCTCAATATAGGAGAGCTGTGAGGGGTGGGTCTGAGCTCCTGCAGTGCTGGTCGTGTTGAGGGCAGATGCACAGTCTCCGAACTGCTGCTAGCTCAGAAATCGAGGAGAATTTGTGTTCCTGACATTTAGGCCTTCGGCACTTTTATGCTTCTTTGGGGCCTTTCTCCAGACTCAGTTCCAGTGACAGCCACCGAGAAGAAACTTACTAGTTACCTCAGGCTCTTCAGCACTAGACAAAGAGACGACTCGTAGTCGTCGTCGTAGTCGTCTCCTCCTCCTCCTCCTCCTCCCCCTCCTCTTCCTCCCCTTCCTCTTCCTCCCCCTCCTCTTCCTCCTTCTCTATCTCTCGCTCTCTCACTCTCTTACTCTCTCTCTCTTTTTCTCAGAGCTGAGGACCAAACCCAGGGCCTTGCAAGTGCTCTATCACTGAGCTAAATCCCTAACCCTGAGACTTGCTTTTCAAATAGTAACAGGAAGGGCAGAAGTCAGTGATGTGGACGAAAGAATGAGTGAGCTAAGAAATTGCAGTATTCCTCATTTTGTAGAGATTTGAGGGTGGGATGTGTGTGTGCATGTGCGTGTGTGTGTTGGGAAATAAACTTAGGCATGTTAGGCAACTGCTATACCACTGAGTTACTACAGAACTCTTTAAAAACATTAGGGGGTTTTTGCCGGAAGCAGAGGCAGATGGAGTTCTGTGACTTCTAGGCCATCATGGTCCATATACTACTAAGTTGTTTCAGGTCAGCCAAGGATACAAAGTGAGACAGTCTCTCAAAAAAATTAGGAGTGGCTGGAGAGATGGCTCAGCAGTTAAGAGCATTTGCTGCTCTTCCAGAGAATCTGAGTTTGGTTCCAAGCCCTCAACAGCCTATTGGGATCTGACACCCTCTTCTGGCCTCTGGAAGTAACTCCATCACCCAAACATATGAATGCCTGCATGTATGTATGTGCATCACGTGTGTCCCTTGTGAAAACAGGGGCAAGGTGGTAGCATCACCCTTGGAGCTGAAATTATAGAGGGTTATAAGCCTCCATGCAGATGCTGGGATCTCATTTGAACCAGTTGTTGGGAATACCATCAAATATGGGGCCTTTGTTCAAATACTTCTGTGATTGTAAGTCCTGTAACAACAGAGCACCTGAGTGCTGGGGACCTGGCCAGAGGCATGATCACCAAGCTGCTACTGCTCAGGAAGGCAGAAGACACCCCACTCCACCCCCAAACAGAAAGCTGCTGGTTCCACATAGCCTCCAGAGAAGATTAGATTCCATTTTTCAGATGAACATTGTCTCACATCTCAGAAATATTTTGCCTGATGTGATCAGACCAGCAGAAGGTATGTTCTTGTGAGGAATCAAAGTCACAGATTTCAGAGACCTTGCCTGGTCACGTGCTGTGGCATTATCACTCTCTTGCTGTTTCTAATTTTCTGCTCAATGACTGTCACCTCTGAGGCAGGACTGCAGTTCCTAGAGGCATCTGCTTTGTCAGAGTTTTCTGTGGGGAAGGGCCTCTGAAACTGCTGCCTGTACACAGGAAAAGCATCTACTCCTCTGTGGACATAGGACCACAGAGGCCCTTTTGTGTGACAGGAAGTCCTGCTTCTAGGGGGCCAGTCTCAATGTGGAGGGCTGAAAGGAGCTGGAGGAGCTGACCTGGGACTCTTTGATTCATGTGTTGTTAACAATGCCCTGTGTCTATGCTTGGGAACCTGCTTCAGCAGTGACTGCTCCAATGAGACAGAACTCTCTCCCTCATCCTCTTGGTGAATGCCCCCATTTTCTGTCCTTCTGAACAAAGGACAACCTCCTGACCTGTTCTATATTTTTTTCCAACTTTGGCCAGAAGAGTCCTTCTGACTCATTTGGATCTGTGTGACTTTTCTGGGAGTTGAAGTGAAACTCTTGAATGGAAGCTGAACAGGCAGCACCCCTGACTGGGAGTCTCCAGGGAGTGTTTGATGTGGCTTGACAGTGGGCTGTGGCAGTGCCTCTCAGAGGCTAGAGCAGAGGGGATGGAGCCCCAGGTGATGAACAGAATATCTGAAACCGCAGTACCCCGGTTGCCATCCCAGATCTCTGCTGCTTTGTGACATGCCTCTCTGTGTATCTGCAGCCATCTGTCAGTTGTTCAAGATGATGGATTCTGATGTTAAGGTACCCTAAAGTGAGAGGCAAGCTAAGGCAGAGCTGAGCTGCTGTATCCTTGTGTGACATACATGAACGCAGACATACATGAACGCAGGTGTGTTACATGGTAAAAGGATTCTTCTTCTTTTTTTTTTTAACCACTCCCAACTCCCAAGGTAGGGTTTCTCTGTGTTACAACTCTTGACGGTCCTGGAACTTCCTTTGTAGACTAAACTAGCCTCAAACTCACAGGCATCCACCTCACTCTCATCCAGAGTGCTTGGATTAAAGGTATGTGCCACCACACCTAGCTGGAAGGATTCTTTTCTAATAAAAAGATTAATTTTTATTTATGTGTATTTTAAGTATGTCATGTATGCTAGTGCTCCTAAAGCTGGAGTTAAAGGCAATTGTAACACTTAATTGCTACCCAAACCGAGGTCCTTTATGAGAGCAGCAAGTGCTCTTAACCACTGAGCCATCTATCAAGCTCTGCCAAAATAACTTTTTTAAAGATTATTTTACTTATGCACATAAGTATATGTGCACCATTGCATGCTTGGAGCGCACACTCAGAAGAGTGTGTTAGGTCCTCCTGGAACTGGAATCTTTCTATGATGAGAAGCTACCTCAGAATTGAACCTGGGCCCTTTGCAAGGGCAGCACGTGCTCTTAACCTCAGAGCCCTCTCTAGCCTGCTGGTAAAGGGATTCTAATACTGTTGGAATAGCACTTTGTCACCTAACTGTGTGCATGTGGTATTAAACCAGTGAGCAGTTCTTTAGGCCTAAAGCAAGTCTTTGTTGAATGTGCCTACTTGGGTTGCTCATATTTGGGGTAGAAAACCCCCGTCAGTCAAGCATATTCCACTGAAGCTAAGAAAATATGGTGTTGAGAGTTTAGTGCCTCTATATCATAAATACTTACTCATATTTCAAATGAGAATATCAGAAACTGTAGAAACTGTTATCTAGCCTACCCCCCCACCCCCCCACCCCCCCCCACCCCCCGTGCAGAAGTATCAGCAAGGTGCAGGGATGGGTAGAGGAGCTTCTGGCACGAGCAGCCTAGGAGTTCGGGGACGGTTTCCTGATGATGCTTGAACAACCCATGGTCTGGAACAGATTGGGAAGGCAGAGTTTGCAGGGATGCAGGGTGGCTGAGCAGGGGTGGGGTGGGGCGGCAATGTAGAAGGCAGTTGGATGTGTTAGTTTGAGCCCAAGAGCAGATGTGGGGCAAAGGGTGGAAGGCAGTTTGATGAGTGGGAACGAGGGCTTGATGTGTGGGAATGAGGAAATTTGCTCAGGTAGGGGAGGGGGGAGGTGGGGAGAGGAAGGGGTTGGAGGGAATGGTTTGCAGGATTGGGATTGGCCAGCACACAGAGGGAAGTCCCTTGGGAGGAAGGCAGTTCTCCAGTGCTGCCAGTAGGTGATGAAACCAAGGCAAGAGGCTAGCAGTTGGATTGGTAGCTTCTCTAGACAGATGAGAAAGAGACTGGCAGTCCTCCTGTGTCCTGTGCCTGGGGGTGAAGATGTGACAGTGGCTAGGCCAGGACTACTGAGAAGGACTGTAAGGTAAATGCTAGTGGTAGGTTCAGGACCACAGTGTGGAGTACTTGAGGAGGGTCTGTCTGGTGAAAACATTTTCACATCGCATCCCTTAGAATTTATGGTGACTCTTCCTCATGAATGTGAACAATAATTTAAAAGAAGAAAACCTAGTTTCTTCTCCAACAGAAGCAGGCTCTATGACTATCTCCCCACAGCTGAATTGACTTGGTGGTTTATTGATTCAGACCTGTAGTTACTCGGACATGTGTGTCCCTCAGGCCAAGCCCTGGGAACAAGGATGAGGATGCACAGCCCTTGCCCCAAATATCGGATGTCTGTGCTGTTCCGTGTATATATCCAGTTTGGAATGTAAATCCCTTTCCTGCCTGTCCATTATGGTGGCTGTGTGTCTGTCCTGTCAATTCACCATTGTTTTCTTAGCTTTGGAGCATTTGACTTGTCTTCAGTTTTTGTTGTTATAAATATTACTGGGATGAACATTCTGTTCAAGCTATTTTTTCCTTTGTGTTTATTTGCTTGGGGCGTATTCCCCAGAGTGGGACTAGAGTCAGAGGTTGATAACTATTATCGGCCTTGTTATGTATTTCTAGATTCTTTTCCATACGCCTTTTGGCAGTGTAGGAGTATATTCCTGTTTCCCTTAGCTCCATCCCAACAGGTTATTGGCCTGTTTTAAAGAAGCATCGCTCCTTTCTCCCATAATCCATTGTGTTCGATCTGTCTAGGTTATGCCTCACTAGTAAGCAAAGCGAGTTTTCAGGGATTGTGCACACAAAAATGTTGGCCTTTCTTACCACCCCCACTTTCCCCAGTGTTCTTGTGTGGTGACTGGGTGTGTGTGGTCCTGTACACAGTGATAACCCTGGGGCCAGGCTGATCTAAGAGACTTTGTTCCCTACAGCTACCCATTGAAGCCTCCTCAGTAGGGGACACAGCAGAAAGGACAGTTAGGACTTCACCTCAGCTTTCTACTCATGTGGCTGGGACAGCTCCTATGAAAGGAACCACACAGGATGTGCTCTTGGCTTAGCAGTGTCCATGAGGTCATCTGCTCCTGCCTCTGCTCCAGCTCTGGAACACTGCTGGTGCCAGTGAAAAATGGTGCGGTAGTTTGTCAAAGGGGCTGTGGGAAGGTGTTTTTCAGTATGATCCAGCAGTTTCTAGGTCTGCGCTAGAGAGATGAAAGTGTGTGCAGGGCTAAGCATAGACCTGTGCACACGTGTGCAGTACAGGACTAACTTGGTGGTCATAAACACTTCGGGTTTTGTTCATACAATCGAGTGCTATTTAGCATTAAGAAGGAGTGAAACACCGATGGACCACAGCGCTTCTGAACTTGAGAGCATGCACAGTAGAGGAAGCAAGAACACATCCTGTATGATTTCTTTAATATGAATTGGAAAGGGAGGCCAAGAGCTAATTCAGTGATTGTTAGGGTGGAGCTAGAGGTGACTGCTCAGGGCTGTGGGATGTGTTTTGTGTAATGAAAATGTTGTAAAAATTGACTGGTGATGCTGGCACAACTTGGTGAACTTTATAGAAATCCCTTTGTCCGCTTTAAATGGGTAGAGTATGTGAAAATGCATAAGTTGTATCTTAGAAACATTGTTCTATTTTCAATAGTTAGGCCTTCTGCCTAACTCCAGCTCTCTGCTAAATAAGCCCCTTTCTTGATGCCCCACCCACGGGCTCTGGAGACTGAAGCTAGGGCCTCCCACCCACGGGCTCTGGAGACTGAAGCTAGGGCCTCCCACCCATGGGCTCTGGAGACTGAAGCTAGGGCCTCAGCTAGGCAGTCATTGTAGTGGTGAGCTCTGTCCCTATCTGACATTTGTCTCTGCTGGACAGATGTGTATCCATTTATATACATAGATTGGTTTATATACCTAGAACTGCAGTCGGTGATTCCCAGTTGTTTTCAGCAGGTACTCACCCTAGCTGACGGGAGAGTGATGATGCATCGCACTAGGTAATAGGTGGAAGGTCCACTCACAAGCATTGCCATGCATAAGATGGCACGAGGTAATAGGTGGAAAGCCCACTCACGAGCATGGCCGTGCAGGAGTCAAACCTCCTTAAAAAAGAACAAAATCACCATTGTTTTGGCGCTAAGTAGCTTTAGAGGTCGGCTAGATGCTCAGGTCACTCAGGCAGGCACTCGGGAAACATTACTGACTGATAGGGAGAATGTTGAATCCTCTCTACAAAAGCCAGTGATAGTGACCTTCCATTTATACGGAGGGAGCCAGGCAGGACAGGGCATATTTCTCTCTCATGTAGGAGGAAAGAGCCTGAGGCTAGTTGGAAAGTGGCTACATAGGAGTTTCTCAGGCTTGTTGTGAAAGCCAGTGAAGTCCTCAAGCCCAGGTTTCGTGATCTAGTCCCTCAACCTTGAGAGCAAAAGCGGTTGGGTATTTCTCCTGAAAGCACCATCTAGGGTGCATTACCCACTTCCTCCTGGGGGCAGCTCTTTAGGAACTGTGGCCATCTGTGGACATAGTCTACTTACCCAGCCCTAACTGGGTCTCCTCTTCCCGTTTTTCTACCAATCTTTAGGTTCCTTCCGTGTGTTCTCTTACATTACTGTTGGCATTCTTATGTGAATATCAGGTTTTAAAATGTGTTATGTTCTTTTACAAGCATTTTAACCCTGTAGAGTATCAGCTGGTATTCAGGTCTAGGAAATCTTGAGCTGAGTGTCCATGTTTCCTTTCTAGGGCACTTGCCAGCCTCAGGTATAGGAAACATTGCCATGAGATCAGTCTTTGACACAGTCCTGACCTTCTTCCCATTACATAAGAAGAATGCCTTTTGCGGGGGGGCTACATGTTGTGAGCCCCAGACCTTCACTGTTAACATCCTATGGGTGGGCTGGTGGCTGACAACTGGCCTGAGACTTTCTGATTTTGAACTTCTTCCTACTTCTGTGTCCTGAGACAGACATTACTAGAGCAGGGCAGCTGAAGATGACCAAAACACCTGGTCCTTAGCTTGTTGTCCTTGTGCTATTAGGATACAAAAGACACCAGGGGCAAAACAAGTTACTACATGAATCCACAACCTTTTGAACTGCTATCTCACAACTTATCACCCCCTGGGACTGACTGTCTCCCGTCTTGTTCCATTTCCTACATGCCGGGTGTTTTGGGTCCTGCACAGATAAGCAGGGAAAGCCAGTTTTTCTTCATGGGGCTTCCGGAGTTGAAGACAGGCTGCAGGATAGCTGGGCAGGTGTAGCCCAGAGGTGATGCCAACTGTGACAGGCTGTTAGGAGGAGGTAGCAGAGCCTGCAGGACCTGGCAAAGCAGGACCGTTAGTGCTTATGCTGTGAGCCTTGGCACATGGCACAGCTGGCAGAAGGAGCTTTGCGAGGCCCTCTGAAGCCTGCTGGGCAGAGAGCAGCAGCTGTCCTGTGATGCCTGCCTTTTCTGTAAGAGTCAGGAAAAGGAAGGTCATGTCTTTCATTGGCTGTGGTTCCAAAGGTGTGAGGCTAGTACTTTGTGCTTCAAGCTTTCCTTTTGGGCTTCAGAACCATCTTCCTTTTCACTGTCAACCCCGATATTCTCTAATCATGGCTGCTGCTTTCTGACAGGAAACAGTTTAGAAACTAGTCTTCCCAGAGCTATCTCAAGTCATTCTTTGCCTGGTTTCAAAACCACCATTGTGTTCAGTTTAAATGCCATCAGTTCTTAGTGTTGATATGAGAGAGCACTTAGCAAAATGAAGTTGTTTATTTTCTGCATGTGTGTGTATGGGTTGAGGTAGGTGAACTGCCTGGGTGTGGCTTTGTTTTGAAGGTCTTGGGAAGGTTGAAGAAGTGCAGGATTGCTTGAGATGAGCCAGCCCCATGCCTATGTGAAAGGTCTCCAAGGGATGCTGAACCTTCATGTTGCTTGGTTCTGTGGATTGAATGGGGTGTCTTGCCTTGGGATGGCTCTTCATGCTGGCATGGCTCCCACCTTCACTAGGATGGTGGAGGAGGGATTGACCTCACACCAGGCCTTGCAGGGTGAATCAGAGTTGACCAGAAAGAGCAGTCTGGGACAGCAGTGTGTCACCTTGGTGGCTGGTTGTTCACATAGGCTGAGGCCACTAAGGGTTTTCTTCATTAAGAGCAGTTAGTGTGAATATGAAGGGTGTGTGCATGGCCAAGAAGAGGTCATTCTGGCAGTGAGCACATGAGTGAGTGCCTTCCAGGTCTCACCTTGTGGCTGAGTCTGGGCTGTCTGTCAGATGCACTGCCATGGGTATCAGTGTCACACAGCTCTGGTTCTGCTTTAGAATTTCTTCTTTGTTGAAATACTTTGCATGAATGTTCATCTCCTAACTCTAAACATGTAAGATCTTACTCATCTAGTAAAATTAGATCTCAGGGCTTCTCTTTACCCTGTCTTGTTTCTTGGTTGAGGAAAAAGCCTGGGAGACAAGTCTGTTGAGGAACGCTGTCGTCTCAGCAGTGAGGACAGTGTGAGTCATCGCAGCTCTTTGCTGGTATTTTGGTGCCAGTTTATTTTTGAACAGTTCTGTGCAAGTAGAGTTTCCTCATGGTTCTGTTACTAAGGCTCCATAATATTTCCGTAGGTCTTTGTGCTCATGCTTGCATATGCTTCTGACTGCTCTGCGTGGACTGAGTTTCCTGGTCAGAGTCGGCAGCACTGTTTCTCCAGCTGCAACAGCAATTTTCTCTAAGTGGGAAGAGTCTGTTGTTGCAGCACTTACAAATGTTGGGAAGGAGCTGGTCTGGGACAGATGCTGCAGTGGCTCAGGGATGTCAGTCTTCCAGTCCCTTCTCCGACTTGAGCCCTTCCTCCAGCTCTCCTGGTTGAGGGCACAGGCAAGCAGGTTGGCTTGGGAGATGTTGGTGCTGTGTGCCTAGCAGACCCTTGGTTTTTTGTTTTTTGTTTTTTCAAGGCAGGGTTTCTCTGTGTAGCCCTGGCCATCCTGAAACTCACCAGGCTGGCCTCGAACTCAGAAATCCGCCTGCCTCTGCCTCCCAAATGCTGGGATTAAAGGCGTGTGCCACCACCGCCCGCAGGCCCTTGGTTTTTGAGAACCTAAAACATGAGCCATTTTTTTCTCTTTCACTTTGTTTAGAAGCAACCTCCCATTGTAGTCCAGGCTGACCTGGAATTCATTACTTAGCTGAGGCTAGACTTGAGCTTGTAAGAACTTGTAGAAATCTTCCCCAGCCTCTTGAGTGTTGTTGGATTGCTGGTATGAGCCACCATGCCTGTTTTAGTTATTCTTGTTAGCCATTTATCTTTGGACTTAATCAAGGTCTTAAAGAGCCTGTGTGCTAATCCTGGCATTCTGACCACATTTACTTTGCTCTCTGGCCCATGCATTTGGGGTTTTTCAATAAGGTTCTTTTCTGCACTCCAGCTTTTAAAGAAAATGTATTTCCTAGATGGTTTAAATATAGTCCAGGAGGACTGTACATGGAAAAAGACAGCTCACGTCCATCTCAAAGTCTTGTACTTTAGAGGTCACTAGTTCTGGGGTAGCACATGATATCTCACACTAGGATCTGAGCAGGTGCTTGGTTCTTAAGGGAAGCTGTGCTGGCTACATGTTTTCAGGTTCTGCTGTGCATGTGCATGATGACTTGGAAGACTGAAAGTACGTCGTTAGCTGACAACTCCTCACAGACCTGATTCCTCTTGATGCACAGGCAACCCTCTTTGAAGAACAAGAGCAGCATAACAAGTAGGCCTTCTGTGTCAGGTGCTCCGGCCGTGGGAAGTTCTGTGACTTAGTGGATGGACCAACAGACCATTATAGAAGAATTGCTCCTCCCCTCTTCAGGACATTTTTGGTTAGTAATCTAAATAATTAGTCTTTTTCCTTTCCTGAATACTATAAGACATGCTAGTGTGTGGCCTTCATGAATGAAGTTGAGAGAATCGGCGCCTGTTGATGTCACACACAGCTCGAGCCCTGGCAGATAGACCAGCTCCCTTCAAACCCTCCTTCCCTGTCTGAGTCAAACCCAGTGACTTGTGCCTACTCCTGCCGCTCCTGGAGAACGCAACCTGGTTTTGAGACTCAGTTCTGCCACTTCCTGGGTAACCGGAGCCATGATACACAGCACCAGCTCTTTCTGCATCTTTCGAAGCCTTATGGAGCTGTTCAGGAGTGGGTATGCCCTGGCACTGGGACTCCTGCTCAATAACTATTAACTGCTGCTGTTTCTATTAGTCAGTAAAGGCAGGAACTGCACCCCACACAGCCTGGAAGGCTTGCCTCACCAGCTTTACTCTGCTTTTTACCATTAGTCCACACAGGACTTAGTACAAGGCTGCGACCCCGTGTCAACAGCAGCGTGACCAATGTCAGTGATAGGAATAGGCTTGGGAAGCACAGACTGTGTCTTGATTTACAGTAAGATCCTGGAAAAGAGGCAGGCTAGCCCTGGGGTCCGAGGGAAGATGTACACACAGGCAGTTGATGCTAAGGTCCGATGAAATGGGAATGTCTTGCAGCCTTGAAGCATATGCACTCTAGCCTCTGATCTATGGAAGTTTCCTCATAATTTCTTTCTAGTGAGGCTCCCTTTGAAGCCATCGAGAGATTAATTCTATTCCCCCTCTCCTCCCCTTTGTTGTTTCAAGACAGGATTTTCTCTATGCAGCCCTGCTGTCCTGGAACTTATTCTGTAGACCAGGCTGGCCTTGAATACAGAGATCCTTCTGCATGCTGAGACTCAAGTCATGAGCCCCCACATCTGAATGACTAGTTCTATTCTCAAATGATGATTGTGAACCCCTAAAAAGATAAGGGACTTGATTAAAGTCCCATAGATGCAGTGAAGGCAAGTTTTTAATGAATCTTCAAATTTTGACCCTAAGACCACTTTGTAAAAAGTGACTTTTTGCTGGAGAGATGGCTCAGGTGTCAAGAGCACTCCTTGTTCTTCTAGATGACCCAGGGGCTGGTTCAGCACCCATGGTCACCAGCTGTACCTTTAGCTTTTGGGGATCTGATCTTCTCTTCTGTCCTCTGAGGAGGACACGGGCATACATGTAGCATGCATTCACACAGATGCATAGTTAAAATCTGAAAATGTTTTTTGTACTTCTGACTCATGAAACATGATGATTTTGTTTGTTTATTTTTTTGCTGAGTGTTTACAGCTTTACAGTGTTTTGTTTTTATGTGTATGGATATTTTGCTTGCATGTATGCCTGGACACCATGTGTGTACAGTGCCCAGGAAGGCTAGAAGGTGTCATTGGACCCCCTGGAGCTGGAGTTACAGTTGTGAGTTGCCATGTTGTTGCATGGTAGTGCACACCTGTAACCCCAGCACTTCACAAGCTGAGGCAGGAGGATGTTGAGGTTGAGGCCAGCATGGGTTATATAAGTGCGTCCCAGACTAGCCTGAGGTACAGAGCAAGACTTTGTGTCACAAATGTAAACTTGACATTTGAGACAAGGAAGTGATTACTTTGAGCACACTGAATCACTCTCATTGACCTACTCAAGTATGTTTGGTCATTTGTGGACACGTCGCCGAGTTGAGAAGACAGTAGTCCTTAAATATGCATTTAAGTACTTCACCCTGTGGGTGAAGTACGCTTGCAGCTCTGTTCTAAAGATGGTCCATACCTAAAATTTTGTGACATTTTCCTAAAGTTTCTTACAAAAACAAAATTAACCTGATTACTGTATAATATGAACAGCGAAATGAGACATTTACAAAAGTGTTTTGTGTATTTGCTTGTGTATGTGTGTGTATGTGTATATGTATGAATGTACCACATGTGTGCAGGTGCCCACAGAGGCCAGGGAAAGGCATTGGGTTCCCTGGATTAGGGTTAGAGACAGTTTCGAGTCAGGATGTGGTGCTGGGTACGAACCTGGGTACCACAAGAGGAGCCAGTGCTCTTGACAGATGAGCTGTCATCTCTCCAGCTCATAAAATATGGCAACTCTAAGGAGGCTTGCCTGTCTGCTTGCTCTTGCTTTCATACAAGTTACTCCATTTCCTTTTCTGTCCATTCTTACTCATCTAGGATATCACAAGTTATCACCTGCTCTGGTATTCTCAGTGTATTAAATAACAAACAGTGAATCAATCACAGGGCTGTAAACAGGCAGTGAAAAGCTCCAGGGGCTGCAAAAGATGACAGCATTTAGGTGATCTTTCTCCTGCTCTAACCTGCCCTTTAAATGCACGTGGAGGATATTACTGGGAGCTTGCCCTTTACACTGGGTCTGAGAGGTTTGCCACAAATCTGAATGCTGAAGCCAGAGCACCTGGTGAAGTAACGGGACAGAAATGGGAAGCTGTAAAGTGGGGACTGCCCCAGTCTTGGTCCTGACTGTGACCTAAAGGGTGAGGATGTGGTGGAGTCAAGCCAGGACCACAGAGTGCTGCTGTTTGAGAAGGTTGAAGGGAGCTGTGCCGATCTGTACAGTAGAGGACAGCAGACTAAATGGCTAGGTGATTGGGATTCAGCTGAAGGTGCTTCCAATGGCCGAGTGCTGAAAAGGGAGTGTCCAAGCGGCTGACTAACCAAGGACTGTCATTTAGAATTAAAGCCACATGACTGTGTGGGAGGGAGTTCCATGTGTGGCAGTGGGTACCTTCACTGGGTTACTCTGGAAAAGTATGCTTTTCCTCACCCTTCCCGACGCGCGCTCTCTCAACCTCTATCCTTCCTGTGGAAAGAAGGGCCCTGAATTTGAGTGAAACACTCGCCCTTTTCTGAGTTGTTTTCTGTTTGGTTGGTTGGTTGTTTTTTGTTTTGTTTTGTTCTAGGGTTTCTCTGTGTAGCCTTGTGTGTCCTGGAACTCTGTAGACACTAGACTGGCCTCAAATTTACAGAGAACTGCCTACCTGTGCCTTCTGAGTACTGAGATAAAAGGCATGTGCCACTACCACCTGGCTTTAATTGGGATTTTTAAGAGTGTTTATTTTCAGAAAAATGGTTCTGTGCCCTCACGGAGCTCCTAAAGTTGCTTGCCTCTTACCAGCCCACTCTGTAGTTTGATGGGCTGGCCTGTGTCATACATGGTTTAAAATCCTTCTCTAGCCAACTTAGTTTTCAGGCAGTAGTTTCCAAGGCAACTACATCTTCAGAGAAATGCTTCTTGGAAGAAAAGAATTAAAAGCTATCTCCTTGTCTAAACCCTCATTGTGTAGACTGGCAGGTGCTCTGGCAGGTGGGGGACCAAGGGTTGGGTCTCAGGCAGCTCCACTTAGCAGCAGCCTTTCGAATCCAGCATCTTTGATGGTCAGTTTCCCCACTCATTGTTGAGTGCTCCACACTGCGTTCCAGAGAGAGAAGTCACTTTATTTGCTGATCTCTATCACTTCCTTTAAGGAATGTTCCTTTTTCCAGATGAAGTCATTGGAAGCACAATAGGTTGTGCCAGGTAGCTGAATTGAAACACGTGTTTCTTCTTAACCTATGGTGTGAGGCCATGTGTTAGCTCAGGCCTGAGCAGCCAGCATGTGCCAGGTGGCTTGAGTGCGTGAGATCTGCAGGGCCCCTGTCCTTCTTTCTAAGGGACTGAGTGGACACACACTGAAGCTGGCAGCAGAGGGCCTTGGCTGAGCTGGAGGGTTGCCTGTGTGGTTGGAGGGAGCAGGCCTGAGCTTTTCATTGTTGTTGTTGAGCCATTGAACCCACTAGTGATGAGTACGGTAGTGCTGGGCTCTCTTTCAGCCTTTAGAAGGATTTGAAGAAAAGAACATAGAATAAAATGGGAAGGGAACAGGTGTATTAATAAAGTAATTCTAGCCACTGGAGTTAAAGCCTCTTCAAATAGTTTCCTTCTGTGGATCTCATCTCCCTGAGTCAAAGTCACTCAGACTTCAGCTCCCCCTAAAATGTCTGACAAGTTTTAGCAGAGTGAGGTATCCAAAGAAACGTGTATGCTACAGTGAAGGCCGTGAAGAAAAGAGGGCAGTGATATAGACCCATGCCCTCGGAGCTCCCATTTGTGGTGCGGTGTAGGCCTTTAATCCCAACACTCAGGAAACAGAGGTAGATGGAGCTCTGTGAGTTTGAGGCTAACCTAATCTACATAGTTTCAGGAGAGCTAGGGCTATGTAGAGAGAGCCTGTTGATAGGCAGTCAGGCAGGCAGGCAGGCAGGCAGGCAGGCAGGCAGGCAGGCAGACAAAATACAAAAAGGTGTTAGATATTGAAAGTGGTTTTGAGTGGGAGTTTGAGGCTAGGATGCTGCCTGCCTCACCCAGGTCTGTAGTGCAGGAAGGACATTGCAGACAGGAGGCGTGAACTGGCTGTGCCTGCAGTGCAGTGCCAGTGGAGTACCTACTTGGTCAGAGCTGTGTGCTCTGGGGAATGGGGTGGCGTGGGAGGGAGGGCAATGCTTGGGGACTGACAGTTTGGTGGGAAGCGAGCAGAGCCATGGAGGGAGGGGCATGCATGGTCACTGCTCGGACCTAGCCTCTGAGCAGGTCACAGTGCTAAGAGTTAGACATGCTGGGAGGACTGATCAGAGACATGACAGCAGACATGTAGGGCAGAAGTGACAGTGGCAGTGATGACACCAGAGAGCAGCGGGGGAGCTGGTGATCTCTCTGGGAGGGCAGCCTAGCAGCAGCACATGGGACGATCTCTCTTGAAGGTGTAAGGCTTGTCCTGGGATGTGGCCATGTGGGACCACCCTTCATCCCAACATGGCATAATTCAGGAAACAAAATGTCTTTGCCTGTTTTGTATTTCTTTCAAAAGCATTCTGTGCAGTTGGATGACATTTCAAATAGCTCAGGAGGCTGTTAACAGTAGAGTCTCCCCATGCCGGAGGCACATGTGTCTGAGTGAGGACTGTGCAGCCGTGAGCTTTGAGAGGTCACAGTTGCTGCCGCCCCGCAGGACACACATGATGCTGCACCGCAGCTGCCTGTGTTCCCATCTCTGCACAGCCTTTGTGCTGGCTGCCTGGTGCCCCATGCTTCAAGTGTATTTCCTCTTCTCCTTTTAAGTCTCATCTTTCTTTCCTTTCTCAGACAGGAGCTTACTGTTGGGAAAGCTGACCTTGTCGGTTCTACTTCCTCAGTCTCCCTGGTGCCAGACTCAAGCCTCTGAGTCACTTCTCCCCGCTACAGTATCAGCATTTGATGGACACCAAAGTAGCTCTGAGTTTTCAGAACAGTCCCACAGTGAACTCTTGGCTCTCCTGGCTGAGCTTATCCGGAGGGTAAACTTGCAGCTGAAACAGGTCTCAGGATAGATGGTAACTTCTCACATTGAGGTTGGATAATATGCAGAGCTAAGGACAGATACAAAATATACAAGCTTGGGTTTTGTTTTTTTTAAGATTTAATTATGTGAATGTATGTATGAGGGAAAGGGGACATGTGTATGTGTATGTGGTACAGGTGCCCAAAGAGGCCAGACAGATCAGATCCCCCTGGAGCTAGATGTTTAGGTGGTTATGAGCTGTCTGATCCTGGGAACCAAACTGGCGTCACCTGCAAGAGCAGTAAATGCTCTTAACTGCCCCATACTTGGTTTTAAACAGCATGTCTTACTGCACGGTTTTAGTTCTGAAAAGCCGAGCGCAGAGGTCCAGTCCAGGTCCTGTGCATTCTGTAGGTGAGGTCCCATTGGTCCCTGTGCATTCTGTAGGTGAGATCCCATTGGTTCCTGTGCATTCTGTAGGTGAGGTCCCATTGGTCCCTGTGCAGCTTTTGGTGCTGACCTCCCTGTGCCTAGTTCATGGCAGGCCCGTCACTCTCCTGTCCCGTGACTGAGAGGTACCTGTCCCTACTTCCCGTCTTTTGGAGTCTTCTGAGGCCATACTTGATCTCACCAAGCTCCTGTCCCTCACACTTCTTTCCCTAGCACCTGTATTTCCTCTGTCCTAGAATTTATTTAGCACAGTGTGTGGCAGTGTCACTTAGCTGCATGACAGGGTACCCTAGGGGGGATTTCAGCTCCAGGAGGATGGAGACTGAGTTTGTCAGCAGTTTAGGACAGTTGCTAGTATGTGGTAGATGTTTGTGGAATGAATGGCTAACTGTGTACTTGTTTAAAGACTGCTGGCTGCCCACCTCACCCTGGGGCTGCACAGTGACTCAGAAGAGGCAGACATTTCCTAGGGACCGAAGACTATTCTGTGCAGGTAATGAGTAAGAAAGAAGCTTGTGTACCCGTGGGACAGAAAGCGGCCTGGGAAGGCCGTGTGCCTCCCACTGCTGCCCTCTGCAGCAGTGCTTGGCAGGGATTTCAGAGGAGAGCGTCCTCTCGTCTTTCAGGGGAGACAGGCAAGCACTTTCTTGGACCTCCTTGCTTTCTGAAGTAGCCTGTAGGCCTCAGGAAGGGCCTCTTGGTTTTCCCTCTGGAATGAACTAAAGGGATTAAAGGGAAACTAGATGTCTTATGTAACACATCCTTTGTGTACCTGATACCTGTTATCAGGCCTGAAATGGTAGGAGGAGGTTATGCCAGCCTCCAGCTGGGGCCAAGGGCAGCTGTGACCTCCTCTGTTAACCTCTAAGCTTCTGCATGCTGGCAAAAGACTGGCTCTGGGACACATGTCACATTGTACAGCAGCAAAGTCACTGGAAGTAGGGATCTAGGCACTCTTGCCACATTCTTGCTCCTGGATTCCTAAGGAGTGCCTCTTAAACAGGATTGCTTAATAAGTGTCTAAGGAGGGCTTACTGTGTGCTGGCCTTAGGGTCTCACACTGTGGCTCAGATGGCCTAGGGCATGTTCTGCAATCCAGGCTGCCTTGAACCCAGCAGTCCTTTTGCCCCTTGAGTTTCCTAAGTGCTGGGATTTCAGGCATTGGCCATCAGTGTGGCTTTTTTAATTAGAGTTTCTTGCTGGCAGGTTGTATGTTTTTTGTACCGTCAATTGGACTGGATTTAGAGTCACCTAGGAAACATACATCTAGTCATGCTGTGAGGGCATATCCAGGTTTAGCTGAGAAGGGAAGGCCTACTCTAAATGTGGGCGGTACAGTCCAATGGGTGGGGGTCCTAGGCTAAATAAAAAGGAGGAAGTTAGTTGAGTCCCATCTCTGCTCTCCAGGCTATGAATGCAGTGTGACCAGCTGACTCACACTGGGGTAGCTCCCTCACGAATGGATTGTGTCATCACACCATGAGCTCAGACAAACCCTTCATATCTCAAGCTGGCTTTGTCAGTGGCCTATGCTGTCCTTGCCCCTTATGTAACTGCGATGCTGAGGCCTCTGGGACGAGCTGGGCTGAAGCACTGTCCATTGTCTCACGTGTGATAGGCAGCTCACTGAGTGCCTGCAGAAGCCCTGTGTCCCTCTAAGAGGTCCATAAGGGAGGAGCCCTTAGCTGGGAGTCCTGCGCGCTCACCGAGTCACTCGCTCACCTGCAGAAACTTATATTGAGGTTCTTAATGTGCAGTGTGTCCCCTGTCCTCCCGGCTGACAGGATGGAGACCCCTGGGTTCTCATCCAGCAGCAGCCCTGGGGAGGTCTCAGAGCTCGGAACACTGCTCAGGCTTTAGAACTTAGTTCCTTTAGGAAGAAGTTACCAGTCATTTTCTGAGTACCAGAGTGTGAACTGCACAAACCATATGCTAGACCCAGTCCATTTTTAGAAAGAGTGGTGATAGCTTTTTGTGCTTTTGTGCTTTTCTGGAGTTCTTTAGTAATTGTTATCCCCAGTGTACTCCTAGGCCTCCAGTCTACCACCCAGCCACACCTTAAAGCCCACCTGAGCCCCTTAGTGCCACAGAAGAGGGCTGTGAGTCATGAGGAGGGTGCATGCTTCCCCACCACTGTCAGCAGGGAAGCCCCAGAGCCACAGCTCCTGCTTCTGAAGGAGTGGCCTCCAGGCCTGCAGCACACTGAGTCTGAGGAGGGTGGTGGACATGCAGCGGGCATTGTGGAGTGACTATGTTAGGGTTTTGTTTTTCTCTTGTCTCTTTCCTCCTCCCCCTCCTGCCACTGTGACAGATGTCTGAGAAAACAGTGTACTGGGAGTACAGGCTTGGTTTGGCTCATGGTTTCCATCCTGCTCATCTCCATAGGGGCAGCGAAGCAGAGAGAGAGAGAGAGAGAGAGAGAGAGAGAGAGAGAGAGAGAGAAGGGGGGGTGGCCAGGATGTGTTCCCAGTGACCTCCTTCCTCCAAGTGATGTCATCATGTTCTCAGTCTTAGAGCAAAAGCAGTTTGGGGGATTAATGTGTTGATGTCACCAGAGTCCTCTGAATGATTGGAACACCAGCTGTGTAGCAGACTTTCCACACAGCCCCTGGAGGATGCCGTGCTATATCCAACCACAGCAGGTGCTGGAACAGTGGTCTGAATCCTGGAGACTTAGTTGCCTGCCTGTAAAGTGACATTAGGAGCACATGGGTGTAGAGGTTTTGAGGATCAAGAAACTTGCTGCATAGGCTCAGCATAGACTACCTGTTGATTCTAAGAGGTGTGCAGAACACGGCAGCTCCATATTCTTACCATGTACTTCCACGTAGAACAAAAGACTCATACCTGGCTAAAGCAGGCTTGCTGTATTTGATACAAACATGGCTGCCTCCAGAATAATAGCCTTCTTTGGGAGCATAATTTAGCCATTGCTTAGTAACTAAATACATATGTGACATCACCAGGCAGCTGTTCTAGTTCCTTCACTCATAATCTTTGACTATCAATCTATGGAGTTAAGTGTGGCCCTTTTGGGGTGCCACTTACCTCTCCTTGTTGATAGCTGGTTCTCACCCATATTAGGATCCCTATTAGAAGAGACAGAGTTTGGACAAGAGGGGATTTTTTGGAGTATGGTTTTGTCCCGCTCCCAGTCCTCTTACCTTAGAGCTGTTCTCTGTGGCTATAGGTGTTCTTAGTTATATATCACTGTGCATCCTGGTGCTCCTGGAACTCACTGTGTTGACTAGGTTGGAGCTAAACTCACAGAGGTCCTCCTCTACCTCCTGGGTACTAGGATTAAAGGGATGTGCCACCATGCCAGGCTGAGTGCTTACATCTTGAAGATCTACAACCAGAAGCACAGAGAGAACACTGGGAGTCAAAGAAGTCTTTTGAAACCTCAGAGCTCCCCACCAGTGACAGATCTTTTCCACCAATGGCTCACCTAACCCTTCCCAAACAGTTCCATCAACTGGGAACCAAGTGTTGAAATGTGAGCTTATAGAGGGGAAGCTGTTCAACTTTAAACCACCACAGTTTTTCTTGTCTTGTATAAATATGTAGCTTATTTGTGTAAGTAAATATATCTTATATAAATATAAAACGTCTTTAGATTTTTTTTATATGTATTGTTTTGCCTACATGTATATTTCTGTGCACCACATGCATGTCTGGTGCTTTTGGAGGCCAGAAGAGGATATTGGATCCTCTGGACCTGAAGTTACAGACAGCCACCACGTGGGTGCTGGGAGTCAAACCCAGGTCCTCTTGAACAGCCAGTTCTCCTAACCACTGAGCCATCTCTCCAACTCACAGCCGTAGATTTTGGTTGTGATTGTCAGTAATTACCAGTTTTATTTAGCTTACAGCATCAAAGAGCAAAGCATTTCTTCTGTTTGCATTTGATTAATAGCTAGTCCTTTATTTAGTTCCCATTCTAGCCCAGGCTAGAATTAAGATTACTATTTATTTATGTACTTACATTTTGACCAGGGTCTTACTATGTTGCCTAGGGTAACCTTTAACCTCTGGATCCAAGGAATCTTTGCTTTAGGTTCCTGAGAAGCTTGGGGTTAGGCGCACGGTACTACTTGCAGCTATATTTAAGAAAATTAAGGTATAGCCCATGGGCTATTTGTATCCCTGACACTGGCCTATTCCTGAGACTTAGAATTATATTTATTGAATGCATGGGTGGATGGATAGATGGATGAGACCTGCCTATAGTAGTTACAAGTGAATGAGAGCCAGCAGCAATGGTCGGTGTGGTAGGCCCTTCCTTTATAAGATGACTCCTGATGCTTCAGGTTCTTTCTCCTTCTGCTCTTCCTCCTGACCTGCTTTGCCTAGTTGTGGCTGGTGATTCACTTGGGCCTAGGAATTGCGCTGAGTCATCCTGCCATATTGAATCCGCAGTGCTGATCACATCTGGTCTATGAAAGGACGCAGACTTTCAGAGCTACAGGATGCCCCTGTGTGGTGCTGAAGTCTGAGTGCTGATTCTGTCACCTTGCCAGTTAGAGATTTCCAGAGATGCGATTCTTTGTCTTGATCCACTTCCACCACCAGATAGACAGGAAGCAGACTCTGTTGTTTGATGAAACTAAAGAAACAAGCTGAAAGGTTGTATTTGGAAATGCACAGGACTATGGCTAGCTGCTCTAGAAGAATGGATGGGGGTTGGGGGTGGGGGTCCTTCGAGACTCTGGTACAGCAGTGAAGACTGGCTAAGACAAAGAATGAAGGAGAGAAACCCCAGCAAACAGCTTTGGAACAATTTGACCTCTACATGGAAAGAAGTCAGAAGTGACTCGGGTGTCTTATCATATATGTATCATTCCTGGATAAAAAAAGTAAAACTGAAAAACACATACCACAGATGTAAGAGAACAAAGGTGAATGTCATCAGCAAAAGAGGCTCCTGAGAAGGTCACAGGAAAGCACTAGCTACAGTAAGAGAATCTGATGCTTTGACTCTGGTGCTCCCACTATGAGGCCTGAGTGATGGCAGAGGGTGGGAGGTTGGTACTCGGGTATGTGCATTCCCTCTCGCCTCCCTCTTCCCCTTCCTACTTTTTTTTTTTTTTTTTTTTTTTTTTTTTTTGAGACAGGGTTTCTCTATGCTGCCTTGGCTGTCCTCAAACTCACTCTATAGACCAGATTGGCCTGGAATTCAGAGATCCTTTGCCTCCCGAGTGCTGGGATGTGTCACCACTGCCTGGAAAAAAAAAGAATTATTTTTAAAAGATTAAGAATTGATGATAAATAACAGCATGAAGTGCTGAAGAAACACCTGCAGTTCTCCCCAGGCCTCGGAGAGAGAATCCCAAGTCAGACCCGCAGTACCAGGAGGCCACTTCAGCTAGCCCCTGAGGGCACGTTCATCACCCTGCTCCTGAGCCACGCAGACTCCCTGATCTAATAAGGCCTGTGATGACTGCAGCCTCATGGGACCACCAGGACTACACTGAGTGCATTCCTGACAACAGGTGGCCACCAGCCCCCTCCCTGAGTCCAGAACCAATAACTAACAAAACCCCAGCAGTTTGCAGGGTGGACACTTTTGTTGTGTCAGGTAACCTTTAATTGTCATTGCTAACTGTATTTATTAGTCAGGGTTCTCTAAAGGGATAGAATGAACACACACACACATACACACACATATACACGTACACATACACGTACACACACATACTTTATTAATGTAGCTTATAGGCTCTGGCCAAGCTAGCTAATCCGATTATAGTGTCTCCCTACAAAGAGTCCAAGAATCCAGTAGTTGTGTGGTCCATGAGGCTGGATGTCTCAGCTGGTCTTTAGTATAACGCCAGAATCCCAAAGTAGGCTCTGTTACCAGTGAGGGAGTGGACAGGTCAGCAAGAGCAAGAAGGCAGAGAGCAACAGCTTCCTCCTTCCATGTCCTTAGTGTGGCCTGCCTCTAGACTATGTGGGTTGTTCTGTTTCAAATTATTTAATCAAGAAAATAATCTCTCCAGATGTGGTTGTACACACCTTTAGTCCCAACGCTTAGGAAGCAGAGACAGATGGATGGATCTCTGAATTTAAGGCCAGCCTGGTCTACAAGATGAGCTCTAGATCGGCCAGGGTAGTGGTGGTGGCACCCAGCACTTGCGAGGCAGAGGCAGGTGGATTTCAGAGGTCGAGGCCAGCCTGGTCTACAGAGTGAGTTCCAGGACAGCCAGGGCTATACCCTGTCTCCAAAAAACAAACAAACAAAAAACAAGAAATCTTGTCTTGGGGAGAAAAAAGAAAGAAAAAGAAAGGAAAAATTCCTCACAGTGCACCCAGCCCCTTGAATTTCAGTTAATTCTAGATGTAGTCATCTTGACAACCAAGACTCTCCATCGCACCAACTTCATGCCATGTGAGTGAAGCACCCTCACCCTTATTTGACTATGGCTGGCTCTCAGAAGAGCTGCTGTGGTGGCCCTGTACACTGGTGACAGTGGAGTCACAGTGGACACATAGAGACCTAGAGCTCTGGAGTCTTGGGGTACTTGGGAGCCTTTGTGAACTGACACTCAGTGTCAGGGCAGGGAAGAGAAGCTGGGCCTGATGCCTGGAGAGACCAGTGTACTGAGGATGGTGCCGTGGATTCAAGGAAGACGCCGTGCCTTCTGTCCTAGACTGTGAAGGTTACAGCTGTTTGTTTTCCTTTCCTAGGTCTGTCTGCAGGTTTTGCACATCTGACCCCTGAACTGGAGTGTCTGCTGCCACCCCCTCATCCTCTGCAGAAATGTCTGTCACCTACGATGACTCTGTGGGCGTGGAAGTGTCCAGCGACAGCTTCTGGGAGGTAATGCCTCCCCTTCTGATGCATGCAGATCTGAGGTTGCTCGCATCCGGTGTACCTTGGTGGTGTGGGTACAGCCAGGAGGAGAGGACCGTAACTCGGAATCAGCTGGGCACCTGCTGTCAAATGGATTGTGGAGGAGAAGACGGCCCTGGGTTTTAGGGAGTGCTGGAGTGCTTTAATCCTCAGTAGAGGTGGGGGCTTACTCACCTGGAATGTCTGATCTCCCCACAAGCCAAGGGGTGTTGATGGTTTGTGCTCTAATGTTCTTGGGTGTCTAGTCCAATGGGCAACAACACACAGTGGCAACCAGGCTCAGTCTCACAGACAGCTTTTACATGAGTGGCTATGATATGACATTATTTTGTATAGTGCAGGCAAACGACCAGAGGGCTGCACAAAGGGCCTGGATCTTGATAGAGCATCTGCCTGGAGCCTGTATCCTGGGACCTCCCTTCCTGATGAGATTATCTTGTGACTAGCTTTGTTTTTAGAAGTTATTCTCTCTCACCCCACTTATTTTTCCTGTCTACTAAAGAAAAGCCAGTTGGTGGTAGTGGCACTAGGAATGGAACTCTGCACCTCCTGCATGCCAGGCAGGAGTCTAACACTTGAGTTTTGACTCCAGCCATGAAAGTAACCTCTTAACCATATTTTACCCTCATGGAAAAAACTCTGCAACTTTTTTTCCATTCTGGGCTGCATGGGACAGAGTGAGGAGGACTGAGCTTGTAGCCAGATGGCATGTCAGCTTTGACCCCAGCTGTGCAGTGACAGCTATGTGACCTTGGGCACATTGCCCACTTTCCCTGAGCATCAGAGTCTTTATCTGTAACAGAGGGCTAATACTGGCCCCAAGAGAGGCTGCAAGATGAGTTTGAATGGGGTCCTCAGCACAGTGTGGATGCCTTCTGACACAGGAGGCTCCAGGGGAGGACAGGGGGAGTGTGCAGTCCAGGTGTTTGCTGAGTTAGTGTGTCTGAAAAACTGTCACCTGCTGTTACAGGAAACTAGTGATCAGGTTTGAAAAGATAGCAGAGGGTCAGACTTCACTAGCACTTTCTGTCCTGGGTTCCAAGCGAGAAGGCTGTGCTTGTTTAAATACATCTTTCCCTTCTTATATCATGTATTCTGCTTTTTTAGAATTAGGATCCAACAATTAAGAGTTTAGGGTTCCACATTACTCATGTTTAAGGTTGTCAGTTTGAATAGTTGAGTAAAGATTAATAATTTGGTTATCTTTAAGTTTGTTCACTGGTGTTTGCACTTTTATACAATCAGAGGGTAAGGGACTCCTTTACTGGGCAACGAACCCCATTTCCTTTCTTCCCTTTGCTGAGCAGTAACCCCCATTTCCTTCCCTTTCCTTTGCTGAGCAGTAAATTGCTTTCTTCTCTTTGCTGAGTGGTGAGCCCCATTTTCTTGCCCTTCCTCTGACGACCAGTTCCAGGAACAGAGGGTGGCAGAACTGTGGGGCTGGAACTGCACATCTGGATCTGGGATAGGGGGGAACTAGGCTTTGTGGAGAGCCATACTGGCACAGAGGCTGCCTGCTGTACAGCAGTAGCTGCTCCCACAAACCCATAAGTTCAGCCATAGCCCTCTTAGGGTGCTGCAGGTTAAGGAGAGAGCATCATCCCATGCAGACGGGAAGCCCAGTGAGGTGTGATGCAGGCTAGCGGGTCATAGGAACACCTACCCATGTGCCACAAGAGAGTTCAGTGTGAGATCATCAGGACCCTGTGGAGATGAGAATGAGAGAGCACCATCTGAGCCTGAAAAGCTAGACATGGGCGTGAGGTTTTCCAGGTACCCCTTAGTTTGCTTTGTTAAAACACAAGTGCCACCGAGTTAGAACCCAAAGATCAGTAGACAAGGGGAGCAAAAGGAGCAGAGGACTCATTCCTGTTGGAAGGGTCGGGATAGGGCTGTGATGGCCATAGGAAGTTGCTGAGATAGAGGCCCTGCACTTCAGCAGAGGTTCCCTTGAAGGTGTGAATACAATGTGGCATCTGTGATAGGGAGGCTAGGGAGTGGGTGCTACAGGTTGTAGTCTTGGGAAGAAAGACTAGACTATCCTGCAGTCCTTCAAGCCTTACTGAGATACTGTAGGCTTGTGATAAAATATTCAAGCCCTGGATGTCACCAAAGATTGTGTAGGCTGCAGCAAGGGCTCAGCAAGGCTCCTCCTGGCCTGTGCGCTCACTTGCCTTCTAGCAGTATGGAAGCTGAGGAGTGGGCTGCTCCTTCCTCATGGATGTGCTGGCTAGTTTTATGTCACCTAGACACAAGCTAAAATCGTCGGAGAGGGGGGGCCTCAGTAAGAATGCCTCCATAAGATTGGGCTGTATGCATTTTAAATGAGAAGCGTGGCACACCATGCCCAGAGGTCAGACCACTGAACTCTGAAGTAGCTTGAGTAGCCGTAGCCGGCTTGTGGATGGAGGGAGTCGGCACTCTTCACGTCTCCTTCACTGTGCTTCTTCCTGGTGGTCTGAGTACTCACCATCTGATCTGAGTGATGTGCTAAGCGATCACAGTCATAGGCTTCCTCTGTGTAAGTGGCTCACTTTAATAAAGCCACTGCTGTCCCCTGTCTCCATCTCTGGAGAGGTTATCTCTGCACCTTGTACTGACCCATGGTCATTGCTGTCTTTCAGGAGATGCCCTAGTAAAAAGGCAGTTTGGGAGACATGATTACACAGGGTAACGGGAGCTCCTGGTTTAAAAAGCAAAACTGGGCGCAGAATGGGTAAATTTGGCTTTGGGTCAAAGAGCAACTCAAATGCAGGTGGTAAAGTGCCTGCTAAAAGAGAAAGGAATTAAAGTACACATGCCTGAGTAGAGAAGTTTTGGTCTGAGATCCTTCAGATAAATCTTTGGTTTCCTATAGTTTTGATTTAGAGCTATGGCAGAAAGCTTTGAATAATGCAGTGAGATAAAAAGAAGATCCAGCTTCCTTGCCTGAACCTTTCCAGCCTATTATTACAGCCCTAATTGGGTGCCTGGGGGAGGGCTGCCGCTAAAGCACTGTAGACTTTCCTAGTAGCAGATAAAGATAAGGTCAGTGATTAAAAACAACAAAGAAGAAATCAAGATGGCACTAATAGAAATTCTTGCCACAAAAGAGGACACTTCCAGCAAGAAGGCCTCCGCACCCTTCCTTATATCCTTCCTTGAGTGCATTGCTTGAGCACTGTAGCCTAAAAAAAGGGATGAATCTCAGCTGCCACCATGTTTAGATCCTTTCTCATGACTGTGTGCTAATCATGATGATGGCTGGCCAGATGAGCAGCCCAAAGCTCTTTTCCAGTGAGACTAAACCCTCCCCAGCAAGGATGCTAGCATGGCGTCCACATGACCGTGAAGCATCCAGCAGTTGTGGACTGTAGTGAGAATTTTAGTCTCTAAAAAACACAGAAATACTATATATGTTTTCATTTTAGTCCCAGGTGTGGGATATGGGGCTGCTTCATACTGTCTGCAGAACCTGACTGTGATTTCCCTCATTCTCTACCAGAGGAGTGATTTTGCCAGCTGCAGATTGTTTCTGAGATTGTGTGACTATGGAATTCTGGGGACTTTTTTCAGAAGATATATAAATGCTAGGGCCCCAAGCGGGGTTGTTGGTTGGTTGCTATTGGTCACAGTTTGTTAAGTAATCACTCACAAAGAAGAAACAACAAGAGTACATTAGTTATCCTGACAGCAAAGTTCAAACTTGCCCCAAGTAACTCCACATCCTTAATCAGCAGGAAGTAGTCTAAAGATGACATCACCCCCTTTCCCCTCTATTCTTTTTTTCCCTTATCTCAAGTATTAGGGGGTTAAAAGGGTAGAAGAAGAGGAATGAAGAAAGGTGGGAGAAGAAAGAACCCACAAAGTAGCCAAAAGACCAGCTGCAGTGGACGGCTTGTCAGTATGACAGATGTCAGTCTCATATGTAATGCAGGTACTAGAATCTGTAAGCATGAATTTAAACATGCCAGAGGATTCTAAGCAGCTGGCCTGAGTATATGAGCACTCCGGGTTCTTTTATTTCTTTGGAAGGCACATTATTCTAATCAATGTGGACTTCAGACTGGGAGAAACTGAAATTGAGCTGTAGCTGTGAATATGGAGACATTACAAGGAAGGAGTATTCTCCCACCTGCTGAACAGGCCCCTCAGCATCTGGGTCCCAATCGATCGTCTGTGTGCCCTAAGATCTTGGAAGACTCTGCTCTCTTCATGAGACAGCAAATTTCAAAGATTTAAAGACAGGACCTACTAAGCTCTTTACTAAATGTCTGGCTCAAGTCCAAAGCTGTGTGGCATAGATGTGCAATCTGTTACGGTGGCTAGCTGTGGCGCGTCTACCCCGTCCAGCGGGGAATAAGACGCAGGACAAACCAGGTTTCTTCTCAGGACAGTTTACTCAGGAAACGTAAAGTGGCAAATGGCAATGCAGAATGGCCATGCATGCACTTACAGAGTGAAAATGGCGGAATGGGGCCGAGAAGTGGAGTAGCAGAGTGGAGTGGTAGAATGGAATTGCCCCCCCCCCCCAGCCAACCCAGGAGCAGCTATTTAAACCCTGTCTTGGCCAATCACTGAGCTGCCCTGTGGCTCTTGCTCATACACCAGGTGGTCTCGGGCTGCCCCGTGGCTCTCGCTCGGGCACAAGATCAAACCACAGCTGACACTGCCTAATGCCAATTAAGAGTTGTTTATGCCAGTACAGCTGAGTTGTTCGATGCTGTCTTTAAGGAGCGGTTGAATGGCTCCCTACAGCTAGCGGACTGGGCGCCAGATTGCTTATGATGAGGCCAGAGCAGAGCTACAGAGCGTGGTAGGCCCAGTAAAGAGTGCACTCTGGATGATTGAATCCTGGCATGTCAAAAAATAGGGACTCAGACATACACTGCCATTGTTGTCACAGAAGCGCTTGTGGCAGCCCTAAAGTCTAATTAGGGGTCACTTCCTGTGCCCATAAAAACTCAGTGGAAAACAGATGAACTTGTTAAAACAGATGAACTTGTTTGGTGGAGTAGTGGCCTGTAAAGAGCAACTGCAGCGTGTTCAGGAATTAGAAGACCAGAAACACTGAGACACACTTGAGACATACTGAGACACACTGACTCCCTATTTTTGTCGTTCAAAAAAAAAAAAAAAAGTAAAGGAAAATGGAAAGTATTATATGACTTCACAGCCATTAATTAACGATAATCATTCTTTGTTTCAAGCTGGTAGTTTTGGTTTTCCAGGGAGACTGGATAATCACTATCCTCCATGGAAGCCCACTGAAGTTTTAAAAATCACTGGAAAGAGCTTTCTTCCTGTTAGTTCAAACCTATACCTGGACTGGATATAATATTCACTGATGCCACTTCCCATGGAGGAATGGCTTATGTAGTACTCACTACCTAAGAGTTTAAATTTTGAACCACTCTAGGGAGAGCTTCTCTACAACATTTAGAGTTGAAAACTGCACTCCAAGCCATAAGACACGGTCTTCAGCCCGTTAACCTACTGACAGTGTTTACGTGCTCAGCTGATTCCTAGATTACCTGCTACTTTCATAAAGACTAAAATTATGTCTTCCTTTGATTTCCATACTTTAGCTTTGCAAGCTGTATTGCAACAGCACAAGATTCTATCTTTATATGGACTATCAGAGCCCATCATTCTCTTCCAAGGATGCTAAATAAAGGAACCGCTCTTGCTGCTGAAGCGTCATGGCCTTTTGCGGCCTCCCTGGAGTAGGATGCAGTGAGTTCACAGTTGCTTTCAGCAGTCTGCACAGTCCTTAAGCACCATTTTTTTCCTGCTCTAACTCCTCCAAACAGAGCAGATATTTTTGCTTGGATATAATGCCTGTGCCCCATTTCTCCTTTTAGAACCTTTGCAGGGGTCAGTCCCCAGGGGCATTGTGGCACATGGATGTCATGCATATTGCCTTGTTCAGTCAGCATAAATGTTCATGTCCTGGTAGACACTTCAGTCTTCTTATGGCCACACCGATGGTGGGGGAGAAGGTCTCTGGTAGCATTGCTCACTAGAGTGTTTTGTGAGGGCAGGAGTGGCCCTGCTCACCTCTCCTTCAACTTTAAACATTTTTGTCTCTAATGAAAAATTCACATGTTAATAGCGTTTCTTATAATCCCAAGGCCAAACAGTAGTGGAGAGTGTGCACAAACAACTCAGAGAGCAGGTTGATAGATGGGGGAGGTATGGATCTGAATAAGGCTCTCCCTTAACATCTTATTAACATGGTATTACTTACTTTACATTTAAAAAAATGACATAAACATTGCTCATAAACATTGGGCACCTATGTCAGGGCCTGCAAGGCTACCTTTCGTGACCTGGAAAGGCATAATAACAGGAAAATGCCAATCACAAGCACCACTACTTAACCATTGGGAGAGGTTTCCTTTGTGGTTTTCCAGAAAATGGACTGCCTGTACTCCCATCCAGCTCACAGACCCTGGACAGCAGGGAGCAACAGTAAAGCAGATGAAACCAAGCAGCCACAAGTCGCAGCAGGCACCTACCTACCCTGTTCCCTCACTGCACTGACTCTAATGCTGGTGCTGAAAATTATTAGGTAATGGTACCTAAGCCTCTCTTGTTAGCAGAGGTGGAGGGCAAAGGACCTTGTCCTCAGCTGTTTGTTAATTTCTCCAACAAGATAAAATTCTAAAATTTGGAATGATACTACTCCCATGCCCAGATACCCTCTTTGCTTTCATAACTCTTATCTGTTTACCTATGTTATTATCGAATTAGTTGTTATGTATCAGTTGGCATAGTCCCCTCATTGACCAGGAAGCTCTGCTCTTAGGAAAGCAGAATGATACGGAGGTCAGAACTGTAGGAGAAAATTCTGGCATGACCTGGCAACCTGTCTTTTTGGCACATTGCACTTGTAAATAAGAAGTGGTGGTGCACGCCTTTAATCCCAGCACTCAGGAGGCAGAAGCAGGCGGATTTCTGAGTTCAAGGCCAGCCTGATCTACAGAGTGAGTTCCAGGACAGCCTGGGCTAAACAGAGAAACCCTGTCTCGAAAAATCAAATAAATAAATAAAATAAAATAAGCGTGGCACACCATGCCCTAGAAGTCAAACCACTGAATTCTAAAGTAGCATGAGTAGCTGGTAGCTTATCTCTGTGTCCTTACTGATCATACACATTGC
Organism: Mus minutoides; assembly: GCA_902729485.2. Lineage (NCBI taxonomy): Eukaryota > Metazoa > Chordata > Mammalia > Rodentia > Muridae > Mus > Mus minutoides. The sequence goes on along the minus strand of LR753318.1, from coordinate 1,611,722 downwards.
TGTTACCCCAGTAACAATGGCATTTTCTTAATTGGTGATTGATGGAGGAGGGCCTAGCCCATTGTGAATGGTGCCATTCCTGGGCAGGTGGTCCTGGGTGCTGTAAGAAAGCAGGCTGAGCAAACTATGGAGAGCATGGTGCTGATTCCTGGCGTCTGCATCAGCTCCTGACTCCAGGCTCCTGTTTGAGTTCCTGTCCTTACTGCTTTAGATACTGAACTGTGAAATGGAACTGGGAGTGGAATAAACTCTTTCCTCCCCACATTGTTTTGGTCATGGTGTTTCATCACAGCAATGGTGACCTTAAGAAAATAGAATTGCCATCTGCCAACATGCTAATTCTTCTGGACTGTTGATAGGAAGGTTCCCTGGGTTGAGAACTTTGTGAATAAAACTCTAGGCTACTTCAGTATTTATGATGGGAAGTATCTTAGCAACTTCTCAGACTTCTCTCTTTCCAAGTGGAATGAGAATCCAGATGTAGCTACCATCCAGATTAGACTCTGAGATGACGTTATGGGTGCCCAGTCTATGGGCATGAAGAGCAGAGGGTAATGACACTGTTTTATGTGTAGCAGATGTCCACTGGCTTGAGTTGCAGTATAGACGCCAGAGTGGTGGTGCTGTGCATTGTTTATGCTGTTTGTATCATGCCCTCCTGCCCCAAGCCTTCCAGAAGCTCGAGGTCCTTCACTCTTACCTCATGTCTCCAGGCCAGCTCTGACTACCTGAGACGTGTTCCTTTCCAGAACTGTTATTCAACTGGCCATGAAGTCCCATCAGGCTAACGTAGTGATGTTTTATTCACTGATGCCACTCTGCCTTACATAGCCCTTGGCACACAGCAGATGTTTATTAAATATTTGTGGGTGGCAAGAAAGAGTTGCCAGAATGTCAGATGCTGAGAATTAGGAATGCCTCACTGTCTACTTGGAGCTGTCTGGCTAGTGTCAAAGGCAGACACAGCTCATTTCAAGATTCCAGAACCATGCAGGCCTCTTGAGCTCACCTAAGCTGCTTCTCCCCCCTTCCCTGGGTGGACAAGATGAAGAACTAGCCAGAAAAGAACTTAGATCCGTGTCATGCAACTTACGAGAGTACAGCTAGTGGGAGGAGCCCAGCCTGCAGTGTGAACCTCTGGGACATAGGGCATAAGTGCTCTGTGTTCACCCTGCCCCCCAGCTCCAGAGTCAGAAACACAGAGAAGAGACATGTCTATACCACATGCTTTATGTTGTTCCTCTGGAATGTGGTGGAAGAAAGAGGCCCAAGAGAACCTAGGGGCTTGAACACAAAGTCAGAGGGCCTTTTAGTCAGTACTGCCAACACCTGCAGAGCTGTAATTAAGCGCACAGCCCCAGAGCCCGTCAGTCCATCAGTCTTCATCATTCCTTTGTCTTCCAAGCCAGCAGAGAAGGTGCTGCAGCTTGTAGACATCCTCTATCAGTATTGGGTCAGACATTTTGAGTTCCAGAACGTGGACTTGCCTGGAGGGACGTTGCCAGCCTTCTGCTGACAGATGCTTTCCTCTTCCCGGGATGAGAGGGAGCAGACGTGGTTCTTGAGCCTTCATTATGAGTGTAAAGTGTCAAGGTGTCTTAGTAGCTTACAGATGTGGGCTTCCTGGGATACAGTGGAGGCAGGAGTGGGCACTGGCCCTGCTCTGCAGCCCTTTATCCTTCCTGATTGACCCAGAAGGGCCTACGGGTCATGGTTGGTCATAACTCTTCATAAGATGGGAACACAGTAACAGTGTATGAGGTGGTGTGTCACAATGGGACTGTCACTCCCTGCCTGGCAAAACACAAATAATATTGTGATGCAGCTCACAGGATTAGGACGTGTGACACTTGTGGCTAAGAGAGTCTAGTCCAGCTAAGGACCAAGACCAATGTGCCTGAGGAGACTCTGAGAATCTGTGCCTATGGGTTCTCTGTTATCAAGGGCACATGTGACCCCTAGCTGGAGCATTTGCCAGGACTCAGGTTGGAGGAATAAGTTCCGGCAGCGGAGGGGTGCAGGTGATGCCAGTACTGGCAGTTGGACTCCCCAGAGTCTAAGTGGCCAGAGAGGCGCCCATGGGGATGACTGGCTGAGCCATTTCTCAAGCAAGGTACAGTGGGCCGGGCAGTGCACATACCACTCTGCACCTCTCTCCTTCCCGTTCCTGCCCGTTTACCTCCTCCCTGCAGTGGTGCAGATTTTATTGTCGTGTTTCCGAAGCTGTTTATCCCTGCTTCATGTACAAGCATTTGCAAATTATATAAACAGTCTCTAGTTTGTAGTGAGGTTACTCTGACCCACACATCTGCCTTCTAGTCTGTTACTGTGCCACCCATCCCTGTTATTCCCCAGGGAATAGTTCTTGTATCCTTGGGACATGAGGTTATTAGCCTGAAACCAAATTGTTGGTTGGACCAAAGGTTCAGGTGTACGGGTTCCTAATGACTTCAGTACCTCCTGGTTGTTGAGAACAGTCTGTAAGAGCTTTTGTCCTGCTCTGCCCTGAGTTTGACATTTCTCTCTCTGCGGTGTGCTAGCCTATGGTGTAAAGAGCTCCCCGGGTGCTCTGTTGTGGTTTTGCGTTCCTTTTTCCATCTACCCTTGCAGTAGCCCTGCCTTTCTCACCATGGTGGTTAGGACTTAGTAGAAGATTTTAAAATTAAGCCCCTTGTAGATTTTCAAAAAATTGTGTTTGTGTGTGTATGTGTGTGTCTGTGTGTCTGTGTCTGTGTCTGTGTCTGTGTGTGTTAGTAGGTAGGTTGGTAGGTAAGCAGGCAGGCTTGTGTACTGTATTATAGGTACTCACAGGGGCCAGAGGGGATCCTCCTAGAGCCGTAGCTAGTCAGTTGTGAGCCACTTACCATAGGAGCTGAGAACTGAACTTGGTCTTCTGGAAAGAGCTCCTGACATCTGATCTGTCTCTCCAGCACCCCGAGTTGATTTTAGACATAATAGTTAGGAGACAGTGTTTATAGTGTGCAGTTGTTCAGGATATCTGTTTCTGAACAGAAACCTGTCGTGTTTTTGGTGGGATAGCAGGTGTGCACTCACATAGCTCTGAGGTGTGAAATGCCACCTTACCTTGCAGACATGTGCTGGCTCACACACACTCCTGGTTACTCTGTTGGTTCACTGCTCGTGTTTCCAGTGGGAGCCTACTGTGGAAGACCTAGAAAAATGGCAGAGACATTGTTCCACGCGCTCTAGGCCTTTAGTGCTTTGAGCATTGTGCAGCTTTTGTTACCTGGGTCTACCAAGGCCTGGTGTGCAGGAAGTGAGCCTGGCTGTGGCAGAGGACAAGGCTGGCCATTGCCTGCCCAGAGGAGAACAGGGAAGTGTGGGCCACAGATCCAGGCCACTGCCTGCAAGAGAGCTTCCACTCCTCTCATTTCCAGATTAGCCTTGTGATAGCTGAGCCTCTCTGTGGTGTCAGGAAGTACTGTTTGTTTGGGTTCCTTGTGACACTGAGGCCCTCCCTGGGGAGGAAAGGGTAGGGGTTTTCTTAGTACCCCAGGACCAAAGCAACTCAGGTGGGAACATGAGTATGGCTGAGGTCTTTGCCTGGTTCTGCTCCCACAAGGCCACAGGCTCTCCCCGAGTCCTTAACTACATTTGGGTAATTTACTTGAGGAAGAATGTGTTACATGTTGTCTCCTCTCTCCTTTATGCCTATCTGTATGACCACCTGTCCCTAGAAGCAATCCCAGGACCAGTTTAGATTTTTCTGCTGCCTCCAGACCTATCTCTAACAACCTGAAATGCCTGCTTGCTGAGGGCACTAGGAGGCTGCCCTTCATGTTTCAAGAGTTCTTGTTTGAGTGTGGCCATAGCTGCTGAATGTGCCGTTGGGTTGCATAATTTGTGTCTTATTAGCAGATGTTCTTTACTTTCCTGAAATATTTTCCTCTGGGCTTTAACCTTTGAAGAGTTGAGCAGGTTTCTAGATGCCAAGGTAAGTGTCTGGGTTGTCATCTCCAGTTGAGCACTGCTGTGACAAATGAACACTGTGTATGGTTCCGTGTTACCACAGAGACTCAGGTTGACTCTGTTGTAGCTGACCATAGCTACTTTGTGGGTTCTTTTTTTTCCCATCCTTTATACCCTAGTTTCACCCCCTATGGCTAGATAGGAAAGAAAGGGGAGAGGAGGAGGGGGTGAGAGAGATCTAAATCTAATTTCTTCTTTGAGCACAACTACTAACAAACTGCAGCCAATCCCCCGTAGCGACTGACACCACACACCCTGCCTCTCAGGGCCCTAGCATGCCAATCCCCCTTAGCGACTGACACCACACACCCTGCCTCTCAGGGCCCTAGCATTTTATACCCTCTGAAGAGTTCCCAGAATTCCAAATGTCACACAATTACACAAACTATCTGTAGCTGGCAAAACCACAGCTCTGCTAGAGCATGAGGCAAATCACAGTCAGCTGCTGCAAAGCAACCCATACCTCTAAACCTGGAATTAAGATGAATACATATTCTTATGATTTTCTGTTTTTTAAAGAAACCAAAATTCCATAATTCTCACTACACTCTGTTCCTCTTGGCATCAACCCAGCGGTACTGAGTTATGTTTTATTTTTTCTTATGTAAATTTCAAAGCCCCATTCGAAAAGGAGCAAGTATGTGTTGTGGAGATTGTCTTACTTTTTGTTTGTTTTTCTTTTTGTGGTAAGGAAAAGGAAAAGCTGAGGTATTAAGTCACAGCTCAGCTTCAGCCATATACATTGATGAGCTGCTGAACTGCCAGCCTTGCTGAGGTGATAAGTCAGGCTGCCTGGGCTGCATGGGCTGCATGGGCTGCATGGGCTGCATGGACTCTGTGGAGAGTATATAATTAACCGTGGGGTTCAAGCGCTCCACCCTTTAGTAAATGGGCCAAAGTCATGCTGGGCCTCTGGTTTCCCATGCTGTCTGCCTTCTGGGGGGTCTTTCCTGTTAAGTAGACTCTGGGTCCTGCAGGAGGCCGTTAGCTCAGCCTTTTTAGAGCTCTGAATCCAGAACTAGCCTTTCCCTCTAGTTATTGTAGCCACCATTTCTTGCTCCTCTTGCATCTGCATGCAGTACCTGTACATCTGTCCTTTTGCAAGGTCTCCCTCTTGCAGGTCATCTCCAGCAGCCCTCCTCCTCCTCAGCTAACTCAGCACTGGAGAAGAGAGACTTGGAAGTGCCATAGCACTGCAGAGAGGGCTGCCCGTCTCCCTCCCGAGGCTTGGAGGCTGAATGATGTACTGGACAGTCAGTGGGGAATGAGTGCTAGAAAGCCCAAGAATGGTTAAAAGCTTGGACAGTACTGGTAGGAACTAGTGAGATGATGTGCAGGCCGCCTCCTGTGCTGGTTTCCATGGGCCCTCCCCTGGTAGCACTGGTGCCATTCAAAGGCCACAGCTTGAAGGATGAAACAGGCTGAAGAGGAAACTGAGTCGGTAGAACACTGGCATGCAAGCGTGGTGGCCAGAGTTCAGATCGTCAGCATTCACAGACAGCTGAGTGTGATGGGGCCTGCCTGGACCTCTGTGCTGGGAGGTGGGGACAGGAGGACCTCAGCAAGTACAGCTAAGTCCTGAGTGACCTTCAAGTTCAGTAAGACCTTGTCTCAGAAATAAACTGCGCGCGCGCGCGCGCACACACACACACACACACAAGTATAATGATTAAGGAAGACACTTGACATTGACTTCTGACTATCACACCCGTGTGCACATACATGTGTATATATCACACACAAAGTATGAAAATATTTTCACAGCTATTTCTAATTTAGATAATCTAGCTTCTCCCTTTGTGTGTGAAAAAGAATAGCCCAAACTTGCCCTTGACAAAGGAGATAAGAACCTGAGATTTGCTGTCTCGACTGTCCTACTGAAAAGTATTCCTTAATCTCTAGCCCAGCCAGTGTGACTGTGCAGTTTATGCCAGTTCTCAGTACTCTAAGCCTCAGTTTCCTCATCTGTGAAGTGGGAGATAATTGTTGCCACTTAGGGATTAGGCAATGTGTGAAACACCTATCAAGATGCCTGGCGCATAGTAGGCCCTCAGTAGGTGGGAAAGTATATACACTACTCTCATTGGGAAGTAAGGATTTAGTTACATGTTACCTGCTCTCAGAAGCCACCCTCTCCTCCATCTGCCAGAAGACCCACCAGCCTCCCTCTCTCAGCCCTGCCCTCATCTGCCTCCTTCCTTGACCTACTAATTGCTTTCTACCATAGGATCTGACCTGGAGTTTTATACTCAGAAGCTCCAGTTTGGTGACTTACTTATTCCTGTTGGTAATAAAGCGGGGCCTTGTTTGGCAACATGGAGTAACCATTGGTCTGGGGAGATGAGGTAACCCCTAGGCTGAACATGAGGGACCCCTCTGCCGTGTATAGCAGCAACAGATAGGCTAGCTACGCTGGAGGGTCTAAGCCGTGGACAGCCATGCTGAGACCTGCCTTTCAGCATAGCTCTGTCTCACAGGTTGGGAACTACAAACGGACTGTAAAGCGGATTGATGATGGCCACCGTCTGTGTGGTGACCTCATGAACTGTCTGCACGAGCGGGCGCGCATCGAGAAGGCATATGCACAGCAGCTCACTGAGTGGGCCCGACGCTGGAAGCAGCTGGTAGAGAAGGGTAAGTAAGCCCAGGCATGGCACCAGCTACCCACTAGCCAGGGACCCCTGATGAGTTACTCACAAGTGGGCCAGGAGTGCATCTTGCAGCTCTTGGGGCTGTTGGGTGTTTGTTTGTTTGTTTGTTTAGTTGGGTTTTTGTGGTTTTGTTTTTTGGGTTTTATTTTTTGTGGAGGAAGGCAGCACAGTGCCTGTCACAGGCTACATGAGCTTCTGTCCCCTTTCCTTGATGTCACCAAACTGCCAGTTGCAAAGATCCCTGGTCTCCTGTTACAGTGCTCCCTTGTCATCCACAGGAGAGTGACAGCTACTGAGGGCCTGAGGATGCTGTAGGAGGACCATCTCCTCAGCAGAAAGGAAGTCTGTTGTGCAGGAGGGAGAGAGGAGAGGGACACTGCACAGCCCCGTAGTCTGGCTGTGCGGGCACTGTGCCAGTTCATTCCCTTCTAGTTCTGGTTCCCCAGGGCTCAGGAGGAACACTTAATCAGGACTGTCACTTTGGGTAAGGGGTCTGGATAGGAAGAAGAACAAAGCCATCAGAGAAGCAGGTGGAGCAGCTGGGCCATTGAGGGCTCACAGCAGCCTGCAGTCTTTGTTCCCAGTCAGGACAGAGGAGTGGGGCTGGGGCCTTCCCTAACCCCCTGGGACTACAAAATGTTCTCTGTCTCCATTGACACTCCTCATCTGGGCCCACTGCTCATGGGAGTGAATAAAGGTAAGCTCATCTTTAGGGAGATCACTCAATCATGGGGTGCCGTCTGAGCAAGCAAATTCTTGGTTGAGAGGTGGGCCACTCACTTCAGAGCGTTCTCCCTTTTCTGGCTGTCTTTAAACAAATTGAGATCTCTAAATGGAGGAAGCATTTTTTTTTAATGATTTGGAGGAAGCAGGGAAGCTGGCTTAGGTGGCAAGCATCTGCCATGCAAATAGCCTGGTCACCAATTCCTTGCTACATAAAAGTCGGGTACAAGGCTAGGGAGACAGCTCAGTGCTTACAAGTACTGGTTGCTCTTTCACAGGATCGGATGTTGTTACCAGCACATAGCTGCTCAAAACCACCTGCAATTCCAAGGGAGCCAGTATCCTCTTCCAGCCTTCACAGACGCCAGATGCGTGCGAGACACACACACACACACACACACACACACACACACACACACACACACGTTTAAAATAAAAATAAATCTCTTTAAAAAGCCAAGCACAGTATTGCAAACCTGTAATCTCAGTTAACTGAAACAGAGACTACAGGAACCTGGGAAGTTGCTGGCCAACTGTTTAGCTGAATCCATGAACTTCAGGTTTAATGCAATCTGTATGTAAAAAGAGAGGTGATTAAGGAAGATTAACATGAACCTTGGCCTCCACAGAAAATGTGTATGCACATCACATGTACACACATTCACACATGTGCATGGAAAATATGCATATCAGGTGTGCATGCTCTCGCATGAGCACATTACACCCATGTACATGGACACCCACATGCATGTACACATACACAAGGGCTCAAAGGCTTTAGAAAAACCATTGTCTGCAGCCCGGGTTGCTTCCAGGTAGACAGCAGTGACAGTCACAGGAAATCCTGCTGCTGGCAGAGGCTAAGTTAACCCACTTTTCTCCTGTGTCAGGACCACAGTATGGGACGGTGGAGAAGGCCTGGATGGCTGTCATGTCTGAAGCAGAGAAGGTGAGTGAGCTGCACCTGGAAGTGAAGGCATCGCTGATGAATGAAGACTTTGAGAAGATCAAGAACTGGCAGAAGGAAGCCTTTCACAAGCAGATGATGGGAGGCTTCAAGGAGACCAAAGAAGCAGAGGACGGCTTTCGGAAGGCCCAGAAGCCCTGGGCCAAGAAGCTGAAAGAGGTACCTCCCTCCCTCTGCCTTCTTACTGACCCTAGTTTGTGTCTCTCAGGGAGGCTCCTCTTCCTGCACTTGCCCCAGGAGAGCAAAGCTGGTAGCGAACAGGCCATCCCTGGGCCGAGATCCTGCTTTATGTGCTTTCTCTACATTGAATCCATACCAGCCTATACATCTCTCTCTGCAGCCTGGGGAACTGTCTGGGCCAGAGATGGAGACCTTTGGACTAATATAAAGGATTAGTTCAAAAATCATCTTTTTCTTTATGTGGCTTCTCTCCCAAATTAGCATACAACACAGACACCACTGTTTCAAAAGCGCCAATCAAGTCCCATGTAGCCTTGACTGGTGGAAGTCCTGGGCCACTCTGGCCTCAGCATGCCCATCTACCTCATCCTGTGTGTGGCATGGTCCCCACCTCTCACTGGGATGCTACCCATCCACCTTTCCAGGAGCTCTGCCTTCCTCAGAGTCATCCCTGTGTGCAGGCCTCCATCTTTGCTTGCTCTCCCTTTCTCTGTCTTGCTTTTCCCACCTCTCCTTTCACTTTGCCTGCCCTGAGCCTTCATACGTCTTCCCTCCCTGTGTCTGTTACTGCACACTTCTTTCTTCTAGAGTAAAAATCTATGGCTTGAGGTCAAATAAGGCGTCACTGTTAAGTATGCATATATCTCTGAGGGAGGAAGGGCAGAAATGGGCATGGGGAAGAGGAGAGAGTGTAAAGTAGCTGTTAGCCCCAGGGAGCCAGGCACAACTGCTGATACTTCGAAGGGCTGAGCTGGGATTAGCATCTAAACCAGTGTTTCTCAACCTGAGGGTTGTGACCCTTTGGGGTTTGACTAACCTTTACACAGGGGTCACCTAAGACCACCGGTAAACACAGATATTTACTTTGCAATTCATAACAGCAGCAAAATTATAGTTAAGAAAAACAGCAAAAATAATTTTATGGTTGGGGTCACCACAGCATGAGGAACTGTATTAAAGGGTTGCAGTGTTAGGAAAGTTGAGAATCCCTGATATAAGTTCTTGACTTTGGAGGCCAGTTTAGACAATGTATCATGCTTTGTTATAAAAGTCCTTGGGAATTGTAACCTAATCTCTACCAGCCTTTTACTCATGGGAGAGATCACCCCGCAACCCCCAGTCTCACTGTTTGTTTGTTTGTTTGTTTGTTTGTGGCAGGGCTTCTCTGTGTAACAGCCTTAGCTGTCCTAGAGCTCTCTAACCAGGCTGCACCATTACACCTTTCAGTCTGGTTTCTGGGCTTTTGGTTTTGTGGAGCATCCAATTCTGTGATCGCACTTCTGGTGTTACCATTATATCTCAGCTTGCTTTTCCTCCATAACACACAGCCTCTTCTAATTTACTCCAACATTTAATCATGCCTGCATTTGGCCACCTAATTCAAATCCACAAACTAAGTCATGGGTTGATGGCTGTCCTATGTCCTCAATGCCTAGAACCATGTGTGGATATTTATAGAGTGAGAGGCCTTGCCAGGTGTTCCAGGGATGAAGCAGACATTTGTCTGCAGTTCCTCAGCCTGTCTAAGTCTGAAGATCTGAACTTGCAGCCCGCTACACTGAGAAAGTACTCTCCTGTAGGTGGAAGCAGCAAAGAAAGCCCACCACACAGCATGCAAAGAGGAGAAGCTGGCCATCTCCCGGGAAGCCAACAGCAAGGCAGATCCATCCCTCAACCCCGAGCAGCTGAAGAAACTGCAAGACAAGATAGAAAAATGCAAGCAGGACGTTCTAAAGGTAAACCACAGACTTGCTTTGCCGTGTTGAATGTCAGTGTCACTTGTGCATAGCACACGGGTCTAGGGGTCCTGGGTGCCCTTCTGCTCTGCTGGGAGGAGAGTGTGTCGGTGAGAAGATGACACGAAGATGGCTTCATCAGAACACTTTGTAATCTGATGTGTCCCGCTAGTTTAGGATGGTCCCAGGATCACAAGATGTAAATACTAATTGGAATCTTGTCATTTACAAGTTCCTGGGGGCTGGGCTTCTCTGCTCCCCTTTGCCACTGCTCTATAAGTGATGGCCCAGGGCCCACCTCCCTGCCTATAGTCTGTCCAGCCTGAGTCTGCAGGAGCAGATGGAGTGAGGTCACAGCAGGCTGGGTCCCAGCAGGACTTAAGGCTGGCTGGTGCAAGTGCTGGGCTGGTTGTGTGGTGGCATTCCTGCCTTATGAGTAAGGAGCCAAGGTCATGGAGGATAAGTAACAGGCTGCTCTGTAATGTGAGAGCAGCGGCTCTGACTCGAGTCTGCACCTTGCACTACCATTTTTTCTCCACCATACATATCTAGCAAGGGGAAATGCCATCTCCATAAGGGTCTCTGGCTCCAGTAGCCCCCAACCCAGTTGGGGTCAGGAACTGGGGGAGCTTTGAAAACAGCCTCAGATGAGGGATCTGGGCCTCCGTGCTAGATAGGAGTGGGTACTTGAGTTCTGCTGCCCTCAAAGGTGCTTAGAAGAAAGATAAAGGACACCCATGGTGTGTCTGTCTGTCTGTGTCTGTGTGTGAAGGAAGGAGAGGGAGGAGCCTTGCTTTTTTTCCCCACACAGAACAGATACCCACAGTGTGGCGCTTCTGCAGAACAGCCCCAGAGCATGAGGTCTGACCTGAAGTGTCTGTCAGGGAGGCAGACACTTGTAGTGCTGGCTTCCCCTTTGGAACTTTCCCTTCCTGGGTGGTCGTCCAGGGCTCTCAGAACCTGAATGATCTGTGTATCCCTGGAATGCTGCAGAGGTATACAAGCTAGCACCAGCTGTTGCTCTCAGACTGTCTTCCTGGCTAGACCAGAAATGTGTCTTGCAGTGTTCATCAGAGAGGAGGCTTATATCAGGGGCACAGCATCTCTGATAAGCCATTGGGGACTTTCTACATCTACATTGGGGTTTTCTGAGAGTGATGACCCTGCTTGGTCCCTGGTTGATTCTGGAGCAGGATACAGCCTCAATATAGTCAAGCTGGAAGTGGAGGAATCCAGTAAGAGGGACATCTGCAGCACTCCAAAGGCTCCTAGGAGACTTTGTGGCTTGAAGGCTCCTGTTCCTCAGTGTTGGGGGTCTGAGATCCAGGGCTCCCACCCAGTGCTCCTATGTTGGGACACAGAATACTGCTAAAGTTGGCAGCATGTAACCAGAAATTCTGTGGAACTCTGTTCTTGTGACCTTTCCTCTTCTCATGGGGGACCCAGCTGGGCCATCCCTTATGTTCAGAAGGAGGAACCAGATGTGAAGAGAAAGGGGCTAAAAAACAGCAATAGGACCCAGAATGTGAGTGGAAACTGTTTCTAGTAGGCCAGAAAAGGTTCAAAGAAGTCTCTGTCGAACATATAGAAAGGGGCCTCTGAACCTGAGTCCTGGGTTAGATGGAGTACGTTTGGTGCCCTAGTGTGAGAAGATAGAAATTGTTCTAGTGGCCAGGGTACCTTCCCTGGAAGAGTATACGTGCATGCATGTGTTCCTGTATGTAGAGTTAAAAGTAGTTTCCAACACACCCATAACTCTATCTTTAGTTCTCAGGGCTCTCAGATAGTCGGTTCTTGTATAGAATACTTGAGAAACAGCTAGGAATAGAAAAGCCTATCTTGGTTCAGTTTCAGAGATTTCAGGTAGAGCCGCTTAGGCTCTGTTGTTATAGACACTCAAGTTAGAGCACCATGACAGTGGGAGCATGTGGTAGAGAAGGCAGAAACAGACAGGGAGGAAGGATTCAGAGACAAGATCTCTGAGACCTACTTCCTCAAACTGGGCCCTGCCTTAATAATCCATCCAGGTATGAGTTTTGTTAGAGCCCTTATAAGCCAATCAGTAGTAGCCCATCTGAATACTGGGGTGACCTGTCTCTCACCTCCGTCTATGGGGGAGGGGAGAGCCACATGGTCTAGGCAATAAACAAAAAAGTGAGATGGGAGCTGGGCGTGGTGGCGCACGCCTTTAATCCCAGCACTCGGGAGGCAGAGGCAGGCGGATTTCTGAGTTCGAGGCCAGCCTGGTCTACAGAGTGAGTTCCAGGACAGCCAGAGCTACACAGAGAAACCCTGTCTCGAAAAACCAAAAAAAAAAAAAAAAAAAAAAAAGTGAGATGGAAACAAACCTCTGTCTATGGCATTTTCACCACAGACCAAGGACAAGTATGAGAAATCCCTGAAGGAACTTGATCAGACCACACCCCAGTACATGGAGAACATGGAGCAGGTGTTCGAGCAGTGCCAGCAGTTTGAAGAGAAGCGCCTGCGCTTCTTCCGGGAGGTTCTGCTGGAGGTTCAGAAGCACTTGGACCTATCCAATGTGGCTGGGTAAGTCCCCCTGAGCAAAAGCCAACAGTGTCAGTCACAGGAGGCTGACGTCACTAGACTAAGGTAGTGCCTAGCTGCAGCACAGCCATGGAAGGCTTGAGTAGGGCAGGCAGGGTGGGCTCGATGCTCTCAGCTCCAAACGGGTCTGGCACTGTCTCTCTTCTGGTGCCACAGCCAGCACTGGCCAGACCCAGCACTCTAGAAATCCATCTGGGCTGATGCAGCACCGCCCAGACCTCATGTCTTCTGCACCCAGAAGAGTGCTTGGTAGACACCTTCATGAAGCCTTCTCATCCCTGCTGCCAGATTGACCTTGACATCTTGGTGGCTGAAGGTCCTGGGGAGACCAGAACAGTGAGACACTTCCATTTGACTTCTGATAGTGTGCCTACATCAGGAGGGACCCAGATGACTGGGGACACAGAGAGAAATCCACTTCCTACATCTATCTGGGAGAACCCTTGAGAAATGAGTCAGGTCAAAACTTGCTGTCAGTAGAAAACGGCATGTCCCTTGTCTCTTTAAGAGGATGGAAAGCAGCCACTGCAAGATGTTCTGTTGTCATTCATTTCATCTCTGTGACAGTCTGGAGAGTAGACAGCATTGTCCTTGTCATGCTGATGAAGAAACTGAGTTGCTGCACAGCTGTTATGGGAGAGGGACAGGGTTGGGACTGTGCCCTGTTCTTCTCTGTGTGAGACAGCCTCTACTACATTTGTACTTGGCCTGTAGCAAAGGCTAGAATCAGTACAGTTTGTCTCTATGATCTGAGCCACCTGTGGGGAGGGTGACACGTGTGTAGTCACCAATAGGGCTGTTGTAACAGAATCTGGGTATCAACAAGGGAAGCTCATCACTCGTTCTAGAAGACAGAAGTCATAAACCAAGGTGTGGCCACACTCCCCATGACGGCCCCAGGCAGGTCCTTCCTGCCAGGTCCTCAGCTTCCTGGACGTCTGACCACTTCTCTCCAGTCCTCTGGCCGTCTTTCCCTGAGTATCTGGAGCAGATTTCTCCTGCTCTGTAAGGACAGCAGCCAATCTACTGACCCTACTTTAATTTGTTCACCTCTAAAAGGCTGCTTTCAGCAGAGCTCACATCCTCAGGCTGGGCCTTCAGCTGTTGTATTTGGAGAACACAGTTCTATCCTTAAACAGAATAGGTAGTATGTCCACACAACAGAGAAGGAAACTGAGGCTCAAAAAAGAACCACCTACAGGGAGAATAAGTGAGATAGCAGGTCCAGCCAAGACCCATGTTGTTGGCCCCAGGAGGTTGGGCTAGGTCTTGTACTTCTGCCTTCCTCCTACCACACTGCCTTCACATGGGGAGGAAACCCTCCAGCTCCTGAGAGAAATGGAGGGGCTACTCTGACATTCTGCTCTAATGGCTTCTTCTTCAACTTGACCTGATTCCGTGGGACTGCACAGCTCTCCCCATACAGCACACCCTGATCTGACGACGGTGCAGGGCGAGTGTCAGTGTGCCGCCTGTTGGTGGGCCCAGGTTCTAGAGGATGGTGTCTGCATCTGTACATGTGATGGCCAGGAAGTGGTGTTCTTCATCTATGGGAAACAGACTTGTGCAGGCTGCAGGGCCTGCTGTGCCATTGCTTTGAGGAATGGTGGCTGGGCCTGTCTTTTATAGAGCTGTCATTCTGTCTCTGATTTAGCTATAAAACCATTTACCGGGAGCTGGAGCAGAGCATCAAAGCAGCAGATGCGGTAGAGGACCTGAGGTGGTTCCGGGCTAACCATGGGCCAGGCATGGCTATGAACTGGCCACAGTTTGAGGTAAGGAGGTTGTGTGCCTACAACTCTGCTCAGCTATGATTGGGACCTGAGACCTCTGCCCCTCTACTTGAGCGATAGATGTTGTTCTTACTCCCTACTTTGTCTATTTAATTGTCCTCACGGGTGTCTAGTGTCCCAGGCACTGTATCTAAATGCCTTCAGCTACTGTCACTTAGCATTGGCACTCTCTTCTTGTCCTAGACAAAAAAAAAAAAAAAAAAAAAAAAAAAAAAGTTTATCCCACAGTACAGGGGTATCCCAGAAATGAAATGGCCATTCAGTCTCCAGGCCTTATATTGGGCCCCAAGTGGGGCCGGTATCAATGAGCTGCTTTTCTTAACCATTTTCTCAGTGCTTGTTCCTGCCTTGGGCTGTAAATCTTCAGTTTTGTGGGCTGTGCAGTGTCTTTATGCTATAAATCTAAGGGCCTTGGGATCTTGAGGTTAGGGCTTGCTCACCAGGCTCACCCAGTTCCCTGACTGTGGTGTAGATGGTAGTGGCCAGAAGTACCACCGGCCTTGTTCCCTGAAGGAAGGCATCCTGTACTCCTCACTCACTGGGTGTGTTATGAGCCCCCACCCTGTAACTGCTGAGAAGAGCCCTCCAAGCCAGACAGATGCCTCCAGCATGGCCCTGTGGCTTTTCTGGCCTGACAATAGACAGAGCCTAGGCTGCATCTGTCCTTACGCTGTAGCAGCTATGGGACTAGAGCAAGCAGCTATCCCTTGTTTGGCTTAATTCTTCCATGTTCAAGTATGAATAGCAACCCCGAGTTATTGCAGGGCATCAGCTGATCTGTGCTGAGTTATCATACAGAACTGGGCTCCCCACAAGTTCCCTAGTTCCTACAGCTGCATCAGTCCTCACTCCACACTCTGTTCTCTGGGGATTCCTGATTTCTCTAACTGGCAGGAGCTGCTGAGCATCCCTCCATATACCCATCAGGAGGCTGTGGAACAGGAGGGACCCCAGGAGACACTGGGGTCCAGGGCCCTTCCTAGTGGAAGGGGCCATAGAGGAAATGGTCCTTGCCTTGGCACAGCACACTGGGAAGAAGCATCCTGAGTGCCATCTTAGGAGAGCTTGGCTTCGGCTTCCAATCTGCATGTGACCTAGCGTGGCTCAGGGCACCGTGTGCAAGGTACTCTGCTGCCTCCTTCAGAGTGCCTGCTATACCAACAAGGGGAACTGTGGAAAAGCCTGGCCGGGGCTCTCCCTCCAGGAAGTCACGGAGTCTGTGGGCTCCTCTCTGTGGGCCCCTGGCTGGGAAGCAGCCCTCCTGTGTTCCCTGTGTTCACATTGATAGCTGTTACCAGGTTGTGTCTGACTTTCTCTAATGAAGTTGTTTTCATTTTTCATGCCACAAGGATGAAGTAAGTTTCTATTTTGTGACTAACTCATGGATCACCAAGCTTCCTTCTGCATGTAGACAGCCCACTCAGTCCCCTGTCTGTACTGGCCCCAGTTCTGTGGCAGAGAAGTTGACATTAGCCCTTCCTTCCAAAGTTTCTGCTGCTGATCCCACCAATCCCCAAGAGCTGCCCTGTTAGAGTCCATCTAAATTTAGACGTCCTCTGGGGGACTTGAGGTTCCAACTTAGTCTAAGCCCACTTATTTCCATCAGTACAGTCATTAATAGACACAATGACTTGGGCTGAGGTCCATGGCCCAAGACTGTGTAGAGACCTCAGTTTTTCTTGGCCTCTCTATTTTCTCATCTGACAAGTCAAAAGCTAGGCTTACTGTAAATCTAAGATGACTTGTTACCACGATATTTTGTAAGAGGAAACAAAGCCGAGTACTAGGTGCATCAGATTGAAATTTAATTTGTGTGTGTAATGGAGAATGAAGGGAGAGGAGAGAGGGAGTGTGAAGTCAGAAGACAGCTCTGTAGAGCTGTTCCTGTCCTTCCATCTTTACATAGGTTCTGGGGCTTGAACTCAGGTTATTTCCCCTTCAAGGCAAATGCTTTTACCTGATTAGCCATCTTACTAATTATAATCTTACTTGTTTGATAGATGGAGATGGGAGGTAAGGAGAACTCTTTAAGGATAACACATGGTATTTTTCTGGAAAATCAAGACCTAGCACCTTTCCAACTATATATTTCAATAGTTGGTGACAGTTTCTTATTGGGAAAACAGACATTGTTGTAATAAATCTCCAACCCCAATAATCCCTTGTAAAGAACGCATTAACTCAGTTATATTTATAAGCTGCATGCCTAAGTTGGGAAGATGTACCACTACACTGCTCTATTCCCCAGCTATGAGATCCTTTACTACTTGTGGCTTCACCAGGCCACGTGGTTCTGCTCCACCTTCCTTACACCTCCTCTTCTTCCATCTCCTCCTCTGCCCCTCTCCTTTCTCTCTCCCCTCCTCTAAAATCTCCAGTCCTACCTTTCCCTTCCACTGCCCAATCTCAGGCTCTAGCCTTTACTGACCAGTTAAAATGGGGAGAAGGTTCACATGAAATCACCTGAAAAAGTGATCCACTCCTTGTTGGGGCAGCCCCTCTTGAGGAAGTGGAATTAGCATCAAAATACAAACAGCACCAGGGCAATCCACAATGGACATAAACCTGATCTTCTCCAGTAGTTGCCAGCATGTCATGCTGATTCACAGTGGCACTACAAGCCAGGCAGTTAGTTGTGGGGCTTTAACGCCTTTAATCCTAGCACTTGGGAAGCAGAGGAAGAGGCAGGCAGATCTCTGAGTTCAAGGCCAGCCTAGTCTACAGAGTGAGTTTCAGTACAGCCAGGAACACCACAAAGTTACCCTGTCTTTAAAAAAACAAACCAAAACCAAAAAACTAGCCTGACATATCAGGGAGAGCCTTTTGGAGACCTGAGCATTCAGTGCCTGCCTTGTCAGCCTCCTCTGCCATAAGGTAGCCACCTAGCCTCTGATTTTATTTTCAGGCTTAGGTTCAGTTTGCTATGTAACAGACTTGCTCAGGTTCCTTCAGATAGCTGTTAACATGGTGATTTAAGAGTTCAGAGCATAAAAGGAAAGGATCCTTAGTACTTAAGGACTAAGCCTTGTGTCTCAGCCAGGCTTCTCACAGGACTGAACTGGCTTAAGACCACAATAGCCAATGCTGGCACAGGGAGGATGGAGCCTAAGAGCCATGGTTGAGCAAGCAATGGGATTAGAAGGCTCTACAGGACTGTAATAAAAGACTGTAGGTGGGATGGAGAGATGGCTCAGTGGTTAAGAGCACTGACTGCTCTTCCTAGAGGTCCTGAGTTTGGTTCCCAGCAACCACATGGTAGCTCACAACCATCTGTAGTGAGATCTGGTGCCCTCTTTTGGCGTGTCTGAAGACAGCTACAGTATACATTAAATAAAAAAAATTTTTTAATCAGGATATAAAGAAAAATAAATGTTCTTTGTCTAAAACAAGTTATTTATAAAACAAAAACAAAAAGACCGTAAGCATCATCAGCCATGATGCAGTGTTTCTGGGATGGGGGCTAAGGAGATGTATGTGTGGTATGTGTGTTATTGAGAATAGAACCCATGACCTTATGTATGCTAGGCAGACATTCTACTACTAAACTATGTCCCCAGCCCTCAGACCTATTTCTGTTGTCACTAATATATCCTATAAAGTCTGCTGTTTCACATCAGGGACCCGTGGTTATATGGGTGCCAACCATCATAACCATTAGGCCTAAGAGGCAGCTTGAGGTTTGCTGGGAAACAGGAGAGCAGGGACCACAAGGCTAAGTGTTGCAATTGCACGGGGTGGGTGGGGGCTGGCTGAGCAGGTGTTTTGGACCACTGTGGTTCCCCAGAAATGAACCTCCCATTTCCTTCTGGTGGCCCCTTGCCCAGGAGTGGTCTGCAGATCTGAATCGAACTCTCAGCCGGAGAGAGAAGAAGAAGGCTATTGACGGTGTCACCCTAACAGGAATCAACCAGACAGGTGACCAATCTGGACAGAACAAGCCTAGCAGGTGAGCTCCAGTCACAGCTTCAGTGGAAACTGACCATCTTCTCAGAAATAAGGACGTCTGCAGGTCCTGGGATGCTATCAGCTTGGGCATTTGGATGATTCCCAAATATTCTGAGAACTCCCTGAGCTCTGGGTGGAGCCCATCTCTCTATTCTCTTTCTGCTCATGCTGGAGCTCCTGAAAGATTCAAAGAAGCTGCCTTTTGCACATTGTGCCTGTCCTGGTAAGGGAGGTGCAGGTGTTGGCTGCTTGTGTTCATTCCCATGGGGCAGCCCTGGGTAGGCACAGCAGATAGAGACATATCAGTGAGATCATCCCATTGGGACTTCTTTGTGCAGGTGCCAGGACAGTGGGGGATGGTCAGATGTCCCCTTCCTTAGTGTTAGTTGTTTCTGAGTAAGCTTGGAGTATAACTCAGCAGCAGGTCATCATTTGCCTGGCAAGTCAAGGCTCTGGATCAGGCCCAGCACTCTGAACAGAGCACCCCCTTGTTTTCAAGACTCTGACTTCATGGTCTAAAAAAGCTTGTGGATAAAACAAATACCAACTGTGGTCATTAGAACATTCTGGAAAATATATGCTGTAGGACTTGGCTAGAGGCCTCTGTGCTTAGATAATGGTCACCTTAGCTCAGGTTCTAGTGACATGCTTATGGCGCAGGCACTAAGCCCCTACCATCCCTGACTCCCTAGTCACACAAAGCTGGTCCTGCTTAGCTACTGTGCTTAGAGGCTCTGCAGAAAGCTGTGTTGAGTCCCCAACCTCAGAACCAAGTGGTCCTCCTGCTGTGCTTAAGTCTAGAGATTGGAGCCGGGCGTGGTGGCGCACGCCTTTAATCCCAGCACTTGGGAGGCTGAGGCAGGCGGATTTCTGAGTTTGAGGACAGCCTGGTCTACAGAGTGAGTTCTAGGTCAGCCAGGGCTACACAGAGAAACCCTGTCTCGAAAAAAACAAAAAACAAACAAACAAAAAAAAAGTCTAGAGATTGGAGGGAAGGAACTGGGACTCCGGAGGTCCTGTGGACTAGTGACTAGCCAGAGAGAATGTACCAGTTCAATGCCCAGCACCAAGACCCTCCAAAGTTGGCGAGAGCAGAGAGCTTAGGAGGGCAGAGGGTCTGCTAGTGTAAAACACACTGCCTATACATGAACAGCCAGGCAGGGTCACCCTGCCATCTGAGCGGTTTCCCATCCTCACCTGCTTGGCTCTGGGGTGGTAGCTGCTCAGTTTAAGGATGCTGCTGGCCAAAGCCCTGGCCACTGATGTAGGTGGCATTTGTTGCTGAGAGAGCCCAGTGGTCCTCAACCTTCCTAATGCTGTGATTCATTAACACAGTTCCTCATGGTTTGATGACCCCAGTCATGAGATTATTTTCATTGCTTCTTCATAACTGTAATTTTGCTACTTTTATGAATCATAATGAAAATATCTGTGTTTTCTAATAGTCTTAAGGGACCCCTGTTGAAGGATCATTTGACACATCTACAAAGGGGTCCTGACCCACAGATTGAGTACAGCTGGCCTTGGGTGACTCTTTCTTATGATCTTCTTGTGGCTCCCTGACAGTAGTGTTCTACACCCTGCAGCCCCTCATCCCTCTTTCTAGTACCCTGGGTTAACACTGGGCTGGGAGGAAATTGGCAAAGTTACAAGAATTATTTGACTCCAGAGCACTAGAGGACCCTTCTGTGCAGCAAGCTTTAGTTCTGAATTTGGAAACCCCAGTTCCAGGGAGCCGGCCAGTGACCTATTTAGTAGTTAGAAGGGTCACCACAGAGCTGGGGAGTCCCCTGCTCCATATATACAGTCTTCCTGTGGCTGCTGCTTCCCGTCCATCTGTCCCACTGGCTAAGCCTTGTGTGGAAATGAGGGACTAGGGGACTGGAGAAACCCTGAAACAGGAAGTACTCGTGCACGAGTGCTGGACAGTTAACTTACAGTTGATCAAAGTGTATTGATTTGTGGACATCTAGCCACATGTCTGACTAAATAACCTTCCATTAGCACCCTTCTCCTCTCAGCAGAAGAGGGACTGCTGTAACCCTAGAGACACTGTCACTGTCTTCCTCACCAGGGCCTTTAGTGGGCCCCCAGCTGTGATCCCTGAAAGCTCTCTTTCTCCCCATAGCAACCTTAGTGTCCCGAGCAATCCCGCCCAGTCCACGCAGTTACAGTCCAGCTACAACCCCTTCGAGGACGAGGACGACACGGGCAGCAGCGTCAGTGAGAAGGAGGACATTAAGGCCAAAAAGTTGGTGAACACACACTTCCCTCTGGCTTCCACCTCGTTCTCTGTGTCTCCTCTCTCTATCCAGGGGTCTCTTGGGGTCTCAATCCTCAGCACTTCAGCAATGCATGGGTCCTGCAGGACCTGGGCACATTCCAGACCTGGTGGGACAGTGTTGGGCCTCTCCACCTCTCTGGGAGGGCACAGCTAACACTCTTCGGTTGCTTTTTCTCTGTCCTGTGTTAACCGTTTAAGGCCTGAGCAGCACCACTACAGGAAGACAGACAGGCAGTATAAACCAGGGACTTGTTGGAGTGGGTAAAGCTCTACCTACAGGCACTACTTTGGGATATTTGCAACCTGCAGCTTCTCTTGAGGGCTCAGGATGAGTGTGGATGGCATGAAGGCTCCAAGGGGCCTGGCTGCACCTGCCTGTGGGGCAGGAACTGGGTGGGGACCCATTCTCTGTCAGTCCTATGCTAAAAGCCCCGTGTCATCCTCTGTTGCAGTGTCAGCAGCTATGAGAAGACTCAGAATTACCCTACTGACTGGTCTGATGATGAGTCTAACAATCCTTTCTCCTCCACGGATGCCAATGGGGACTCTAACCCATTTGATGAGGACACGACCTCGGGAACAGAAGTGCGAGTTCGGGCCCTCTATGACTATGAGGGGCAGGAACATGATGAGCTGAGCTTCAAGGCTGGTAGGTAACCTCCCCAAATACCCTTCTGGGCATAGAGGCCAGCCTGCCGAGGGGACTTGTCTTTTTTTTTTGAAGTAGTAGAGTTCTTGCTAGTTTCATGTAAGAATCTTCAATTCAGTACCTTTCCCCTACCCGATTTTCCATGTCCTGATCCTGTGCCAGCCAGGAAGATGGCAGTGTGCTGTTGACGGGAGGGCCTGGTGGAAGCCAGCTCTGTCCGTCCCTGACTTGGGCTTTGTTAGCCATTGCCCTTCACTGTGGCTCACCCGCTGTTAGTACCTCGCTCAGCCTTTGTAGGCATCTCGTGTGCTGTCTGTCAGCTCTGTCCAGAGCTCTGTGTTCTCATGCTTATTCATCAGCCTGTCTCTATAACACAGTAGACAATATCGCAGCCACCAAGCCATGTAGTTGCAATATTTCTGTGTTACCTAAGTGTCATCTCTTTGTCTCTGCTCCCCTAGGCATAAGCTTCTCACCAGAAGCTGTGCTTACAGTTTAGCCTGTCACTAGAAGCAAGATTATAAGAACAGTAATGACTAGTGTGTCCTTCAAAGGCTTTGGGGGCTAGTTAGGGTGCCATCACTGGTCCCAAACTGTCCTTCCTCTTGGCTGTGTAGCTTGGGTGTCTCATGTGCCTACTAACCTTCTTGTTCATCCTCTTCAGTGCTGCAGACTTCAGTGTGCTAATCTTTTTAGACCCGCCCTGTGTCCACACTGTGAACTAATGCCGTTTCCACCAGGGCCCTTTCCCTTACTGCCTGCAGAGTGAGCTCCTGTATGGTGATAACGGCACGCTCAGACTCTCCGCTCCTCATATGTTAGCATCTGGTGATCTCCTTGTCTGCAGATGGAAGTGTCTAGGGAGCAGATATGTTGGCCCAGGTCTCTGCCAGGCCAGTGTTGGCTCAAAGTCCCAGAGATACCTTGAGCCACCACACAGAATGAAAACATGGGGCATGTTGCCAAGCAGAGCAGCCTGGGATATAAAGGGTAGGTGCAAGGCTGAACCTGGAGCGGTTCTAGCCTGGACTGCTGCTTGCTCCAGGGTTGCTCTGAGGGCTGTGTCTTCAGATCACAGTGACGTCTGTGTCAGAAGATTTATTAATTAGTATACAAATTAGTAGTAATATCCAGGGTCTTGCCTTACCTTCAGGAGCATGCCTGTCCCTCTGCCCTGGAGACCTTCTGTGGATCCTTCTAGAAGCATGTTTCATATCCACATGGGATTTGTATGCACAGATGACTTGCTGTGGTCAGTGTTGCCCCTGTCACTAAGGCCACCCTCTTTTTGTCTTGCAGGGGATGAACTGACCAAGATAGAGGATGAAGATGAACAGGGTTGGTGCAAGGGACGTTTAGACAGCGGCCAGGTTGGCCTATACCCAGCCAACTATGTTGAGGCTATCCAGTGACAGTCCATGGGCAGGCTGGCGGAGAGATGGAAGTGGGCAGTTCAGAAGCTCCGTTAGCCTTGGCCTGGGCAGTGACACCTCTAGTGCCCCCAGCAGCCATGTAGGCATCCACTCCACCTGCAAAAGACGATGGCTCTGTTGTTCTTGGTTTCCTGGTGTGCTTTGAAGGCAGATGAGCTGGTGATTTCATTGGGTATTTGGCCCCTTTCCAAGCACATCTGAGCAGATCTAGGCACAGGAAGATAGGGTCCAACAGCGAGAGCCAGGCCCTTCCCCACCCCCACCAGCTCTCTCTATCATGGATCTGCACCTTCTTGCCCTTGTCTCTCCTGAGTCATGACGGGTCATACTGATTCTTGTTCCACTGATGATTTTCTCTGATGAGGTCCTATCTGCAAGTTCAATGAACAGACTTACATGCCATCTTCTGAGTAAAGAGTTTGAGGTTTTAATTTAAAGGCAATGTACAGTTATACTTTTTTATATGCTCTTCCAGTCAGTTAAATTATGGCCTACACTGATCTGAGATGTTCTTCACGTGAGCTGTCTTCATTTCTCTGTGCTGTGTCCAGATGTGGGGTTGCTGCAGCTGGGGTTCCATGTCAAATGCCAGTTGCAGGGCTAACTTTGTGCAGCGTTCCCCAACACTTCCATGTTTAGAAATTATTTTCACTCCATCCCTGCTTCAGTTTTTGCAGACTAACAGTTTTATTAGTGATTTGGAAAGTTAACAATAAGAAGACTAACTTTTCAAAACAGCTGCATCTGTAGATTAAGATGCTCTACATTAGACCGTTGTGTCTCGATGTATATCTGTATATATTATTTGATAATCAGAGAATCTATAGAGTTCACCCACTGTTGAATGAGAGCTGGTGGCTTCTGACAGCAGATCTGGTCAACTGCTTGAAGCCCGTGGCATTGAAGCACAGGCACGGCTGGTTAACAGTGCCCACCCAGTTAGCATGTGGCTCTGGCCTCTGAGTGGAGCTGCTGGGAAGACTGATTCTCATTGGCCAGGGCTCCAAGCTCATGACCGAGCACTGGAAAAGCTCCAAGGACTTGGTAGTAATCATATGCTTCACAGTCCCTGTGTCACTCACTGGAGAGTTAGAGGAAGGGGTTCGACACCCCCCTAGCCCCCCTCCCCCACACACATAAGTTCCTCCAATTGTCCTTATCCTCAGGTGCAGTGGGACTGTTGTGAGCCCCAGGGATGGGCACAAAAAGGACTTTTATTTTGTTAGCTCGGACAGTGCAGTGGTGCACATCAGCCACTTGTATTTTTTCGGTGTTTGGCACAAGCACTGTTTCGCTGAGCCTGTGTGTCATGAGAACTTACCAGCAGAAATCCTTGTTCCTAAGCTACCGAATAACCAAAAGCTGTCAAGTCCTTAATGTTTAGAAACTCCTTAAAATGTATAGTATTTTAGAACAACAACAACAACAAAACTCAATAAACAGTTGATCCTGTGTGTTTGACAGTCCCTTTGCCTTACATCCACCTCATGCTCACACAGCTGATGGACCTGTCTCCTGGGGGTGCCGGCTTTGAAACTAGGCAAGACCCAGTACATAGGATCCCTTCTTGGCACCATGTCTCAGTTCCTGCACCAGAGGCTGGGGACTTGAGGCACCTCGGGCATCCCTGTGGAGGGCATCCCTGGTGCCATCCTCTCTCCCCTGACCAGCAGATACTCCTCCCCAAACCTGTGTGTGCCTACTGTGTGTTGACCTCTGTTATGTTTTCTCAAGTTGATGATCTCTGGGTGTAATGTGATCAATGCAGGTCCCAGCTGGTCCTGCTCGCACAGAGAACCTCCAGGGATCTTGCCTCCTATTGGGATCAGCTAAGGAGATAAAGCCAGCGTGGTAGCCCTGACCAGTCTCTGTGAACGGACTGCGGTTGCTGCTCTTCAAGCACTAGTAAAGCTTCTCTCTAGCCTTCCTGCAGTGTCACTTTGCTCAGCAGAAGCAGAGCCTGAGTCTTTGTCCTTTAGTCTCTTTGTGTCGTGGGCGTCCTCTGCCCTTCTGGTTTCTGAGCAGTGGGCACTGGCTTCTGCCTCTATCTGCTCCAAGCAGCAGAGAAAAAAACCAAGTGGGAGAAGGGAGAGGCAGTTCTCTCCACAGCTAGAAAGCCGGGAAGTGGGGATATTATCTTGAATACCACAATAAAACTGGGTGTAGGCTGGGGCACCAGTCCATGTCCTCTAACACTCCTCTGGCCTGCCGCTGGCTGGCAGACTGGAGTTAATAGAAAAATAGACAGGTTTTAGAAGCTCTGGGTCAGTGATTTGCCTGCCCGAGGCTCTGTGAGCAGACCATAGTCAAAGCCCAGCTCTCCTTGCTGTCCTGGGGGCTAGAAGTGGGATGAAATGACCACTCCTGCAAGACCCTTTCTCAACACCTCTATTAAAATAAGGAAGCTTGAGGGTCCTGTACAGCCCTCCTGTTATCTCGTACCCTTCCCTGGGGGTTAAACACAGGAAGCTCACTGTGCACAGTGGCCTGAGTTTTCACAGGAGGATGGGGGTAGGGTGCCCTAGAACTCTACAAGTCCTTGTGGTTATGATCACCTAGGCTGGGGCCAGGACCCTCTGCAGCCCTTGGCTGTTTTTTCTATACCACCCAGGTGGGATCCCAGGTCCTTTTGGCCTCCCATAGCTCCTGCACTGGATCAGAGCTGTTAACACTAGGGCCTCTGAGCCAACTCTAGTGACCAAGCCAGTCAGTCACTAGGGTCTAAGGGAGGGAGGGAGGATTAAAGAAAGAAAAGACAATTAGACAACATTATAGTATATGACTCCAACAAGTGCTAAGGCTGAAACAAGTTTAATTTTTTCCAGTCTGCTTTTATATCATTCTAAGTACATCAAAGAATATAGTCAGTCCTAAGGCATAAACAAAGTAGTCAAGGAACAAACAAGGCATAAACAGTAGTTAAGAAACAAAGGTCCCACATATTCAGGGTCTTAAGGCTATCAAGATACAAAGAACACATTCCTCGGCTGTATTTATCTTGAGCCTACTTCCTTGTCCTAGCCTGATGTCAAATCCTTATCTGAGCCTACTCCTTTGTTCTAGCTCCAATGTAAATATTCTTGCCAAATTCCTGGAAGTGGCCCAAGAGCTCTCCACACTCTAGGTGGAATGTTGTGAGCCCCAGGCTATACCTGGACAGGAGTTCCAAGCCCTGCTCCTCTGCACTGTAATGTAAGCATGGTTCACTGACCAGGCTGGGGTCTGGCTCTGCTACAGCCCAAGCCCAGACACTGGCCAGAGGTCTCTGCAGATGGACGACTTTGCTATCCAAGCCAACCTGCCTCTGCTTGGCTTGGCCTAGGCTTCTCTGAGGAGCCTGTGGGTCTGGGCCATGCAAGTGCATCAGGTTGTTAAAGCAAGCCTGAAGGGGGGACTGCTTATACCTCATCTGGATGGGAATAAGGAAGGTTTATAAAGGATATTGTGGGCACCATACTAACTCCCTCATGGTTCAGAGGGAAGAGGGAAATTGAGGCCAGATGAGAGGAAGGCAGGACTTGCCAGCAGACATAGCAAGCAGCTAGCAATATATATATATATATATATATATATATATATATATATATATATATATATATATATATATATATATATATATATAAAATCTCCTGATGGGCAAGAACTTCATTCATCCACCAGATAGTCATACACATATAAGCATTTACTGAATACCTACTGTGTGCTAGATTCCCAACAGCCCAAACCAAACAGAGCCAGTGTGTACCTTTGGGAAGGTGCCAGATCAGTCCTTCATGGGGACGAGAATGTCTCTGGTCATGTGTGCTGATTCTGGAAGGCTCCAGATAATAAGACAGGTCGGTGCTCCCAGTCCAGTACTAGATTGGTGAGGCAAAGCACTCCCTGGTTCTTAAACTTTTCCCCAATTCCAGTACAAAGCATCCTGAGTCCTCCCTCCCTCTCCTCCTCCTCCTGCAGAGGACAGCACCTTAGCACCAGCAAATACCTGAGCCTCACTACTGCAAAGTGAGATCAATTAGGATGACTGTGGGGTGTCTAGGATGTCCAGAAGCCAAGAGTCCCAGCAAGGCAGACTCTCTGGGTCATAGCTGTACCTGGAGCTACCTGCTGTGCCACCACTATCTCTCTTCATGGGCCAAACACTCTCCCCTTTGCTCTCTTATACAGGATCGTGCCCCGAGTTTTCAAAGCAGGGTTTCTCCACCCTCCCATCCATTGTCCAGATAACTTCAGGAGACACAGACCCCTGTCTGGGTGAGGGGTACCCATATAAATGGTGGCCAGTGGCCTCTCAGTCTCACTCACCTGTGAGGTCCTCTGGTAGGAAGAGGCAGAAGGACCCTGAGGCCAAGTGAACCAGATCCAAATTTTCCACAGTTGGAAGAACTAGAGCCACAACGGAGACAGCTTGACCAAGCCAAGTTCTGTGTGGCTCAGCCCGTGGGTGAAGTATCAGATTCAAGGCCAGAACAGCACCACTGCAGGATCAATGTGTCTCTGATACTTGTTTGTTGACATCTTCCTTACTGCAGTGATGGTGATTCAGAAGAGGATATTGGCAGAGGTGTTTGGCTCATGGGAATGAAGTCTGTAGGGTAGGATGTTAACCTTGGGTCTCCACATGCACTTGCATACACATACACATTATGGAGGCCCGAGGGGTCCTCTCCATTTCTCCCACCTGGAAGGACACAGCACCACCCAGGAAGAAGCTGGGATCTGCTGTCAGGTGTAACAGGATCCTGCGCCTAAGCTTGGATCCCCTTGTGTGACCCCAGTCACCTGAGCCCTTGAAGAAAGCTCTTGAGTTCCCTGAGCCTGGCTTTGCTCATCTCTAAAACGGGGCATTCAGAGTAGACATCTGTCTCACTCTGTATGAGTCCCTGTCCTAAACTTTTATTATTATTATTATTATTATTATTATTATTATTATTATTATTATTATTATTATTTTGAGACAGGGTTTCTCTGTGTAGCTCTGGCTGTCCTGGAACTCACTTTGTAGACCAGGCTGGCCTCAAACTCAGAAATCCGCCTGCCTCTGCCTCCCAAGTGCTGGGATTAAAGGCGTGTATCACCACGCCTGGCTGTCCTAAACTTTTTAACATCTGACTTGTTTAATCCTCATGGCAACCCAGTGCACTTGGTAGTGTTATCTTTATTTTATAGATGGGGAAACTGAGTCACAGAGGCAACTTAATGGAAGTGGAAAATCTACTGTGAAACAGAGTAAGACTTCAGACCCAGGCATAATGGCCCAGGTTCCTTCAAGCTAGACTATGTTGGCCTGGGAGCACTTGCCTTGGAGGACACAGCACTGGGCCCCTTGCCTGTGCCCACTGGTGCCCCTGTCACTTAGCATGTTCTGGCTGTGGTGGTGCATACCTTTAATCTTAGGAAGCAGAGACAGGGCGATCTCTCTGAGTTGGAGGCCAGCCTGACATATATGATGAATTCTAGGTACATACTGAGACCTTGTCTGGGGAAAAGTCACCCAGCTGATCCTCTCCATAGCCAGTCAGTACAACTGTCCCCTTGATGCTACCAACACCAAAAGCAGAACTCTCAAGTTTCCCCATCTTCCTAGTCAACAATGTTAGATCCTCCATTCTGGAAATCACTATTTTTATACACTGTCTAGCTTACACTAGCTTAACTCTCACAAACAACCCTCCACCCTCAGCCTCCTGAGTGCTGGGACCACAGGCATGAGCTGCCATACCTGGCTTGTACTGATCTCTCTAGTTTTTCCATTTCCAGAAAGTCTTATGACTGGGATCATACAAATGGTAGCTTGGGGCCGGAGCATAACTCGGTGATTGAGAGGACTGGATCTCAGACCTCCAGAGTTCCCAGAACAAGCCAGAAAGGTAGTTCTTGCCTGGAAAGGTGAGACAGAATCTCTACTGGCTAGTTTTGTGTCAAGTTGACACAGGCTGGAGTTATCACAGAGAAAAGAGCTCTAGGTGAGGAAGTTCCTCCATGAGATCTAGCTATGGGGCATTTTCTCAATTAGTGATCAAGGGTGGGAGGGCCCAGCCCATTGTGGGTGGTGCCATCCCTGGGCTGATAGCCTTGGGTTCTATAAGAAAGCAAGCTAAGCAAGCCAGTAATACATCCCTCCATGGTCTCTGGATCAGTTCCTGCTTCCTAACCTGCTTGAGTTCCAGTCCTGACTTCTTTGGTGATGAACAGCAACGTGGAAGTGTAAGCTGAATAGAACCTTTCCTCCCCAACTTGCTTCTTGGTCATGATGTTTGTGCAGGAATAGAAATCCTAACTAAGACAGAATCCTCAGAGCAAGATAGGAACTAGTTCAATAGACTAGCTGTATCAAAAAACCTTGGGTTTGGGGCTGGAGAGATGGTTCAGCACTAACTGCTCTTCCAGAGGACCCGGATTCAATTCCCAGCACCCATATAGCAGCTCAAAACTAACTCCAAGATCTGACACCCTCACGCAGGCAAAACACCAATCCAGAAGGAAAAGAGAAAAGTCCTGGGTTTGATTGAGGGACTCTGCCCCAAATAATGTGAAGGGCAATTGAAGATTCCTAGTGTAAACCTTGGGTCTCCACATGAACTTGCATACACATACCCACTTACATGTGTGCATGCACACACATGTATACCACATATACATTAAGAGAGAAATTGGTTTCTTGGAGGTTTTTTTTTAAAGATTTGTTTGTTTGTTTGTTTGTTTTGGTTTTTCGAGACAGGGTTTCTCTGTTTAGCCCTGGCTGTCCTGGAACTCACTGTAGACCAGGCTGGCCTCCAACTCAGAAATCCTCCTGCCTCTGCCTCCCGAGTGCTGGGATTAAAGGCGTGTGCCACCACGCCCGACTTTAAGATTTGTTTTTATTTTATGTATGTGAGTATGCTGTAGCTGTGCAGATGGTTGTGAGCCATCATGTTGATGCTGGGAATTGAACTCAGGACCTGTGCTCGCTCCAGCCCTGCTTGCTCTGGTCCAAAGATTTATTTATTACTATATGTAAGTTTGCTGTAGCTGTCTTTAGACATACCAGAAGAAGGCGTCAGATCTCACTACTGGGTGGTTGTGAGCCACCATGTTGATGGGATTTGAACTCGGGACCTTTGGAAGGGCAGTCAGTGCTCTTAACGGCTGAGTCATCTCACCAGCCCTCATTCTTGGAGTTTTATGTGCTAATGTTTTGTTCCTTATGGGTAGTTTCCATTGAAAAGCACACTGGGATTAATTTATCCAATAGCAGAATATTTTATTTGTTTCTAGTATTTGAGGATAATAAATAGATCTGCTATATAAGCTCATTAGTACAGAAATTTGGGAGCCTTAGAAGATGGTTCTGTGGATAAAGCATTTGCTTTGCAGGCATGAAAATCTGAGTTCAGATCACCGGTACTTACATGAATTCTGGATAGGCATCGCAGCCTGCCTGTAGCCTCAGTACTCAGAAGGTGAGGACAGCAGATCCCTGGAACAAGCTGGTTAGCTAGACTATATTGGTGGGCTCTGGGTTCAATTGAGAGACCCTGCCTAAGGGGATAGGTGGAGAATTATGATGTCTTGAACCACCACAACCAAGTGTACACACATGCATGTATACCAACACACACACAAAGTACAGGATTTTGTTTCAATGCTTCATTTCAATTTTTACCTCAAGTTACAAATATTATAGAAATAAAACTGTTCGCCGGGTGTGGTGGCGCACGCCTTTAATCCCAAGTGCTGGCAGATTTCTGAGTTCGAGGCCAGCCTGGTCTACAAAGTGAGTTCCAGGACAGCCGGGGCTACACAGAGAAACCCTGTCTCGACAAACAACAACAACAACAAAAAACTTCTGTTCATTTCATTAAGAGGCAATGGTGTTAATGTGTTAATGGTGTTAATTTTTTATAATCTAGGAACCCATCACTAAATTTCCTTTTTTTTTTTTTTTAAGATATGAGGTTCCTCTTTGTAGCCCTGTCTGTCCTGGAACTCACTCTGTAGACCAAACAGGCCTCAAACTCAAAGAGATCTACCTGCCTCCCAAGTGGTGGGATTAAAGGCACGCACCACCACTGCCTGACAGATCACTAAATTTTTTAGTGTCTCGAGTGTGCAGAGCCTGAGAGTCTAGAGGGTGACAGAATGAGATGAGGCTGCTGCTGATTCAGTGGGCTTACACCAGATGTGTCTGACATACACTAAGTTAATGTGTTCTCTTTCAATGCCAGTCACTGGTGGTGGCTTCCAGAGGCAAGGGACAGAGACTGTTCCTGTCCTCACTTGGATCCAGTCTGTGACTGTCTAGGCACATTTAGCTTTCCTGCTGGTGGCAGCTGGACAAAGTCTAGCCCTGGCTTATAAATACACATTGTCTGCTGCTGCCCCCAAGTCATCCCAGACTGGCTCACTGGACAGACTGAGTCTTACATTTCTGGAAGGCCTTTGGAGGACTTCACTGGAAATTGCTCTCGAGCACTAAACCTTTGTATGTGTTGCCAAACTCTGTCCTTGGGTGTGACACAGGCCATTGCTTGTCTCAGTCATTTATGAAGGGGAGGGGGGATTCAGCAATCCCACGAGGCCGTCACAACCCCATGTGTGGCCAACAGAATAGCCTATCAGACCTCTCTGACTTTTCCAGGCCCATTAAGCCCCGTCCCTTTCAGAGGCTAGAGTAGCTGTCAGTGATTACTGGGGGTGGGAGCTTTTCTTCAGGGCTACCCATAATTGCTCATTCATCTTATGGTAGCCCCCTCCTACTTCCCCCAACCACCAGCGCCTGTAAATGACCCTAATTAAAGTCATTGGTTTGGTCGGCTAAATTTGAGTTGAACTGTGGTTGTGTCTAGTTGTCAGTAGTGCCCTACCTAAGGTAAAGAGAGAATAAAATGTGTTTCTAGAAGAGTTAACATCAGTGCAGAGGTGCAAAGGGTACCTCTAGAGAAGAAAATGCTGAACGCCAAGGAGCTGGCAAGCAGCCAGCTGAACTTGACTCTCAAACCTCCTCTTCTACAGCCACACCCTACCTGAGGCCACCTTCTCCAGCTACCCCACACTCACCCTCCTAAAAAAGGCACCTGCTTTGGAGTTTCAGCCTTCAAGCTACTAGTGTCACATAAGCTTGGGGTGGAGCCCAGCTGCTAAACTTGCGGGGTGCTGGAAAGATGGCTCATTACTTAAGATAGTCTAAGTTCTTCCAGAGGGTCACCAGCTCCAGGACTCTCAGATGACCACAAGCATATACACAGTTAATGTCTCTAGTTAATGTCTCATTGAACATATCAGCTTCATCCCAGAGAAGGCCTCCCATGCTCAGCAGTAGCTGGCCAACAGAAAACATTGGGGTACCTTCTCCCCTCAGAGTTGTGATTCCTGGGCTTCAAAGACCCAGGATAACCTTCCATCCGAGCAGAAACACGGTGGTGATACATGTCTGTCCTTCCAACACTCGGTTTATGGAGGCAGAAGGATCAAAAAGTCAGCTTCATCCTCAACTACATGAGTTCGATGCTAAACTGGATTACATACGACCCCTGCTATATGTGTGTGTGTGTGTGTATATGATTTTATTTCCTGTTAGTGTGCTTTGCCTGTATTTATGTCTATCTGTATCACGAGCCTATAGTGCCTGTGTATGGAGGCCAGAAGAGGGTGTGAAGTCTCCCTGGAACTAAGGTTGTGGATGGTGGGAATCCAACTTCGGGTCCTCTTGAACACTCAGCGCTCTTAATTACTGAGCGGTATCTCCGGTAGCTGAAAACAAAACTTTATATAAAAAATAATTTTCTACCACAGATTCAGGATTTGGCATTAGCTGAGAATAAAACAGGACCAGTAACAACACAGCATGAGGATAAAGTCCTGCTTTGGCCACCCCGCAGCTTTCTGTTGAGGCGCCTGGCGTAGGCGCACCTGCGCACTTGGCGTCTGCGCGCGTGAGGGCAGTGAGGGCAGTGAGGGCAGTGAGGTGCGGAACAGAACGAGCCGCACGTGGGCAACGAGGAGTGGGCGGGGCTTGAGGGGCGGGGCCAGAGCCGCCTGTGCGAGAGGCGGAAGAAGAGTGGCTGGGACTCTGGGTGTGGGCGGGGCGTGGTGGGCGGGGCGTTGGGGGGAACTTACTTCCACGCGCTGCGGGGGCGCGCCCACGGCAGTTGGTCTCTGAGGGGCCGGCGGTGGTAACAGTTGCTCTCAGGAGGTCCTGCTCGGTCGCGGCGCCATGCCTCTGGATCGTCAGGCGGCCATGGGGAACCTTGGCAATCAGGACATCCTGGCCATCTTCTACCGCCTGCGCTTCGTGCTTAGCAACCACATAGCCGCCTGGCAAGCCCGGAACCCCGCAATGGATGTGGGAGGTGGAGGAGAAGGCGCCCGGTTGGTCAACGGTCGTATTCGCCCACACGGGTTCTGAGTGACTTTGCGGACTGCTTGCCCTCGCCCGTGAGTAACCCGGCACTCGTGTTCCGTTCAGGTTCAGTACCCTCACGGGTCTCGCCGAGTTGTAGAGACTTCGGTGAAATCGCGCTTTGGGCTGTGGTTCGTGTCCCCCCAGGGGTGATTTGGGGTTTGGTGGCGTTTCTCCGCGGGAAAAGTTAACAGCACCTCACTTAACTGGCGCGCCTGGTCGTGACGTCCTCTAGCTGTTGAGCTAGCGCCGCACCCTTGTCACTTTTCTCCACAGGACTCTCCAACGGTCCTCGAATCATGATTATTTAGAAGTGACCTGATGTAGAGAGACAGCAGGTTTTTGTTTTTGTTTCTTTAAGGTAGAGTCTCACTATGTAGACCAACCTGGCCTTAAACTACCAATCTTCCGGCCTCAGTGCTGGGATTTTTGGTGTGTGCCATCATGCTGTTTCCATGGAGCCCCCCATTTATTTATTTATTTATTTATTTATTTATTTATTTTCGAGACATTTTGTCTGTGTAGCCCTAGCTGTCCTGGAGCTCACTGAATAGACCAGGCTGGCCCTGGAATTCATAGCGATCTGCCTGGCTCTATGTGCCACCACCACCCAGTTTACCATGGTGCCTTTTATAACCTAATCTTGAAAATCGTATGTTGTCTCTTTTCCACATTTTACTGGTCACATAGACTACCTTGGTAAAAGAGAGGCAGAAATTGCACAAAAGGGGGAGGATGATTGGGCAGAGAAGAATCATGTCCAAGGTCTGTCCTGTGAGATACAGCCACTGCCCAGTGTAAGGGACAGTGTACTTGCTGGATACCATCCTGGTCAGCATTCATTTATGTGTTAGGTTTCTTACTGAAGGTTTAGAGGCAAGTAGGGTAGGATAAACCTTACCTATCACCTCTGCACTTGGGAGGGGGAGGCAGGAGGAAGTTCAAGGCTAGTTTGGGAGAAATAAGTTTCAGGTTGGCCTGAAACCTAAGTTCTCTTCACTGCACATTACATATACAATAGGGTATTGCTAATACAATACAGTAATTATATTGATAACTCTCCCTAGGCCCCATGAGTAAGCCTTCATCAGTGTAAAATCACAGCCTCAAACATGCTAAGCAAGTACCTGACCACAGAGAGTTTATATTACAAATTATATTAATTTTTTTTTTTTATTTTAGGTATGTTAGGTGGTTTGTCTGCATGTATATCTGTGTGCCTGGTGCTCATGGAGGCCAGAAGAGGGCATCACATTCCTTGGAACTGGAGTTTGATGGTTGTGGCTACTGAGAACCAAATCTATGAGTTCTGAGAACAGCCAGTGTTATTAACAGCTAAACCATCTACCAGCCCCAATATTATTACAGATGTTTGAAATTCTATAAAATTGGGCTGGAGAGATGGCTCAGAAGTTAAGAGCACTGGTTGCACCGACATGGCAGCTCACAACCATCTATAACTCCAATTGAAGGGGATCCAAACCTTCTTCTGGTCTCCACAGGCACCAAGCACATATAGGGAGCCCAGACATATATGCAGGTAAAAAACTCATACATAAAAAATAAAAATAAAAATTTAAGGTTCTAAAATCCTAGATAACACTTCTTTTCATGTTGCTTTATTGTTTTGCAGCAGAATGCCCGGCATAGGATATGACTGTCAATATTTAGCTCTACAAGAAGAAATGGCATTTACACACAAAAGGAAGACATGATTCATTGATTTTAAGTAAATACAACATAATGCATCCTAAAAGTGCCTAGACTCTAGAACTGCCTGATGGAGGACCCACCATGACCCATTAATCCCCTAATAGTTAACACATGGAATGGGGTACCAGTGATGAAAAATGACCACAAATAACTCCCTTTTAAGACTCCTTCCCAGACGTTTGATCAGGACCAAGACTGGGATTTCTCATCTCTGGGTCCTTAACAGTGAAACATTCTCTCATTCTCTTGGTTCTGCTTCTGTTGAGAGGCCCTGCTTAAATCACTTTCTTCAGCTCGTTGAAAGCAGCAGGACAAAAAAAAAAAGCACTGCTACTACCACAAAGGAAGCTGGGCCACACACCTTTGAAGAAGGCTTGCACACCTCATCTTTAAGTCTTTCCCTGAGAATGGATGGTGAGTCACACCTATCACCTCTGCACTTGGGAGGGGGAGGCAGGAGGAAGTTCAAGGCTAGTTTGGGAGAAATAAGTTTCAGGTTGGCCTGAGTTACAGTGTGAGATGTTATTTCAGACAAAAAAAAAAAATTAAGAGTTGACAGTGTCTGTGTAAAAGATCTGACACTGTATGTAATAACTGAGCTCCTTAAACTATATCAGGATGCATCCCATTGTGAGAAAGAAGGGAGGTGACACTGGCCATGACTATCCTGTGATCATCTAACCAATTATTGGATGTCTGTGTTCTTGAGTTCAGGCAGAATGCCCTCAACTATGTTGCATATACACCATGCAGTATTTTCTGGCACCCTAACAGAGATGTCAAAGCTTTGTTAAAGACAGCAGATCCCATCCAATTTGTGATATTTACCAAAGTCCCACAGGCTGGCAGAGTCTGTGCCTAATTTCTCTGTGTCAGCTGCCTAGAAGATTCTAGCAAAATCTAGCCAAGAGATGAAATGGGGAATGCCTTCCGAGGCCAGTTGCTGTCAAAATAGCTCCAGAGATACATTCACTTGTCTGCACCCTCAGGAAGGATCTACTTGTATTTATTCTTCACCACAAAGTTAGGGTTTGTGCAGGGAATTAGCTGGTAGCATTCTCCAGATTGCTAGTCTAGAAAAACAGTACACCCTGCTCTTTAGAGGTGCAGATAGTATCGTCTATAATGCCTTTGTACTGCTGGTTTATCAGCCATGGCCTGCTTGTTAACTAGTCGTACCTGCTGTGGAAGCTTGACTTGCCAGCTCAGAGAGACAGGCATCTTGGAGATGACAACAGTGATGCCTGGTATCAGGAAGTTATTGGTGAAAGACAATAGCCTGTTCCAGCATGGTGGCACAGTGGAAAACAGGCAGAGAATGGGAGGAAGGCTACCTAGCTTAGCCCTGCTGCCACAGTACCAAACAAATAGGTTTGGTTCCTAATTATCAGAATTTAACATGTGGGTGTTAGACAACTGCTAAGTTAATTGTGTACTGTGTTGTATAATATAATAGGACCTGCTAATATGTAACATTTTTCTTCTAGGTGTGTTTTGACTGCAGTGCCAAAAGTCAGAGCTGGGCAAACATAACCTACAGGATATTTCTTTTTATCAGTTGCTTGGAGTCACGTGGTGTTCACTAAAGTTTTACCTGTAAGTCTTTCCTTGATTTTTGACAGCAAGTAAAGTGACAGATTAATTGCAGCTCAGGAGGTTTTAGCTTTGCATCATTATCATTGGGGCTAGAAAGATGGCTTTGATTAACAGGACATACTTCTCTTCATGAAGACCTAAGATAAGTTTCAGCACTTACACCAGGCAATACACAACCATCTGTACTGGGATCCCCATGGGCATCCAGTGCCTGTTTTTTGGCCTCCATGGGCACCTGAATACATACCCATATGTGCACACATATAAATATATCTTCAACAACATCAAAAAAAGGCAAATCTTAAAAAATCTTTTATTACCTAATAACCCAAGGAAATGAGCCATTTTCTTCTCGGGCCTCTGTGGAGAGCTTGTAGAAGAAATAAAGCTCTGGTGTTGAAGACAAAGTCAGATGGGAGGTCTCAGAGCAACAGCTCCTTTTCCTCCCATGCTTTCTAAATTAAAGTACACACTCAAGAGAAAAGGGGCTTCCTGTGTACACACAAGGTTGGGAGTTCACATGAATTGTGGAGTCCTCCTCATCCAGGTATGGTACCCAGCATCCTCCTCCAGCTCCCATTCCCAGTGGCACTAGCAGGGCAAAGCCTGAGCGGATGAGTTTGTTCAGCTCTTTGCTAGTGATGTCACATGTTTGTATAGGAAGGCCTTTCTTCCCTCTTTACCCTGGCCACTCCAGTGAGGAAATGTCCTTCCTCTTCCTACACTGTGGGCTCCAGAGAGAGGTGCAGCCCCCACAGTGGGAAGGAAAAAGCCTCTGAAGTGTGAAGTAAAGAGAAATAATGACTAGGCAGAGGGCCGGAGTCAGACCAGATACCCAGCAGGGTGTGCCCAGCTGCCTGGGCCTTGTCAGGGTACTTTCTGCAGGTCATCTCAGGAACTCAGGCCTCTGTTGGTGCCACTTCCTCCAGCAGCTGGCCTGTGTCCCTTCTCCTCTTCTAGGAAAGAACTGTGGCAGTGATTTCTTGTTGTTGTTGTTATTGTTGTTAACTTAATACTGTCACAGTGTGACTACCATAAAGTAGCATTTATCCCTGTATGGAAAAACCAATGAAGATGGGACTTTTTACATAGCAGCATAGAAGCGAGCAATAATTACAGCATAATTTTCTTTTTAATAACTAAAACTTTTGTCACATAATTTGGGGAGCATTTTTGTTGTTGTTTCTTATTCTTTGTCTTCCCCCCCACCCCAGACATGGTCTTTCTACATAGCCCTATCTGTTCTGGAATTCAATATGTAGTCCAGGCTGCCTTCCTGGTGCTGGGACTAAAGGTGTGTGCAGCCACACCTGGCTGTTTTGTTTTGTTTTGTGTTTTGTTTTTTAGTAGTCTGTAAAGGCATGAAAGGACAATAGCCATATAACTCAATAGATAATTATCAAGAAAGAGGCACAGTTTTATATATTCTTTCTTGTTTAAGAATATCAGTCATCTTATTTTATCTGAGACTATGGTCCGAGAATGTTTGGAATATGTTGCATGCCCTTGTCTCTTTTTAAAATGTTGACAGACTTGATTGCTGGGGCAAATTTATTTGTCCAGTTTCCTTCCTGTGATAATGTTCATGATATGTGGTTACCATCAAGTATTTGTTGTCACACCACATGTTTTATGTGGCACAAGTCAAAATGTCCTTTTGAGTAAAATCCCTCTTTTCTTATCCTCTCATCCAGAAATTGTTGTTTTGGTATTTCAGTGATTGTAAAAGTATCTGTTTAGGTAAGTTTTCAAGAGTTGAGTTTGTTTGATGAAAATGTGTGTTTATTTTTTGTCAGTGCTGTGGGCCAAATCTCTAACAAAGACAGTTTAAGGAGAGGCATTTGTTTTGGCTCACAGTTTCAGTGGGTTTGATGAGTAGTCACTTGGTCTACATGCTCGGGCAGACTGTCATAGTGGCAAGGACAATGTGGTAGAAGCTTTCAGCCCTTGTTGACAGAGGAGATAAAAGGGAATGAGCACTGGACTGACTGTGCAGACCCCCTATAACATGATACTGTCTGTGTTCAGGGTCAACCTTTATATATGCCTTGGAGCCTCCAGAAACCTTTCTCTTCCTTGGCTCAATCAGAAGGGTCAGCCACAGAGGCCGCTGTGCCAGGGACCCATTGCAGTTTGAAACCTGGGGGTAAATGGCATAGAGCAGAGAGATTTTGGTGCTGTGTGGATGGTGAGCTGTGGGTTGTCTAGGGACAGAATCATCCCTGTAGTTCCCTTGGTGACCACAGTGACATAGCAGGGTTGAGTGAGGTGCTTTGGCAGCAGAGGTGAAGCGAGCAGACTCTGAAAGCCAGCGTATCTGTGCCACAGAATGCTCTTACTGCTTCCAAATTATTCATCAGCCATGAGAACTTGCATATTGTGAATTATGGAAGAGGGCTGCTGTTTCTATTAAGCAAGGGGGACATATCCTTGCATGGTGTTTGTAGTGAGTTCCATTCTTTCCAGACTGGAAATGATGCATTATTGTAGTAGTGCATTCAGAATAATGAGAATGAGTCCAAATGGCTTTTGGTGGGGGATGTGACAGGCAGCAGGGCAGTGTGCTGTTAGGGGCTTTGACAGGAACTGCAGGGGTGTGTTCAGAGGGGAGGAAGGTGCAGTGTGAAGGAAAAGCTCATGGAGAAGAAGGGCTCAGAAATCAAAGCCCATGCTGGGTGAAGGTCAGTGGAGGGGAGAGCTGCTGGGTGCTGGCATGACACTGATGCCTGAGCAGACTGGCTGGCGTAGAGTGTTGTCTGTGAGTGACTGGGGATCCCCCATAGGGTACCAGAGCAGAGAGTCCCTTGTGAGTGAATGAAGAGTAGGAAGACCCCATGTGTGGACTGCTCAGAGCACCTATGCAGTTGTATTTTCTCTAGGGTAGTTGAAAGGTATCTGATGCCTCCTACATTCTAGAATAAGATCTTAGCTTATACAAATGAAGAATGTTCCTTAGAGTGATGTTAAATTTGTACACTTCTGTACTAGAACACAGTTTAAAAAAAAAAACTCAGAATAGTGTTAGAGCCTACTCTATACCCTCCAGGGGCCTCCCAAGCCCTCTTAGACTTTTGCCTCCTTCAGAGCATGTCTGTGGGTTTCTGGGCGCAAGGCATCTTTTGTGAGCCAGTTTGCAAGCCTTGTGATCAGGAACAGGAACTCTCACCTGTCCTCTGCCCCATAGTTCTGACCCCTATAAAGAGTACTTGCTCAGTAACTTGTAAATTTGCCAATCAGTTGGTCTAGTTCCTTTCCTGGGGCCTTAAAGATAAATTCCTGATGCATGTGACAATCAGCAGTCACTCACACCTATGTAACCCTGCTTTGATTTTATGTCCTATATCTTGGTTGTTCTGGTTTCTAGTCTCTCCTGGTTTCTAGCCTCTTGTTTTTCAGTTAGAGCCAAGGCTTAGGTGCTGATACACTAACCTGAAAAGGAGCATTTGGTGAGTTTCTAGTTAAAAGCCAGAGATACTTCAAATACCGTATTTTCTTTCTTGGGTAGAAGAGAATTGTATAACAGATATGTTAGTGTCCTTGCCAGAGAGAACAGCCATATTTAGCTATTCTCCTTCCCATCATGCTTCTTGTGAAATCCCCTATTTGCGACAGGCATTGGGCTCATCCCACTCTATTTGTTGTGGGGTTTGGCCAGAAAAGAATGTATTTGTCCTTAGCACTCCCACCACAGTTCCTGACCCAGTTCTTCCAGTTTTGGTATGGTCTCATGTCTGTCTTTGGCTTTCTGCCCTTCTGGTCCTGGCATGTCCATATTCCTGAGACTTCATAATATAGAGTCTGGTTTTGCCTTGCTCTCTGTCTGCTGTACTCTCCGAGTGAAGTTGTTTAGGACTTCTGCATTCTCGCATCACCCTTCCTTGCCTAAACCCTAAGCTGTGGGGCTGGCTCTGCCTCTCTCCTCAAATGGAGACACTTCTCCCTGGGCTGTCTTTCCATCACAAACTGTCCTGGCACTGATATCACAGTTCGTGAACATATATCTTGTCTCTGTCCTATCCTGGCAAACCATGCTGCAACTTCTTCGGGAGTCTTTTTCTCGTCAAATAGCATGGAGTGCTGTTCTCTGAGAAATGCTTTCTTTAATGATGCTTAGCTAACAAAGAGGAAAACAAACCAAAGGTCCATCCTCCTGTTAGGGATACTTTTAGACCATACTGCAAGAGACTAGAGAAAGGTCCAGTGATAGTGGTCTGTAGCTTTGTGTCCAACTCCAGGAAATCAGTGATTGTCCTTTATATCATTCATATTTAACATGCTGACCTGGGAAGAGATTGGCAGCCAGAAGCTCCTGGGAGAATCTGTAACAATACTAGAAAAAAAATGCAGTCTATGACTTGAGGAAGAGGAAGATCTGTATTGTCCGTATAGGTCAGGTCATGTTGAATAGGCATCCTCCTCTCTTAGGGGCTCAGCATACAGTAGCTTATCCCTGTGCCTACCTAGTCAGTTTGGGGTACATGTAACTGGCTAGAGAAGTGGTTCTCAACCTG
This sequence comes from Mus minutoides, assembly GCA_902729485.2. NCBI lineage: Eukaryota > Metazoa > Chordata > Mammalia > Rodentia > Muridae > Mus > Mus minutoides. Next base: position 1,570,602 of record LR753318.1, on the reverse strand, counting down.
TGGGTTATGATCCCCAGAGGGTCACATATCAGATATCTACTTTATAACTCATAACTGTAATTTTACTATAGCAACAAAATAATTGTATGGTGGGGAGTGTGGTCACCCGATTATGAGGAACTGTAGTAAAGGTTTGCAGCATTAGGAAGGTTGAGAAGCACTGCTCTGGAAATCCAGTCTTCTGTGTAGCACTCCAATTCCAGACCAGTGGAGTTTCATTCACATGGAAAGCACTCCCGCTTCCTTTCAGCCCAAAGGAGAAGATAGGTTGGGTTGAAGAGTTATTTCAAAGACCTTGGAAATGAAGCCTCCTATCTGATCCTGTTTATTGCCTATTTTGTGTGCATGTCTTTATCTTCAGCACATGACCAGAGAGGCATGTGCAACATACTCAGAAGATCTTGACAGTAGCAACAATAAACATCCCACCAACACTGTTCCTTCCTGTTCCTACAGGTACGTCAATAACCCCATGAAGTTAAGAGACAGTTACTTTCATAGCTGGGATGACAGTGCCAACTGCTACTAGAAGGAGGATGAGACACTTACACCACTGTGACAAAGCACAAGCTCTTCAGGCAAATGTAAGCTGCAGGACCAAGAAGCCAGAAATACAGACTGAAGTGCCTTCTGCACCCTCCTTTCCAGCATTCAGTTCACACGCAGAGTGGCTGGCAGGTGATGTGTGCAGTGTGCGGAAAAGCAGGTAGGGCCAGGACATAAATGGGCCACACTTGCCAGTCTGCTACTGCCTGTCCTACAGTCAGGCAGGGCTGGGCAGGAGCCATCAGGAGCTTTGATGCTCTGCTCCAGCTTTCAGATGGAAAAGGAAGTGGATTTCTCCCTGGGTCCCTCCTGATGTAGGCACACTATCAGAAGTCAAATGGAAGTGTCTCACTATTCTGGTCTCCCCAGGACCTTCAGCCACCAAGATGTCAAGGTCAATCTGGCAGCAGGGATGAGAAGGCTTCATGAAGGTGTCTACCAAGCACTCTTCTGGGTGCAGAAGACATGAGGTCTGGGCGGTGCTGCATCAGCCCAGATGGATTTCTAGAGTGCTGGGTCTGGCCAGTGCTGGCTGTGGCACCAGAAGAGAGACAGTGCCAGACCCGTTTGGAGCTGAGAGCATCGAGCCCACCCTGCCTGCTCTGCTCAAGCCTTCCATTGCTGTGTTGTGAATGTGGTATGAAAAACTCTGAAAAGGCCCAGGTGCTTTTCTTCAAACTGCTGGGCTATTTGCACACCTGCTCCATGCTCTGGGAAGTGTTCTAATGACGATCTTCTAGGACTTCTCATAGTTTTCCTCATTCTATGTTAAAATTGGCACATAACAGGTTTGTTCCCATCTTCCCCTGTTCACCACACATGCCCTGTCACTTTTCTTTTCTCCCTAGGTTTCAAATGTGGGAGCAAGAGTTTCAGAGCCTACATTCTCCATGTTCAGGTTCAGTCCCTGTGCTTCTCCATGACAAGTCATTCTCCCTGTGTCTGTCTCTTCTGCCTCTCACTGGATAGATGTAGGTGAGAGATCTGCACCCCAATACTTGATGTTTTGGATCCCAAGCATACATCTACATTGATGGCATAGCTATGAGCATAGCTGCCTTCCTCATTCATCACATGCCTATGTTCATTTGTCAGTGGTGAGCTCTGTGCTGTGCAACCTTCTAGCCTAGATCTGGCCCCAGCATCCTGTAGCATATGAGGCACCTTAGAGAAAAGGTCTAAATGGGCCTTATAAGAAAATAAGAATACTTTTAAGTTGCATTGTGTTTTGAGTCTTACGTTACAGAAACAAAGCTTCATGAATCAAGCATTCCTAAAGTCTGTCTACTCAGCCTCTTATACTAGTCTGTCCACAGGAAAGGCATTGAAATAAAAGGAAAGATGAAGAGCAATACAGTCCAGCTTAAAAGCAAGTCTCTGACATGATGTGTTAAATCCCTAGGATGTGGTGAAAATGAACACTGACAGGTATGCTTAGGCTCAGACCACAACCACCCAGACTTGAGTACTTTGTCCTCCTCACCATTGCTTTCCTGCTTCCAGACAGTTTTGTTTGGTGACAAGAGTTTCTTGGGAGTAAGGAGCAGCTGACTTCTAGAGGCAACACCAGTTATAGAACTTTCCAAATTAGTCTCTTAATAGATGGGTCTTTAGGGTGCATGTGAGAAGCATTGCTGTGGCAGGTACTATGCCAATGTTCAGCACACCACATCAGCCTGTGATTAACCTTCAGAGTCCATAGCATGTAGCCACTTCAGTGTTCAATCTGCAGCCGCTCAGGTGGAGGTACATTAGACCCACTCTTCCTTGGCCTCTCTGGAGCTGGCCAGCTTTTCCTGTTTGTACACTGTACAGTGCACTCTTCTGCTTCTACCTACAAGTAGAGTGAGTGTGAATGGCTGTGCTGCTGAAGTGGCCTTCATGCAGAAGACTTCCATTTTCAGATTTCTTGTTCTGAGGACTCTGGGCTTTCTGAAAGCTCTGAGCTATTTCATTTCCTCAAAGCCTCCCATAGCTGTGTTAAATGCTTTTATTGCTGCCTCCTGTGTTGAATGTGTGTATTGTCAAGATTTGGAAGCAGGTATAAAATGTGAGTACACTATCACTACAAGTAGTCATCAGAAAAAGACCTCCTTTGGTCATTCTTCACAGCTCATTTCTTCCTGGTTTATACTATAATGTTGCTTTTGAATAGTTTCCTTGCTACTTAGCAAAAAGCAAAGGACCTCACTTGCCAAATAACTGTCCATCTGCCAGACCTTCCTTGAGTGGCTTGTCTGCCTCTTATTGCTTTACAGGCTAGTTGCTCCCATGTTCACCCTGTGTTGCCAGACAGCAAGCTTCCCTGCTTTTGTTACCAACAGAGACAAGTCAACAGACTGGAGATTCTCTGTGTACAACTCCAGGCCACGTACTGACAGAGACTACCTGGTAGGTTAGAGAGTGATGCAGACTTAACAAAATGCAGCTCTGAGGGTACTTGATGCTTCATGTTGACTTAGGGGACAGGGAGAGCTTCCCATAGTTGGTGGCATTGAACTAAAAAGCCTTCTGTTTGCATGTCATCACATACAAGCATATCGCTCCTTTCCTGTTAGCCCACTTAGCGCCCATCTTTTGCCAGGCAGCATGCTTATGTCTCATCTTTCAAGTATTGCCTGTTCCCTAGCAAGTAGGAATAACTGTCCCCATTTCACAGATGAGGAAACTGAAGCTTAGGGTAGTCACAGCATCTGAAGAAGTCCTACATCTCAGTAGGTGGGCTGAGCTTTTTGTATAATCCCTGGTAGGGACAGTCTGAGTCAAGAGTGTATTATGTTGAGTATTGACTGCCATTTCCCCCCCTCAAATTTAGGATGCAAATCAAAACACCCAGAGTCTCATCCTTTGAGCTGTGGACTTTATAGGGCACAGGCACTAACACTGAAGGTACCTGGGAAAGAAAAGGCTCTGTTCTCTTCTTTTTTTTTTCTTATGGTCTTTACCAGGTTAGCTTTTTGTTTTATTTTGTTTTGCTTTGCTTTTATATATATATATATATATATATTGTTTTAACTGTTTGCTTGGCTAGCCATTGAGTATTTCTCTCTGCTTGTTCTTAATCTGAAGCAGCAGTTTGGAGCTGCTAACAAGAAGAAAGCTACATGAAAAAAAAAAAAAAAGAAGAAAGCTACACGCTGCCATTTGTCATTGGTATCTGCATGAGCAAAAGCAAGCAATTGCTGACATCTTTGATGGCCACCAAGGGAACTTAGAGGGCCTGAAGTAGAGGATCAGCCCTGGTGAAGGTTCATGCAAATCTGCTTTTGTGGTTGCCTGAATCTTAGCTGCTTTGTCAGCCATATCTAGTAGATTGGCTTTTGATGGTCTGTACTATGCACCCTTGCCTACCATAATGCAGTCTTCTCTGCTTGTCTGCCTTGGGGGACAGTTGGTACAAATCTGCCTTTGTGGCTCAACCTTAACTTCTATGTTACTTATATCCAGTAGGTTCTCTTTTGACAATATGCAATGTGCACCCCTGCCCACCATAATGCAACCTCTCTGCTTGTCTGCCCTGTATTCTGGTCTGGTCATTCACTGACTCTCATGAGATATGATGGCCCCCCGCTAGATCTTCTCTTGGGACTGTAGACTGGTTGCAACACTTTAACAGGCTTTAGGCTTTGTCTTTGGTTCAGAAATGCATTTGTTTGAGACTGCTGACTAGTTACTAAATTCCAGTAGACTCTGGTTTCAGAAAAATTTTATTTAAGCTGGTCTGGTGGCTCGTGTCTGAAATCCTAGCACTCAGGAGGCTGAAGTATTAGCATTGTCATGTTGCAGTCAACCTGAGCTAACATAGTGAGTTACAGATGAGCTTGGGCTACAAAGCAACATCCTGTCTCCAAAAATATAATGAAAAGTTGGGGGTGTGGAGGAGGAAGAGACAATGGATAGGGCATCTACTCGCACCTGTATTGTGCCTTGTCCATTTCTGAAATCCTCTGTGCTCTATGTTGATTTCTGATACTCGGAATTTGGCACAACTCTGCTTTGTGACCACCTATAATTCTAGTTCTCACACCCATCGTATCCATGCCTGGTACCCTTAGCACTTCAGGAATGCCATAAAGAGCAGCTCTGAGAGCCCTGAGATTCCAGCTGCCTCTCATGTTAACAAGTTACATCCTTTTCAGGCTCCTAGTTAAAGAGTAGGCCTGGGAATCACCCCATGGGCATCTGAGTGTTAAGGGTCATTCATATCCAAGAGGTTCAAGAAAATGACTTGCTACAATGCATAAATATGAATTAGATTAGAAGACCAGTTGACTGGACATTGGGATTTGAGTTACTAGTGAAAACTATGTGTAAAAGGAAAAAGACTCTCTTATCTAATCTTTTGTGAAATTATTCCAGACCCTCATCTGAGACTCCCGACTAAGGCCCTAGGCCTACAGATCCTGTTACAGATCCTGTGATCCAGACAGCCAAGGGAAGACATAAAACATGCAAGAAAGAAAGAAAGGATAGATAAAAGTCAGTACCTTGTGGCAACCACCTCAGGGTAATTCAAAATGCACCCAAAATTGATCTAACAAGAACCAGGGCACCTGTCTCAGAACTAGTGTATATTTGGCCAAAAGGAAGGGCACTAGGAACATGACTGCTTTGTAGAGGGCTGGCCAGACAGCAGCCCCAGCCTCAGTGTAGCTGTGTTCTCCAGATAGGTAGTGTTAGCCTCTGGATCAAGGAAGCCCAGGGACTTGAATGTCATCAGTGGAACTTTGTGTGACACTTATGGTAGGTGGTTATGGTTATCACATTTGGGTATGAAATATCACCCCAAAGCACTGATAGGTTGAAGGTTCCTCAGCAAGTGGTACTGTTGAAGGATGATTAGATCATAAGGGTGATGACATCAGAGGTTTAATCCATTGATTATTTCATAGTTGGACAGTTAGCCCATCAGCCTGTGTGTAGGATGTGGGACACTGAAAGACTGTATCTTGCCCTCAACCCAGTCTCCATTCTATCATGAGGGAAGCACTCTTCTTTGCCAAGTGTTTCTTTCTATGATGTTCAGTTTTGCCTCAGGCCTACAGAGATAAGGCCAAAGAACCACGGACCAAAGCCATGAGCCAAAATAAATCTTTACTCATTTCAGTTGTCTCAAGTGTTTGTCACAACAGTGGATACCAACACATTAAGGGTAATGGTTTTTTGTATGTATGTATGTATGTATGTATGTATGTATGTATGTATGTAAAAGTGAATATTACATATCTACATGCATACTGTGTGCTCACAATATTGTATACATTGTACCACATTGAGTTTGAAATAAACACTTGTTTTACTTTTTTGGAGGTTTTGTTTGTTTGGGTTCAGTTTGGCTTTTTTGTTGTTGTTTTTCTTTTTGAGACAGAGTTTCTCTGTGTAGCCCTGGCTGTCCTGGAACTCACTCTGTAGACCAGGCTGGCCTTGAACTCACAGAGATCCTCCAGCCTCTGCCTCCTGAGTGCTGGAACCAAAGGTGTGCCCCACCACACCTGGATTCTCTCAGGCTGTTTTTTGAATAGTTGTGAGGCAATGAGCTGACATTGAGTTTTATTATTTGCCAACAGACATCCAATTGTACCACTATCCAGTGAGTCATCGTGGAGCCTTCAGAAAAGGAAACCAAGCTGCCATGCTCAATCTTTACTCATTTCATTACACGCTTAACTGACTTCTTATGGTCAACTCCTATGGCAGTGTTCTGCCCTCGGTGAAAAACTATGGCCCAGTTCCCTATATTCAGCTTACTTGGTTACCTAGCAACCTCTGCTCTTGAATAGGCTCAAGGGAAACTATGATTTTGGAGATTATTTAACATTTTATTGCACCAGGAATGATGTTGCAGTGTTTTGAGGTGGGTTTTTAAGTTTAAAATGTGTGTGTGTGCGCATGCGCACATGTATGTGCATGTACACATGCACATGTATTTGTGTACCAGTGAAAACAGTGTCTGAGGAGTCCAGAAAAGGGTGTTGGATTCCTTAAAGCTGGAGTTATAATCTAGAGTCTCCTGGGGTGCTGTGACCTGAACTCCAGTCCTTTGCAAGAGCAGTATCACTGAGTCATTGCTCTAGTGCCAAAGCTGGGATTGTTCTTAATTGGATGAACCTTACCAACTAGGGCTTTCTGCTCATTTTTGTTGTTGTTTTTGGGTTTTTGTTTTGTTTTGTTTTTACGAGACAGGGTTTCTCTGTGTAGCTCTGGCTGTCCTGGAACTCACCCTGTAGACCAGGCTGGCCTCGAACTCAGAAATCTGCCTGCCTCTGCCTCCCGAGTGCTGGGATTAAAGGCGTGCGCCACCACGCCCGGCTTTCTGCTCATTTTTTTAAGTAACATTTTTTTCTTTAAAATTTTTTTTTTAATTTCATGTGCATTGGTGTTTTGCCTGCATGTATGTATGTCTGTGTGAAGGTGTTAGATCCTCTGGTGCTGGAATTAGACAGTTGTGAGCTGCTGAGTCCTCTGGTCAGCCCTCTGTTCAGTTCTGGGAAGAATTCAGCTGAGGGAAACAATTTCAGCAGAAGTTTACTGAGCAACATAGTCAAAGCAAGCTCTCCAGACAGACTGACGTGGGCTGTGCTGCTGTGGGTATAGGCACAGTGGGCTTCCATTGGAGTTTTTAAGCACTTTATAAATATATATGAGGTTTGTGGCGTATGCATCAGGTAATATGATCCTTTTTCCCTTTCAAGTCAAAGTGAATGTGAAAGTGCCCTTTAAGGCATTTTCCCCATGAAACTCTTGCAAAGCAGACAAGTAGGGTTGGAGGGTATCAGAGCTACAACCTAAACATGCAGAAGCTGGCTGAGTCACGGATGGAGACCCTTCAACAGCACCATATGTGCAACTGGGAAAGTGACCTAGTGCTTTAGTTTCTGATCCTGATACTTCCTTGGACCCATCACATTTCAATCCCAGCCTAAACAGCAGACAGGGTGGGGGTCAGGGTTTCCTTTTTTTAAAAAAAAAAATGTATCTAGGGTCTCATGTACTTCAGGCCTGCCTCAAATTCACTATGTAACCAAAGATGACCTTGAATTCCTGAGCCTCCTGCTTCTACTTCCCAAATCCAGAGATTAGAAAGGTTACATCACTATACTGGTATAAGTGTTTTCCTAACTCCTACAAACTATCCAGATATATATTTTGAACGAAGATAGGAAGATCCTTCAAATGGTGAGGGTTGTCTGCAGCAGCAATGTGCTGTTCTAAAGCCTGCATATTTCCTAACCTTGGAAAAGGCCCAGCTCTGGGTTGATGAATAAATATACAGCCTGAAGGCATCTTCCAGGCCTGAGATGGCAAACATGGCACTGGCGGGCCTTGCCCTTCCTCTTTCTCTCCTTGCTAAAAACTGTTAGATTACACTCCTAAAGCTAGCCACCAAAGTTTGTTACCATATTTGTCTATTTCCTGAGGCTAACCACTAAGGTCCAGCTATCAAAATCCACCCTCCCCACCTTGGTTCACCTAATTAGCATGCCCCATAAAATAAACTTATCCTAAAGGGGTTTCCCCTTTTACCTTTATAAACTGCCATTTGCCAATACGCCAAGGCTGTCTCCTCTCTATCCAGAAGCAGTCCTTTGTCCCTCTGGGGCAAATAACCCTTCTTCCTCTTCCCTCCTTTTCACTTCTTCCTCTTGCTCTATCTCCTGTCTTTGTCTCTTATTCCCTGCCCTTTTATTTGTCACTCTGCTGAGAACTTTGTGTGTCCTGTGCCAGTTCCTGTCCTTGCACAGCCTATGTGAGGTCCCAACTTGACACCAAGACCCTTTCCAGAACATCCCTGAAGCTGCAGTGCTGCTCTGGTCAACATCTTTCATCCCCAACTCCTTCATACAGGTGAATGCTAGGAAGTGCCTACAGCGGTCTGGCTGGGAAGCAGAAGCTGGGGCATTGCACTTGATACCAAAACCTGTTTTTCTTCTATTATGCTCTACCTAAGGTCATGTTTGCCAGCTGCTCCACCCTGACCGCTGTAAAAGAGGCACCTGCTCCCAAGCTCAAACCTGCCAGCTACTAATATTATCCAAGGTTTAGCTGGAGCCCCAAGCACTAAACACAGACTTGTTTCTGGTCTTTCTAGACTTCTCAGTTCTGACCCTGACAGAACTTGTTGCCTACAAGCAAGCACTCTCTCTCCATGAACAGAACAGACAGTTTATAATTACAAGATTACCAAGCCGGTATGGCTTGGTGCAGACCTGTAATCTGAGCAGCAAGAAGCTATAGCAGGATGATCTCCAGTTCAAGTCCAGCAGATGGGAGAGAGAAAATGGGACAGCAGTTTCCTGTAGGATATCACTCAGGGCTTGACTTTAGCTGAGAAAGAGTACAAACACACACTACTACTATGCAGGATCCATGAGGATGGGACCCGCTGGCTCTCCCATCCTGAGGGATAGGTGTGAGACTGGCCATGGGCCGGCAACGGGATGCTGGCGAGTCCGGTGGGTAAGCCCAATGCTCCCTGAGCAAAGCCTGGGGTCCCTACCCCACACTGCAGGACCCTGACTAACGCTGAGATCTGGGGAAGGATTGCGGAGGGGAGGAGGAGGCGCGGAGTTGTCCGAGCTTCCGCGCATGCGCCTGCCGCGCCCGACTTCGAAATTGGAACCCGGAGAAACCATTGGCGCCGCTGGACCTCCCCGAGTGAAGGAGAACGGCGCGTGCGCCCACTTGTGGGCGGAGCCTGGGCGCGGCAGGGGCGGAGCCTGTCGTCACGCGCAGCCCCGCCCCTCGGTCTCCGGGAGGCGGCAACCGCTACTCCCTGTCTCTTCCCGGTTGTCGGGGACTGCTTCACCTCAGTTCTCGGTGACTATGGGGGACCCCAGCAAGCAGGACATCCTGGCCATCTTCAAGCGCCTGCGCTCGGTGCCCACTAACAAGGTAACGGCCTCAGGCGGGCTCGGGACCCCGCGTCCCGCTGGACCCCGGTGTGGCCGCGGCCGTGGGAGGAGCCGCCCGGCCTGTGACACGTCGCACTGTGGGCCTGGCAGCCGCCGCTCCCTAACCTTCGTCAGCAAGGGGCAGAAGAGGGAGCGCCCACCAGGGGCTTAGCGACAGAGTACTGGGTCCTGCCAGCACCTGGCCAGAGGCCCTGGGGCACAGGGACATGGGCATCTGGAGGATGTCCAGGACCAAAAGCAGAGAGCCTGGAGTCACAAGATTGGGGCATGGACATCTGGGATGCCTAGCATCCGAGGGCAGAGCGCCTGTGGTCACAGGGAGGGCTGGGACATGGACAGTTGGGGTGTCCACCACCAGAGGCCAGAGCACCTGGAGATAGACAGAAGACTGAGGCATGAGACCAGTGCATCTCAGGACAGAGAGAGGACTGGGGTATGGACCTCTAGGAGTGTCCAGGCTCAGAGAGAAGGCTAGTTCATAGCATCTAGGGGTGCCTAGGTCTGGAGACCAGAGCAACCTTGACCCAGAAGCATAGACATGGTGGGGTGGAGGAAACAGATGTTGGAAGTGTATAACTGGGCTCTGAGAAGGCTGGAGAGGCAGAGTTCACTCCTTCTGGCCTCTGTGAACTAAGGTAAAGATTCCAGCCACCTAGACCCAGGGGTCAGAACTCTAAGTGGTGCTAAGTTCTGGGAAAGAAGGGCTTCTCCCCCACCATGGACCTGGTCTTGAATGTTCTTCAGGGCTGGGGGGACCTGTTGGATTTTTGTCACCATTGTCCTTTGGTGGCAGCCTGTTTCCCAGTCCAGTAAAGCTAAGGTTCTCTGCCCTGGTTGCCAGCTCTCAGGGTTCCTGAGGAAGCTCACAAAAACTCACTTTCATCCCTCTGGGGGTTGAGGTCTGTCCCTACAATTTTTCCTTTCTCTTATGTGTACCCCCCCCCACACACATACATCCCACCCCCAACCACTGGGCCTCATAACTTTTAGCATGTGGCTGGCAGTGTTGTTTTGATACACAGGGTTAAGGTGACCACTTCCTTAGGATGACGGAGTAGGGTGGAACCCAAGGAGTGCAAAGGGCTGTCGTGTCACTGTGGACTCTCCCCACCCTTCTCCAAGTTCCATCTGGTCTCCACCTTCACCTCTGAGGAACCATCTGTTAACGGGCACAACCATGATTACAGAGTCCTGAATGGCTGGCATAGAAAGTTCCAGCATGTCACAAAATTCAGGCATTTTTTTTTAATGTCTTGATGGTGGAAGGGAGCCCTAGGTTTTTATAGCCTTATGATGAAGGAAATGGTTAAGTGGGGGTAATACTGTCAGGTGGGTATAAGAAAGAAGATCTGGTTTCCAGGCCCTGCTCTGTCCAGTGTCTGTTGCTTTGCTGTTTTCTTGATTTTTTTTTTTCAAATTTAGATTGATCTGTGTGTAGCAAGGACTTGCTTGTTAGCACACAAGATTGGATCTACAGCTGGCAGGGTGGAAAAGTGCATATGCTGCCACTTTCTCTGGGTTGCCCGCCAGTGTCTATTCCCTTCGAATGTATCAAAAAGGCCACTGCTAAATAACAAAACCAACAGCAAGAAGCAACAACAAAAAAGGGAAGACACTCCTTTTAAATAAGACGTCCCTGTCATCAATACCAACAGATACTTTTAAGGAGTCCGCGTGGGCTTGCTTGCACATCAGAATGTTAGTCGAGTACGGTAGCACATGGTGTGACCCCCAGCACTTGGGTAGGTGAAAGCAAGAAGAACAAGAATTCAAGGGCAGCCTCCATCTGCTACATAGCAAGTTCTAAGCCAGCCTTAGACTACATTAGACTATCTCTCAAAAAAAGTTAAAATTATTGTCCAGCTGGCCATGAGAGTACATACCTGTACTCAGCCATTGGGAAACTGAGGCAGTTGGATTTCTAATAGTTAAAGGCCAGCTTGAGGTACAGAGTAGTTTTTTGATTAGTATGTGTTACAAAGTGAGACCTGCCTCAAATTGTAAACACACAGACATACAACGAAAGCCTGGTCAGACACTAGTCTCCAGGAATGCAGTCATTTTGTTTTTCATTTTATTCTGAAGAGCACACCTATAGAAACTTTACATTCTGTAATATGATTTCTTTTTAAAAATTATTATTTTAAATATATGAGTACTCTGTCTCTGTCTTCAGACACATCAGAAAAGAACATTAGACCCCATTACAGATGGCTGTGAGCCACCATGTGGTTGCTGGGATTTGAACTCAGGACCTCTGGAAGGCCAGTCAGTGCTCTTACCACTAAGCTGTCTCTCCTGTGATATGATTTCTAAAGCAAGATTCCAAAGTAGCTTCTGGTCATGTCTCATGGCACTGGCTTTCCTTTATAGTCATGGCTTGAAGCCATTGCTGACTGGATGGATTTGACATGAAAAGTGGTGAAACTAGTTTCTGTTTTTGTGAGATGGGGTTTCTCTGTGTATCCCTAGATGTCCTGGAACCCACTCTGTAGACCAGGCTGGACTCAAACTCACAGAGATTTGCCTGCCTCTGCCTCTGCTTCCACAGTGATGGGACTAAAGCTGTGCTCCACCACACCCTGCTGGTGAAAACCAGTTCTAATGACTAGAAGGACTGGGTAACAATAAGCTCTACCCTTCTAGTGTAGTGCTGGGGTTTGAACCTAGGGCCTTGTGTACCCTAGACAGGCACTTTGCCATTGAGCAATACCTTCAGTTCATTCTTTCTTTCTTTCTTTCTTTCTTTCTTCCTTTCTTTTCTTTTTTTTTTTTTTTTTTTTTTTTTTTTTTTTTTTTTTTTTTTTTTTTTTTTTTTTTTTTTTTTTTTTTTTTTTTTTTTTTTTTTTTTTTTTTTTGAGACAGATTTTGCCTATGTAGCCCAGGCCAGCTTTGAACTCACTATGTAACCCTCGAATTTTGCATTCCCTGCCACAGCTCAGTTTTCTGAATGACAAAATGACAAGCTGAGGATGGCTTCAAGCCATCCAGTCATCATGCCTGGCTTAACAGCACTCTTAAAAGGCTTAAGTTGAGGGAGGAGGATTGCCAAATTCAAGGCTAGACCATATAACAAGGTTCTTTCACAAATGAAAATTTAAAAAAAAATAAAAGTACACTATGTAAAGACTCATCTGGGGTTGTAAGGACATGCCCTCTAAGTAAAGCTTTTGCTTTAATAGGGCTGGAAGCGCGGTACCTGCTTCACACTTAATTCCAGCACCTGGAAGGCAAGGCAAGGAGGATTGTGACTTCAGATTTACCCACAGCTACAGAACAAGTGTGATTTAGGCTGAGTTACAGGAGACCTTGTCTAAACAGGGGGAGAGATTGTCAAAAAAAAAAAAAAAAAGGAGTTCAAAAATCCGTTGTCAGAAAAGGCTAAAGGAACTTGGCTGGGTTTCCTCTTATCTGGAATCCACTGTCCATTTCCTTGGATCTGACGACGGTCTGCCTGGATGAAAGGTCTGGGCTCGCAGGCTCGTCTCTGTACTGGGCTGCTCCTCGGGTCTGTCGGCACCCATTGGTTCTGGTGCTCTGTAAAGCACTGCAGACTTTTACACTGGAGCGAGAGACCTTAGCACATGTCTTCAGGGAGCCTGCAGTAGGGGTGGGAAATGGAAGGCTCAGGACTGGAAAGATGGATCAGCAGTGAAGAGCATGTGCTGCTGCCTTTGCGAAGGACCTGAGTGAGGTTCCCAGCTCCGATGGCAGGTGGCTCAGTGCCTCTTGTAATCCCTGTTCCAGGGGTCGTCCATGCCTCTGGACTCAGAGGGCAGCCGCCATACCCACACATACACACACAATTAGAAACAAAACTTTTTTTTTTTTTTTTTTTTGTTTTTTGAGACAGGGTTTTTCTGTATAGCTCTGGCTGTCCTGGAACTCACTTTGCAGATCAGGCTGGCCTTGAACTCAGAAATCCACCTGCCTCTGCCTCCTGAGTGCTGGGATTAAAGGCATGTGCCACCACGCCCGGATTAGAAACAAAACAATTTTTAAGTAGATAGGGATGCTGGGAAGATGGCTCAGTGGTTAAGAGAACTTATGTCTCCAACAGAAGGCCTGGTTTTGGTTCCTGGCACCCACGTGATTACTCAGAACCATCCATTAACTCCAGCTCCTGAGGAGCCCTCTGCTGGTGTCTGCGGACACCAGACACACCTGTGGTGTACAGATACATATATAGGCAAAACACTTAAATTCATTTTTAGAAGTAGATGAAGGACTTCGTGATGCTGTGCTAACATGGGGGTAAGGTTTCAGGTATGCCAGGCTGGCCTCCTGTGCTCTGTGTAGCTAAAGACAACCTTGAACTCCTGATCCCCCTGCCTCCACTGCCCACCATTCCGAGAGATTTCCCAGGTATCACAGTCAGTGGGGCTGCTGAGGTGATAAACCCTTTCCTTCAGGTTTTTGTGAAGGCTTTGTGAAGTGTTAGCTGCCATTTCTGTAAGAAAGTTCTCATCATCAGGCTAAACACTGTCAGCTGAAAGCTATTTCTTTTCCCCTTCTATGAACTGAACTCTCCTCAGAAAACCATATGTTTTGTTTGGGATCACCCCTCTTCCATGGGGCCTGCATAGGACACCTTGTTTTATATGCTAACCTAAAGCCATAAGATCACACAATGAGTTGTCTCTCCCACTAGACCAGTGGGTGCCAAGGGGCAGCCATTTGTACCAGGGACAGCACAGGATAGGAAGTACATGGTAAAGTCCGGTGAGCAGCACTGTCCCCTCCATGAAGCTCCTGACTTCCCAAGCTGGTACCCAAGCACTGGTTGGTGTCTGTGTCTGTCTTTCCCCAAACAGTGAGTGCCCCAGAGGCCAGCACATGGCCTGGCAGAGACTGGCTCTTAGTATGCACTGCTGGATTCTAGGATGGCATCCATGCCTTTGTACCTTGGCTCCTGTCACAGTGTCTGACACGTAGCCGACAGTCAGAGAACACCACAGTGAGTCACTGGCCAGCTGCTCTCCATACCCGATGTCACTCCATACCCGCTGTCACCGATCAGCCTGAGCCTGGCTGGTGGTGGCTTTTAGCAGCTTGTAGTTTTTCCTTTCCCAAGGCCAGAAGCAGCTCTTTCCTGAGGGGACTTTTTACTTTATAAACTACATCTAGAGTGAGCATAGTTCTGAAAAGAAGACAATTTTCCTGCTTGTGGGGATTTTGTGATTGCTATTCTGACTTGAATTAACATGATGTCCGTGGAAGGCACTATGTATGTATTTATTTACTTTAGGTGTACAGGGTCACATGAGTATCATGGTGTGTGTGCATTTCCATGGCCTGCTTGTGTGGGTCAGAGGACAACTTAAGGAATTCATTTCTTCCATTATATAAGATCCAAGAATTGAACTCAGGTCATCAAAGCTTGGCAACAAGCACCTTTATCCACTGAGCCCTCTGGGTGGCCCAGCAAGTGTTTTCTCTCATCATTGTTGAAGGGTCTGCTGACCGTTTTTGAGATGGCAATAACTGGTGTATTCTTAGCTTGGCTTACAAAGGTTTACTAAGTGTTTAGGAGGAAAGACTACGGGGGTCAAGGTCCGTGGGAGCTAAATCCCCAGAGCTGTTCAGCCAGCACTAAGCAAGCACCTGTGCTAACAGAGAAAGCAGCTTACAGGAAAGGCCTAGCCCTGCAGGAGCTCTCTGTGCCTACAGAGCAGAGGCCACTGCCGAGGTGACTTGTGTATCTAATAGTTCTCAAAGTGTAGTGTTTCAGAGAGGAACACTGGAGTAGCCCTTCAAACTTAGCATCTTCACCCACGTGGGTTCTGAGTTTAGGAGTGGGGAGTGACTTAGTTGGCTGGGTGTGTCCTGTCTGTGACACACCAACGGTCATTTGAGCAGTGTGCTGTGGTCAGGCCTCTGCTCTCCACAGGCGCTTCAGCTAGGGCCTTAGCACTTGAGCCTCTGCCCAGGGCTATCTGAGTCTCCCCGAGAAACCTTAGCTGGGTTCTCCCAAGAGGTAGTGACCCAAGGGCAACGAGGCCATGGTGTCTTAGCCTAATTTCAAAAGTAGTGGGTGAGTCCTGCCGCCGCCTCCTACAAGGCACCTCGGTAAAGTGAGGCAGAGATTGTGTGAGGATGTGAATATTAGGAGGTAAGAGATGACAGGGCATCTGACAGAGAAGACTCACACCCAGGAGCCTGCCACGTAGGATACAGCCACTGCCCAGGTGACAGTGTGGGACTGTGTCCCAGCAGAGCTTATGTTCCTCACAGGCATGAATTTATGTGGCAAGGGTCCCTACTGAGTCTTCAAAAACAGCAGTGTTTGGGCTGGATCAGTATTCTTTTTACTCTAATTACTGTAGCTATAGATTATTATTATAATGAGAGAAACTTAAGAGTTTTGAAAACCTAGGTGACATCCTTTCTCTTCCTGTGTGTGTATGTCCATGTGGATATGTGGGCACACGTGTGCTGGGATATAAACATATGTATACACACGTGTGTGTGTGGAGGCCAGAAGACAATCTCAGCTGTCATTCCTCAGATGCCGTCTACCTTGTTTCTCTGAGGCAGGTTCTCTCACGGGCTTGGAACTTAGCAAGTAGATCATCTGTCTGTCCCTGCCCACCATGCGATATGCAGCCACCGCCAGTTGTCCTCTCCCCCTTACCAGGGGCCCTAGGGATGGATGGACCACAGGTCTTCATGCCTGCAAGGCCAGCATGTTATGGACTGAGAGTTTCCCCAGCCTCTGGGTAACACACTGGCTTAAAAATTGTGACAGCTGAGCCACCTTCACATTGGCCTTGCACTCTTGCCTCCTGGGTGAGTCCCCTGCTAATGCCAGTTAGTCCTCAACCAAGTCTAATGACTGTTTGTTCTTTCAGGTGTGTTTTGACTGTGGTGCCAAAAATCCCAGCTGGGCCAGTATAAGCTATGGGGTGTTTCTCTGCATTGACTGCTCCGGATCACACCGGTCACTCGGGGTTCACTTGAGTTTTATTCGGTAAGTGAACTCTTCCCTGCCGGCTGGTACCTGTCTCCCTGGGAGTAATTTAAAGGAGAACAGTTGGTTTGTCTCTCAGTTTGAGGGTGTGGTCCACCAGGAGCAGGAGCGAACTGACTGCCCCCATAGCATCCAAGTCAGGGCAGATCTGGATGCTGGTGTTCAGCTCCATTTCCCCAGCCTGGGGATATTGCAGCCCATGCTCAGGGTGGGTCTTCCCCAGTTAAACTGCCCGGAGACTCCCTGACAGGCACACTTCATGTTTGTTTTCTCATGTGGTGCCGAAGCCAGTCAAATCGGCAGTGAAAATGAACCACCCGTGGGCTTGGAGACAGGCTGCTGCTCCAGAGGTCCTGAGTTCAATGCACAGCACTCACGTGGCTGCTTACAACCACCTATACCTGTATCCCTCTTCTGCTGTGCAGACAACATTCATATACATAGAATATATGAATGATTAAAAAGAAGGAAAAGAAAGTTAACCATGAATGTCCCTGTCTCCCCTTCCTATTGATGCTGACTTGACATCAGTAAAAAGACAGGTTATAAAATCTGGGGGCCAGGGGTTAACTCTTGCATCATCTAGTAACGTGGGAAAACAGGCCATTTTCTTCTCGGGCCTCTGTGGAGATCTTGTAGAGGAAATAAAACTCTGGTGTTGAAGACAAAGTCAGATGGGAGGTCTCAGAGCAACAGCTCCTTTTCCTCCCATGCCTTCTAAGAAATTAAAGTACACACTCGGGCTGGTGAGATGGCTCAGCGGGTAAGAGCACCCGACTGCTCTTCCAAAGGTGATGAGTTCAAATCCCAGCAACCACATGGTGGCTTACAACCACCCGTAATGAGATCTGACGCCCTCTTCTGGTGCGTCTGAAGTCAGCTACAGCGTACTTATGAATAATAATAATAAACGAATCCTTGGACTGGAGAGAGCAAGTGGGACGGACCGAAGCAGAGCAGGGCTGACCAGAGCGAGCAGGGCCTAACAGGGACGGCTGGAGCGAGCGGGCTGACTGGAGTGAGCGGGCTGACGGGAGTGAATAGGGCAAGACCAGAATGAGCAGGGTTGACTAGAACGAGGGAAAAAAAAAGTACACACTCGAGAGAGAAGGGGCTTCTTCCTGTGCCCACACAGTGAGAGTTCACATGAATTGTGGAGTCCTCCTCATCCAGGTATGGTACCCAGCATCCTCCTCCAGCTCCCATTCCCAGTGGCACTAGCAGGGCAAAGCCTGAGCGGATGAGTTTGTTCAGCTCTTTGCTAGTGATGTCACATGTTTGTATAGGAAGGCCTTTCTTCCCTCTTTACCCTGGCCACTCCAGTGAGGAAATGTCCTTCCTCTTCCTACACTGTGGGCTCCAGAGAGAGGTGCAGCCCCCACAGTGGGAAGGAAAAAGCCTCTGAAGTGTGAAGTAAAGAGAAATAATGACTAGGCAGAGGGCCGGAGTCAGACCAGATGCCCAGCAGGGTGTGCCCAGCTGCCTGGGCCTTGTCAGGGCACCTTCTGCAGGTCATCTCAGGAACTCAGGCCTCTGTTGGTGCCACTTCCTCCAGCAGCTGGCCTGTGTCCCTGCTCCTCTTCTGGGAAAGAACGGTGGCGATGATTTCTTGTCCTTGTTGTTAACTTAAAGAATACTGTCACAGTGTGACTACCATAAAGTAGCATTTGTCCCTGTATGAAAAGAATAAAGAGGAGACTTTTTACATAGCAGCGTAGAAACTATACAGTGATGGCTACAACATCTTCTGTCTTTAATTTTTTTAAAATTTGTGTGAGTGTCTGTGGGTGGGTAGGTGTGCATGTATGTATGTGGTTGTCGATGGAGGCCAGCAGACACCCTCCAATCTTCTAGGGCTGAAGTTACAGGCAATTGTGTGTCATGTGGGTTCTGGGAACTGAACTCAGTTCTTCTACAAGAGCAGTAAGCATCCCTAGCCACCAGCCCACCTGAGGGCATGGTGTAGCTGGCTGGCTAACTGCATAGGTAATTACTAAGAAAAGGGAGTTGCTTTGAATATTATTGCTTGTTTCAAAATATCAGTCATCTTCCTTTGTCTGAGATTCTGGCTTCAGAATGTTTGGAATGTGCCATCATATACTTGTTATGTCTTTGGCTATTATTATTATTATTGTTATTATTATTTTGGCTTTTCAAGACATCATTTCTCCGTGTAGCCCTGGCTATCCTGGAACCCACTCTGTAGACCAGGCTGGCTTCAAACCCACAGAGATCTGCCTGCCTCTGCCTCCAGAGTGCTTGGGATTAAAGGCATACACCGACAACACTGGGTTTATGATTTGCCTATTTTAATACCTTCACGTTCTAGTTTTCAGTCTGTTCCTGTGATAAAGCAAATTTCCAAAAGCAACTTAAGGAGAGTTCATTTTGGCTCAGGATCTAAAGGAAGAGTCTATAATGGTTTAAAAAAAAAATCACAGCAGGAAATTAGGTCAGCCTGACAGCCAGAAAGCAGAGAGAGAGATCAGGAAGAAGGGCAAGGTTCTAAGAATGTAAAGCCTCTCTGACTGACATCCTCCAGCAAGGCTCCACCTCCTGACGTGCCATAACCTTCCAGAGAGATCCACCAGCTTTGACCCAAGCCTTCACAGTGTGCAGGGGCCTGCGGTCACTGACCCATGCCTTCACGGTGTGCAGGGGCCTGCGGTCACTGACCCAAGCCTTCACGGTGTGCAGGGGCCTGCGGTCACTGACCCATGCCTTCACGGTGCATATGGATAGAGATGGACACTTGCTGCCCGGCACTGGCTTGTTTCCCTTAGCTCACTCTTACCATCCATTGTTCATCCTCCGTAAACCTTTCCTTGCTGAGGCTGAATAATGCCCCAGGGATCTGCCAAAGCTGATTTGAAACTGTCCTGAGCCCCTTGGGGACAGCACTCGGAAGTGCTGTCAACAGCTCAGGTGATGACTATATTTCTCCTCTTGTGAGGAAGCCCCTCCTTGTCCAGAATGACTCGGCCACCGTGCATTCCCACCAGCGGCACAGTAGTCATTTCTGCTCATCTTCACTGGTACTCAGCATCTTCCTCCTCCTCTTCCTGGCCCTCAACCTCCTGCTCCTGCTCTTCTTTTCTGTGGTGCTGGAAACTAAACCAGGGGCCTTGTGCATGCTGCATGGGTATTCTGCTACTGAACCAGACCCTTAGCCAAGACTCCCTCCCTTTCTCCCTCTCTCCCTCTCTCCCTCCCTCCCTCTCTCTCTCTCTCCCCCCCCCCCATCTCTTGTACCAGTCGTTGAGTGTGAGGTAGTCTCTCCTTGTATTTCTGATATGAATTTCCCAGTGATTGGCGCTCAGCATCTTCTCATGCACTATGGACCGTCTGTGTTCCTGCTTTGAAGATTTTCTGCTCCTGTTCTTGCCTGGTTTGGATTGGGTTGTTGGTTATACTGAGCTTTCAGAGTTCTTTATGTTTGTCATATATTTTTTTTTTATGTTTGTCATATATTAATTCCTTATAATAGATATAATTTGAAAATATTTCATCCCATCTGATGGATGTATCAATATTCTTCCTTCCTTCCTTCCTTCCTTCTTTCCTCCCTCCCTCCCTCCCTCCCTCTCTCTCTCTCTCTCTCTCTCTCTTTCTTTCTTTCTTTCTTTCTTTCTGTTTTTTGAGACAGGGTTTCCTTGTGTAGCCCTTGCTATCCCGGAACTCCCTCTGTAGACCAGACTGGCCTCAAACTCAGAAATCTGCCTGTTTCTGCCACCTGATTGCTGGGATTAAAGGGCTGAGCCACCATCATCATCACCACAGCTTGGCTATGTTTGTTGATACACTTGTCTTTCCTGACATCCTGTTAGTATATGCTTTTTGGATCCTGTCAAGGCACACACATCAAACCCACTGCCGTAGGTTTTCATCCTGTTCTTTCTAAGAGTTTTATGGTTTCAAATATCACAAATGTCTTTGACCCTTTTGAGTTTTGTTTTTGTTACCTTAGATAGGGTCTCACTATGTAGCCCTGGATGTCCTGGAACTCGCCATGTAGACTAGGCTGGCCTTAAACTCACAGAAATTCATTTGTCCCTACCTCCCAAGTGCTAGGACTAAAGGTCTATGCCACCACACCCAGTTTGAATTAATTTTTGTTTGTGGTTATAACTAAGTGAATAGTGGAGGAGGGCGGGGTGTGCAGATGCCCTTGGGACAGAACTGAGGACCTTGTATGTATAAATGCCCCATTAATGTATGCTAGGCAGTTGAACTGGTAGAATGTATGCTACCAGTGAACTAGATCCCTAGCCTCTTAGTACTTTTATTTTGAGACAGGTTCTCATACATTGCTTGGGCTGGCCTTAAACTCACTCTGTGATCCACACTGGCCTTGAACTTGTAATCTTCCATCCTCTGCCTCCTAAGAGTATAGATGTGAGGTAC
Organism: Mus minutoides; assembly: GCA_902729485.2. NCBI lineage: Eukaryota > Metazoa > Chordata > Mammalia > Rodentia > Muridae > Mus > Mus minutoides. Next base: position 1,549,770 of record LR753318.1, on the reverse strand, counting down.
CAGCACCACCGCCCCTCCCCCCAGCTCCCGGATTTACTTTTGAGAATGTTTTTCCCAGATTGGTCACAAGCTGTTCATACACGGTGCCACACCCTGTCCAGAGTATAGAAAGGCCGGACGTGAGGCCACCCACAGCTGCCCCTCCTCTGCCTGTGCTGTTCTGTCCTATGGTTCACCTCTGAGGCATGTGCCCATGCACAGAGTTCCAGGAAACCAGGTAGGAAGAGGACTGGCCTGGAGCCTGGACAGTGAGATCTGTTGGGCCTGTGCAGGTTCAAGCATGCGCCTTTTAAAAGTCAGATAAATGTATGAGTCACATGCTTATGGAAGATTCAAACATAACAAGTAAAGAGCACTGAGCCAAAGGCAGCTGCCAAGGCTGTGGGCAGGAGAAAGTCCAAGGCACTCAGTGCTGAGTTGAAGACCAGCCTGGTCTACATAGTGAAGTCCAGGCTAGCCAGAACTACAGAAGCAGACAAGCAAGCTACCCCAAGCCTGACACAGTGACAGGAAAGGAACCCCAGCCCTGGGGAGTCTGAGGGGATCACTTAGACCCACAAGTCTAAGAGTAACCTAAGCGACCTCAGAAGACCCAGCTCTGAAGAAAAACACAAATACCCACTGTGAAAAAGTTTCAGCGACCCCAAATATGCAAATGAGACACGGGAGCTCCTGTGCTGGCCCCTCCATTCTTTTTCTCTCTACCTCTGCCAGCCATACACATGCACACACAGACAGCCATAGCTCTCACTTGTGAACACCGTGAACAGTGTGCAGTGGATGATATAGTTAACCAGGGGCAGGTTTTGTTTTTAGGTTGAATTCCATGTTAGCAATTTTTACAAAGGACAAAGTAATTTCTAAACTGTCTTTGGTTGGCCGGCAATGAAGCAAGTTAGGAGTGTGAGTACAGATGAACCAGACATGCTGCCTGGGCCAGCACCCTGGGCAGAGCTGTTCACAGGGCCTCTCAGACTCAGCCAGGTGACTGACTGACTGACTGCTCAAGGGATTGGGGGGGGTGGGGTGGGGGGAGAGCCTGAGCAGGACCGCGTCTCCATCTCCTTACCTCAACGGTTAACAAGAGCACTTTTTTTTTTCTCAGCACTCGTAGGACTCTGCAGAACAGCAGCTCTTCCTGTGGCAGTGGGTGCTGCCAAGGCTTCTGCCTGCTGGGGTGGGCGTGCGTAGGCCTCTACCACCGGTATCCTTTGCCTTGGGGGTCTAGGGCTCCACACGAATCTCCGGCAGCTCAGTTTAAGAGCCCTGCTTAAAAGGAGCTGGAGAGATGTCTCAGGAGCACTGACTCCTCTTGTAGAAGACCCAGGTTCAGCTCCCAGAACTCCTGTCAGATGGCGAAGCACCTGTGAGCCCATCCATAGGCATATATATGACATATGCAACATACATGTACATAATAAAAATAAATGTTAAAGGAAAAGAGAAGAGGATGGAAAGATGGCTCAGTGATGAAAAGTACTGGCTGTTCTTCCAAAGAACCCAGATTTGGTTCCTAGCATGCATGTAGAGTCTCACAACTGTGAGGGGTCAGACCAGGTATACACATGGTGCATAGACACACATGTAGGTAAGGCATCTTAGGGGTCAGACCATGTAGGTAAGGCTCTAGGGGTCAGACCAGGTATACACATGGTGCATAGACACACATGTAGATAAGGCATCCACACATAGCAGCCATATTGCTCACCCTGGGCTCCTGTCCTATCCCTTGGGGGCATTGAAACAGGGTCATAAGGAGATCTGCCAAGGCTCTGCCTCTGCCTATGTGGAATACAGGGATTACAGGTGCACAGCACCAGGCCTGGCTACACAGAATTCCCTAAATCCCACACCACAAGGAAATGTTTCTTGTTTTTGTTTGTTTGTTTGTTTGTTTAGATTTATCTATTTATTATGTATATAGCTTTCTTGCTGCGTGTATGTCTGCAGGCCAGAAGAGGGCATCAGATCCCCTTACAGATGGTTGTGGTTGCTGGGAATTGAACTTAGGACCTCTGGAAGAGCGGCCACTGCTCTTAACCTCTGAGCCATCTCTCCAGCCCCGAGGGGACATTTTGAAAGCTTAGCGGTTTGATGCCGGAGATGGACAGTTTCACATCTTGTAAACTTTGTGTTCCTCCCAGGTCCACAGAGCTGGATTCAAACTGGTCGTGGTTCCAGCTTCGATGCATGCAAGTTGGAGGGAACTCGAATGCTGTAAGTCCCCCGGACCTGCCCCTCCCTCTTCAATACTGAAGTTCAATTGCCATGTTTGGGAGGCTCTGGGGGTGTGGGGCAAGACGCAGGCTCAGTGGACGGAAGCACCAGGGGCGTGTTTGTTCAGAAGCCATTGAGTGCCTGCTGGCCTGGCAAAATGTAGAAGAGCAGACATGCTGGAAAGCAAAAGGGGGTTCTTACCCTTCAAGGGGTGACCTCTGTACGTACACTGGAAATGTGTGTATTTGCACTAATTAGAGAGACTTAGGTCTTAAGTGGTAGACCAAAAAACTTTCCAATGGAGCCAGAGTGTGTATGTTTGGGGGGTGGGGGCACAGCAGGGTTAGTTTTCTTAAGTGTTGTAGCCAGAGGATCGTTGTTCAGGCTCCGGTAAATAGCCCCACCTCATGCTTCTGCAAGGATCCCTAACTGAACTCAATGGGTCACACAAAACAGCAAGGCCAACAGAAGACATGAAAGAAGAAGGGGACTTGTTGGGACAGGTGGTGACAGGGGGTGCAAGAGGGTAAAAAGGAGCAGAGCATATCAGACACGGACAGAGTTGTCAAAGAACAGTCTAGCCAGAAACATCTTTTGAAACACTGACACCCCATTTGTTTCCAAACGATACCAACTGGTGTCTGGAGTCCTTTCTGAGGTGCAATCGAACCAGGTGCAGGAAATCATATGTGATCCCACGTGATGGCCACACCTGATACAGGTACCCCTGTCACCCAGCAAGCAGGAGCAGGAGGATCTCTGTGAGTCTGAGGCCAGCCTGGTCTACATAGGGAGTTCCAGGCTAGCAAGGACTATATGGTGAGATGCTAGAAAGAAAAAGAAACTATATTAGTATATATCTCAAAAATTATGTCCAGGCTAAATATTTTTTAAAGATTTATTTATTTATTATATGTAAGTACACTATAGCTGTCTTCAGACACCCTAGAAGAGGGCATCAGATCTCATTACGGATGGTTGCTAGGATTTGAACTCAGGACCTTTGAAAGAGCAGACAGTGCTCTTAACTGCTGAGCCATATCTCCAGCCCTAAAATCAAAATCTTAAGTTTAATATTGACTTCCAAAATGTAAAATTGCCTTAGATCAGAATTTCTCAACTGTTTTTATTATTCCCAAGCAAAAAGAAGAATAGTAGGTTATTTCAAAGTTATATTGGGTTCTGTATTTCCTAATGAGAAAAATTAAGAACTAAGAAACATCCTGTAGCCAGGTTGTGGTGGCACATGCCTTTAATCCCAGCACTTGGGAGGCAGAAGCAAGTGGATCTCTGAGTTCAAAGCTAGCTTGGTCTATAGAGTGAGCCCCAGGACAGCCAGCGCTATATAGAAAAACCCTCTCGGGAGGCAGAGGCAGGCGGATTTCTGAGTTCGAGGCCAGCCTGGTCTACAAAGTGAGTTCCAGGACAGCCAGGGCTATACAGAGAAACCTTGTCTTGAAAAAAAAAAAAAACCACACACACACACACACACACACACACACACACACACACAAAAGAAAAACCCTGACCTTCTCTACCCCACCCCCCAAAAAAGTAAGAAAGAGAGAAAAAGGGGGGAAGAAAAAAAGAAGAACCATAATTCTGAGTTGAGGCACTCTGTGGAGGGTGTGGCCATCAGAAAAATGAAAAGTTGTCATGTTCATTCTCTAAGACACCATGTGTGTCCTGCTTGGCTTTCCTTTTGTGACTATGCAGCCCTGGCTGGTCTGAACTCACCGGCATACATAGTGAGACTCTGCCCATCACCACGTCCACAGAGGTGGTCAAAGGGCAATGGACTCATTCTCTGATCTAATCTGGTGTCTGCTTTTATCAAAATATTAACATTAGGACCTGAGATGATTCAGCTTGCTGTCGAGCCAGATGACCTGGCCTCTATACCTGGAACCCACTTTCTGAAAGGAGACACTAGAGTCCCCCAAGTTGTCACACGACCTCCACCATAACTGTTCAGCATGAAAATATTGTCACTATATTGGAAGGGACCCCCCTTTTCAATTCTTTACAACGTTTATCTCTTAGTGTGTGTGTGCTCTCATGCTCCTGCACCTGCCCTGGTGCATGTGTAGAGGTCCAAGGACAACTTGCCAGAGCCGAATCTCTCTTATCAGAGTCTCAGGGAATGAACTCGGGCTCTGAGGTTTTGCAGCAGCCATCTTTCCCTACTGAACCATCTCTCTGGCCCGAGATTCCCTTTTCTCAAGGAAAGTTTATTTTAGAACTTTGGTGCTAGTTAGCTTCGTTTCCCCTTGACTTTTAAGCCCCTCTTTCAGAAGCATGTCAACCATGAGGTCAGAGGTCTTGTGGTATTTCTGTTCATTTGCCTGCTTTCCTCTATAGTCTTCCTTCTTTCACCAACATGGGTGTGCCACCAAGGACACCAACGCCAAGTACAACAGCCGAGCGGCTCAGCTCTACAGGGAGAAGATCAAGACTCTGGCCACCCAGGCCACCCGCAGGCACGGCACCGATGTGAGTCCTTTAGGTGACGTTCACTTGGTAGTGTTTTGTAATCTCTCTGAAGTCTCCTGCAAGGAGCCCAGGGTATGTTGGACCCTTGTGATGAGAAGGGCTCTGCTTTGTCAATTTAGATGTGACCTGGACCAGCAGGTTATTCTTCAGTGACAGGGTCCAAAGTGGGAGGGCGAAAAGATAAAGAAGATAGGGAATCTGGGGGTTAGGTGATGTTGCACAAGCTGTTTATTAAGTACAGCTTAAGTACAGGCTGAGCAAGTTTATGAAGTACAGCATCTTATGTTCAGATGGCAGGGCAAATGTGACAGCTCAGCAGAAGGCTACCATACAATGGAGCCAAGTCAGCAGGAAGCTAGTCAAGCAATGTTGTACATAGGGAACACAGGGGGTCTCAAGTGTGTCACCAACTGAGCTCACAGCAACCTTGGGATGGATGACCGCAGCCCTTTAGGGGGCAAGAGTTGTGTTTCCAAGAGCTGAAGTCATAGGTCCTCTAAGACTCTGGCCTCAGGCTGTCACTGAGTTATTCAGATTTTAGAAAAGGAACATTCCTTGTCCAGATCAGCCTATCTCTCAGCGTGCTGGGACACTGAGGGTCACTGCTGGGGACTTAAGGTTCCTTCCAGTCTCCCTTACACAGGCCATGTCTCCATTAACTGACCAGTGCATAGCTCTACTTAATGTGTTTGGAGTTAAAAAATGCCTCGTTTTAATGAAATGAGCTGGCTGACACACAGTGACATCCCAGCAGGGATGGCATCTCAGGAGGCAGAAGCAGGAGGAATCTGAGCTCAAGCCCAGCCTGGGCTATAAGACCCCATCCCAGGAGACAAAAATAAGCTTAGAAGGTGGCTCACAGCCAGGATCCTGGCCACTCAGAAGGAAGGGGCAGGGAGAGCACTTCAGTTGTGAGGCCTGTCTGACCTACATGGTGAGTTCTAGGCCAATCAGGGTCTTGAAAATGAAAATCATTCAATCAGTCAATAAAAGGATAACCTCATTCAATGGACCTAAGCCCAGCAATAGAATTCTTGTTGCCTGGTATGAGAAAGACATGGGGCTTCAACTTTATGCTGCAGAAGAATTAGTGCATTAACTGCCAGCCTTGTTTCACGTGCATTGAATGTGCTTGCCTGGTGACTACACACAGTCAGGGCTGAGAGAGAAGGTATCACAGCCTTCAGGAGCCTAGGAGCCCTAGACAGCTGCTCAGCCCTCTTCCTGGGGCCATGCTTTCCATGGAAACCACCAGGAGAATAAAAAAGCATGCCAGTGAGTGAGGCCAGTGCCCTGAGCGGGACAGGAGAGCTGCTCGTTTGTGAACATAGGACAGTGTACCTGACTCAGCCTCACCCAGTAGCAGGCTGTTCTCAGAGCTCGTTCTTGCTGCATGTCTAAAGATGGAGTGAGAACCTCAGGAGTGCTGTGTTGAGCTTGCAAGTGACTTCAGTGTGGAAAGAAAATAGGGTGTGGAATCCAGGCTGGGCCAGGTCATGGTGGTTTAGAATCTGCACTTACATCTTAACCTCCTAGGGTATGGAATTTTCTGGAATGATCCCTTCTTCCAACAGTGTGCTCAAGGCCATGTAAGGACACTCTCCAGTGTTGTGTGTGAGGGACTAGCCGCAGGTCGGCTACAAGCTCTAGAGGGGAGTGAGAAGAAGCAGCAAACTCCCTGCTAAGCTCAGCTTTGTTTTCCTTCCAGCTGTGGCTGGACAGCTGTGCGGCTCCACCTGTGTCCGCTCCTCCAAAGGAGGAAGATTTTTTTGCCTCTCACGCCTCTCTGGAGGTAAGTTCGCCGCCTTGTTCTCAAGGTTTATTTTAAATTATGTGTATGTGTATGAGGGGCGGTGTGTGCATGTGGGTGTGGTACCCATGGAGTCCAGAAGAGAGCATCAGATCCCCAGGAACTGGAGTTACAGGCAGTTGTGAGCCACCCCACCGAGGTACTCTGCAAGAGCATTGCAAGCTCTCAGCCCACTGAGCAGTCTCTCCAGCCCTGCTTACTCTAAAAGTTATAACAAGTGTGCATTTGGGATGTTTCAGTAAGATACAGGCTAGGCTCAGGTTTGAGAGTCTAAGATGAACCCATGTGTATCTTGAGTAATCACTGTAGTGTGTACAGACGGAAGACTCTAGACAGAAGTGCATCAGGACACACACGTCACCCTGAGAATACAGAGACAATGACAACCTAGATCAGCAAGCACTTCCAGCACCTGGCCTTGCTTTCTAAAGACTTACTTATGTGTTTGTGTCTGTGTGTGCATGTGTACAGTGTGTGTGTGTGCTTGGTGCCTACAGAAGCCAGCAGAGGACATCACATCTCCTGGAGCTGGAGTCCCAAGTAGTCATGAGCTGCCTGATATGGGTGCTGGAACCAAACCTGAGTCCTCTGTAGGGGTAGCAAGTGCTGCTGATCGCTGAGCCGTCTCTCTCCAGCCCCTGAGATGCTGGTTTCTAATTCCCATCTTCTAGCAGAGGAGCCAGGACTACCTGTAGAAAACAGCCGCTGAGGTTTCTGGGCCACCATCTAGAACTAGAAGCCAGAAACTAGTTCTAGCTAGGACTAGGAAGTGAGGTGCAGCTGTGTCCACAGGACTCAGGCAGTTCTCAGGGCCTCCCCCTGGTCAGAGCCGGGCAGTCTGAGCCATAGCCTGAGTGCTGAGTTACCACCCAGGAGGTCATGTGACCCCTCTGAGTCCAGAGTGGATGGAGGCAGGGCAGGTCTCTCACAGATCCTAAAGAGTGTGTGGAAGTCCTTAGGAAGTGGAACTCAGCTGGCGGGTCCTACAGTGGGGTACTTCCCAAGACCAGAAAGGAAGGGAACTGGCCCACATTACCTTACGAGGGTCAGGGGACTGTCTCCAGTGTTGAGTCACATTGACACAGGCAAGGAAAGAACCAGCAGGCAGCTACAAAGCACTGGACAGCACCCTTCAAAAGTTTCAAGGCCATGAGAAACGGTCGCAAGCACGGTCGCAAGCTACAGGGGCAGGCAAGCTCCTCGCCCCAAAGTCCCCAAACTTTGAAGGGAGGAAGGTTGGAGCCCTGCAGAGTCTTGCATGCCAAGGGGGGCTGCATCTGTCACAGTTTTCCATTCTGACAGGTAGCAAGGCATTTTAATGCCAGAGGAGGCTGGGTGCATAGAAATGTTCTGTATGGACTGGACCAGGGTTCCATAAATCTGGAATTATTCCAGCTGTGTGTGGTAGTGCACACCTCTAAGCCCAGCACTAAGGAAGCGACAGCAAACAGAACTCCGTAGGCTTGGGCCAGCCTAGTCTATAAAGTGAGTTTGAGGCTGGCTGACCAGGGCTACGTAGCAAGATTGTATCTCGAAACAACAATAATTCCTAGATGTATCCCGTAGAAGGGAGGAGCCTGGGAACGTAGCTCAGTTGGTCACATGCTGGCTAGAACAAGCACGGAGACCGGGGTTCTCTCCCCAGCACTGCATAAACTAGGTTGTAGTCATCTGGAATCCAATCTGTAATCACTGGGCAGGTAAAAGGAGAAAAAGCAGAAGTTCAGGGTCATTTTCTACCACAGTACCGAGTTCTAGACCAGTCTGGGGTTCATGAGACTGTCTCAAAAGAAATAAAAAAAGGTGTGTGTGTGGGTGTGTGTGTGGGTGAACATTGAGAAGGTGTGTGTGTGTGGGTGTGTGTGTGTGAACGCTGAAGACAGATGCACATGCTCAGAAGGGGCCCTGCACTGCTAACCTCCTCCCACCCCCATGCTGGTTTGCCTTGGTGGGGAATCCTTGCTTTCCAGCCAGTTGATGGCTTTTCTCACCTGCTGCAGGTCACTGGTACTGTGCAGGCATCTACACAGCCAGAGTCAGCCTCTTCAACACCATGGGGCTTGGAAACCACTCCAGAAAAACATGAAGGTAAGTCCATGGAGTCACCCTAGAGCAATGTCCTGTGGCCTCATGGCCAAGATGAAACTGCTGTAGTTACCATAGAAACCTGTTATGTTTGCCCATGAGCTCAGAAGGCTTTCTAGAAGGCCCCTACTAAGGTGTTAACTAGAGAAAAGGACAACTGGATTACTAGTTTCTGCTTTGATGATCTAGTACTGAAGTGTGGACTTTTATAATTGGAAAAGATTATTTCAGGATTCTTTTCCAAATCTAGTTGTTTTTGTTTGTTTGGTCGATTGTTTTGTTATTTTGTTTTGTTTTGTTTTGTTTTGTTTTAAGCATTGTCTCCTTGTGTAGCCCTAACTGGCCTAGAACTCTCTATGTAGACCAGGCTGGCTGTGAATTTGCAGAGCTCCATTTGCCTGTGCCTTAGTAGTGCTGAGATTAAAGGCATTGTACCCCCATGCCTGGTAATATTTCAGTTTTAAAAGTAATAAATACTTCTCAGTTAATAAGTCACACATACTTATTATATATATTGTAGAACTGTATTTATTTATTGGTTTTTGAGGCAGAGTCTCACATATCCTAGACTGTCAGAAAATTCACTAGGTTGCTGAGGATAACTGAACTCCTGATCCTCCCCACTCTACCTCCTGAGTGCTTAGGTTACAGGTGTGCACTGCCACACCCAGCTGTGCATTTATCATAAATATGTTGTCAATCACATATGCATTAGAAATAACCTAAGTGGTGTGCATGGCTGCCCCTTCTGTTTTAAAACTGAGTATCTTTCATAGGCCGAAATGTTTTAGTAAATTAACAACAAAATGTACTTTGACAGCTAAGTGGTGAACTTGGGATATGGGAAACAGGAAGGACACATGCTGGCATGTGGAGGCTCAGTACCAGCCCTTGGCTTGGGGACACAGTGTCTGCAATGGCTTGAAGTCAGTGCTGTCTGTCATGGGAAGGGTGTTAGGAGAGAGCGGCTCCAGAGGCCACAGCGCAGATCTCTGTTTCCTGGGAGAGAAGTGGACAGTAGGTGGCTGCTTTTCATCCGTGGTTTACAACCTGTGGGTTTCTTTTCGCATCCTGGGATTGAGCCACCTTGGAGGAAGGCAGGAGTTCACCTGGCATCTTCCCCCACTCCCATCATGCCTTCTCTCCTGGGGATGCAGCTCCAAGTGCTGCCACTGGCCACGCCCAGCACAGCTGTACTTGGTCTCCAGCCTAGCACAGTATGCCCTGTTCTGGAGATTCTGTGGGTTGCACGTGACATGTGTCCCCGTGGAGGGGAGTGTGTTGTCCATGTGCCCTTGGTAACACAGCACCTCACTGTAAACTGAGGCCAGAGTGGTGGCACATGCCTACTGTCTCAGCACTGTGGTAAAGGCAGGAAGATCAGGGTTAAGTGCCATCCTTGACTACATAGGGAGTTCAAGGCCTGCCCAAGCTATATGAAACTCTGTCTAAAACAATTACAAAATAGACTAGTGAATGGTATCGCTGAAAAAAAAAAACCCACCTGTCTCAAAAAAACAAAACCAAGAACAAAGCAAAATATAAACCCTGTTTAAAAACAACAAAACAAAACACCACTAAATTTCATTCTATAAAACCAATGTTTTAAAAATGCATTTGTGCTGGGCATGGTGGTGCACACCTTTAATCCCAGCACTCGGGAGGCAGAGACAAGTGGATTTCTGAGTTCGAGGCCAACCTGGTCTACAGAGTGAGTTCCAGGACAGCCAGGACTACAGAGAAACCCTGTCTCAAAAAACCAAAAAAAAAAAAGAAAATATTGCATTTAGTAGCGCTCTCTCTCTCTCTCTCTCTCTCTCTCTCTCTCTCCCAATCTCTCTCTCTCTCTCTCTCTCTCTCTCTCTCTCTCTAAGATGGACCCCATACCCCAGGTCGCCTCACACGTGCGTGCTCTATTGCTGAGGATGAATGTGGACTTCTGGTTGTCCGGCCTCCACCTCCTGGGGCTGTGGCTGCAGGAGGACACAAACACGGGGCTCTTACAGCACTTCTAAGTCACACTGCTATGACTCATGAGGAGGGAAGTGACAGAGCCAGGGGTCTAGTGGATGGGGAACGACTGTCGTGCTTTGCAGCATCTTAGCATGCTTAAATCTGTTAGCACTGACTGTCGAATAGCAGAAAGCTTTCAAATACATCTTCCAGAGAGAGGTGGCAGTGTTTGATATGTATGATACATGACCACTGCACACTGTACACATGTGTTGAAGTATTACAGCTTGTCTCATAAGTACATTTTATTATATGTCAACCTAAGAGAAAAATATATTTTAAAAGTGAACATGGTAGTACACACCTTCAATCCCAGCATTCAGGAGGCAGAGGCAGGCATATCTGTTGAGTTTGAGGCCAGCCTGGTTTACAGAGTGAGTTCTAGGACAGCCAGGGCTACACAGAGAAACCCTGACTTAAAAACAAACAAACAAAATAATAATAATCAGGTCCACATGGTGGCTCACACCTTTAATCCCAGCACTCTGAATTCAGGCAGCCTGGTTTCCCTGGTAAAACCATGTCTTACTGATAATGAGGAGGATCGGGGTTATAGGTCAGTGAGAGCACCAGCTTGGCATGTGCACCATAAACAGCTGGAATGATGGACTAGACCATGGAGCTGCACAGCATGGGGACTGACCTGGTAAGGTGAGAAACACAGAAGCCGCATGGAGAAGGATTTGCCAAGAGTGTTTTCTACATTAACATCGGCATTTCACACTTTCAGGTGGGCCAGGACAAGGGCCAAGTGTGGAAGGTCTGAACACCCCTGGGAAGGCTGCACCAGGTAATATGCTCAGGGCCCTGGGTCCATCTTTGATTCTGCCTCTGTCTCAGGTCCTAAAGTGATCTAACTTCCTGACGGAACCCATTCCTGAGTTTTATCAGGCAAAGCTGCTTTTCCATGTAGCCACATCAAGGGAAAATAACTAAACCCTCTGGTTATTTTCATCACCTGTCAGACTCCTCAGAGTTGGGAAACAAATGCAGAAGGAGTCTAAAGCAGAGAAATGGAAATAGAGTTCCCTGTGGGCATCCTCTCACCTGACTTCACACCTGGGCATCCTCTCACCTGACTTCACACCTGGGCATCCTCTCACCTGACTTCACACCTGGGCATCCTCTCACCTGACTTCACACCTGGGGATCCTTCACACCTGACTTCACAGCTGGGCATTCTTCACACCTTGACATCCTTCACACCTGATTTTCCAAGCTATTATATCCTCAGGGCTGCAGTGGGGGATTTACATGCTTTTTCCCCAACCATAGAGGTGCATGACTGTGTGTGTGTGTGTGTGTGTGTGTGTGTGTGTGTGTGTGTGTGTGTGTGTGTGTTGGAGTAGAACCAGGGCTCTACCACTGAGCTCTACCCCCAGACCAAGGTTTTATTCTTCCCAGGCCACTAAAACATAATTCTAAAACCAGGATGTATAACTGTCGACTGAAAATGATGCAGAAAGTGATCATTTAAGGAAACTCTACACAGTGTGTATTTCTGTGATATTTTACAAATATTGATAAGAAGGGCTTAGTTACTGAATGACAGGATGCTTCCCAGGTCTCAGAGGCTGATGGTGAGGTCTGCGCATTAGTCAGTAAGCACAGTTCAGCCCACGAGTTAGTGCCACACAGTGCTGGCTGGGATTTTAAGGAGCTGATTATACCTTAGTGGTTGAGCTCCTGCCTATGCTGCAGCTGGCATTGATTGCCAGGGCCACCAAGCAGTGGTGGTAGTCATGACGATGAAGGGATGAGGATGTGATGGAGGAGGAGGAGGAGAAGGAGATGGTGGCGGTGATGGTGGTGAAGGTGGTGGTGGTGATGGTGGTGGATGTAAGGGGTGCAGTCAAGAACGGCCCACATGACTGCCCCACAGTTTGGTTAAGGGAAAGGTTTTATGAATAAGAACAAGAGAACACCCGAGGCATCTGGAAGAGTCCAGAACAGCGTGGAAAAGAAACAGACTGGACATGGCCAGAGCTATCTGCAAGAAAAGGGAGACTCATACACAGGGAGAGAGCAAAAGGCAAGAAAGCTAGAGCCAGTTAGTGTATTGACCCTGGGGTGGGGATAATACAGACACAGGAGTCTGAGGGGAGATGGGGTAGGGGCTCAGGAGTGTCTAACGGGTATTTGAGGGACTGAGGGAGCCTGGAGGCCCTACCTGGGCTTTCATATGCAGACACAGGTATATGTCAGTGGATGAGCCATGTGTCCCTTCTGTCAGAGGTAAGGGAAATGACTCCTTTTGGCAGATGGGGGTTAGTTTTATGCTGGCTTTTATCTGACCTCCAAAAATCCTCCTGTAGTCTCATTTGAGCTCCTTTCTAGACATATGAACAGCCTGAGACCTTGAGACCTAACCGTGGTGGTGATGGTGATGATGGTGGTGGTGGTGATGATGATGGTGGTGGTGATGGTGATGATGATGGTGGTGATGATGATGGTGGTGGTGACAGTGATGATAAAGATGACAATAACAATGTGTTTTTATAATTTGGTGACAGAGCACTTGCCTAACATGCATAAGGCCCTGTGATCTAACCCTAGCAACAAAAACACACACAAAGAAAATTAGGACCATGAACATAGTCCAGCAGTAGTGTGCTTGCTTATTATATAAATATTTCTTAGGCCCTGGGTTCAGTCCCCAGAACCAAAATCTTTTTTTTAAAGAAAGAATCAAAGACATACAAGGCAGAGTTATTACCTGGTCATCCGGGCATTGGAGTAGAAGAAAGGTTCTTGTCAGGAGTGGGACTTGTCACATCCTGGCACACGCAGCACAGCCCTGGGAGCCCCACTGTCCACAGACACTGTAGTCACCTTGTCAACTTTGTAAGGCTGCACAGAGGAATGGAACTGTCCACATTGGGGCCAGGGAGCTGTGGTATTTAATCAGGGTAGGTGTGATCTGAGGGTTGAAGCTGGTAGGGTGCCAGGCTATCACTGTGCAGCCTTCACCTGGGAGCAAATGACAAAGGTTGCCAGTAACTGTCACTGAATGTAGCTGGAGCCACAGCTGGACAGAACTTAGATAGCATGTGGTGTGAGGGTGCTTCCTGTGGCCACACAGGAAGAGCAAACAGGGCTCAAGGTGGGAGTAGAAGCCAAGAGGCCACAAGCTGCAGAGAAGGGATCCAAAGAAACCCCAGGAACAGGCCAGAGATGGCACTGTGGGGAAGAGCACGGACTGCTCTTGCACAGGACCCAGGCTTAGAGCTCACAACCACCTGTAAGACTGCTCCCAGGCAGTCTGATGCCTCCCTCTGGCTCTTGTGAGTACCAAGCACACAGATGTACACAGGTATGCATGCAGCCAGATGCCCCCTCTGCCAAGCAGTCCAGTAAGTGTTGGAGGGCTGACATCAAGCCATGTCACATGCACAGAGGAAGGACCCCAGGCCCGGGCCCCTTCTCACCTGGTGGCCGCCATGCTTGGAAGTTTTTGATGCATATAATTGAATAGGAGAGATTATTCCTTTTTAAAAGTATTGTATTGCACTTGATTTATCTGTGGAGGGGTTCATATCATGGCCTGTGTGGAGCCCACCACATGGGTCCTTGGGATCAAAGTCAGGTGACCAAGCTTGGCAGCAAGCCCCTCTACTTGCTGAACCATCTCGCAGAAGAGCATTTTTAAACTGCTTGTGGGGAAGCACCTCCTGGGAAGCTCAGACTCTAGTGTGGTGTTGAGAAGAGAAGTCTGCTCTGACTTGGGGTGCTGCATGACTTACACCCTGACACTGCTGACAATGCCCCAGCCTGAGAACATGTAGATGTCATGAGTTTTCTAGACCACAAACAAGGCACATTTATACCACCCAGTCCAGCAGAGAAGCCATTTATGATTTCTACAGATCTGACTTGAATTTTTTTTTTAGCAGAGGTTTCATCGATTATAAAAAAGAAGCCAAATCAAGCAAAAAAAGGAGTAAGTATCACGTTATGTAAAAAATACACAAGGGTTTAGCTCTCAAACTAGAAATGTACTTTCTCCTATGTTTTTTTTTTTCAAATCTGAGTCCCTATCTTTTTTTTTAAGATTTATTTATTTTATATGTATAAATACACTGTAGCTGTCTTCAGACACACCAGAAAAGGGCATCAGATCCCATTACAGATGGTTTTGAGCCACCATGTGGTTGCTGGGAATTGAACTCAGGATCTTTGGAAGAGCAGCCAGTGCTCTTAACCACTGAGCCATCTCTCAAGACAGCCAGGGCTACACACAGTGAGACCCTGTCTCAAAACAAAACAAAACAAACAAACAAACAAACAAAACCCATTGAGATCTCATCTCACCCTAATCAGAACAGTACTCTCATTTATTTTGAGCCATATATACTTAATGGCTTTTTTTGTTCAATGAGTTAAATTATACTTAGTATTTTCTAGAATGCATGTGTCTTGGGTTTCTATTGCCACAATGAAACACCATGACCAAAAGACAAGTTGGGGAGGAAAGGGTTTATTCAGCTCACACTTTCATATTTCTGCTAGTATTGAAGGAAGTCAGGACAGGGACTCAAACACAGCAGGAACCCAGAAGCAGGAACTGACGCAGAGGCCATGGAGGAGTGCTGCTTACCAGCTTGCTTCCTGTGGCTTGCTCAGCCTGCTTTTTTATAGAATTTCAGGACTTCCAGCCCAGGGGTGGCCCCACCCCAAATGGGCTGGGCCCTCCCCTATTGATCAATAATTGAGAAGATGCCTTACAGCTGGATCTCATGGAGGCATTTCCTCAACTGAGACTCTTTCCTCTCTGATGACTCTTAACTTGTGTCAAGTTGACACAAAACCAGCCAATCCAGCGTGTTTAACCTTGTTTTTCTCCTGTTTGTGACTCTGAAGGCTATCTGTGCGTGTGAGTATCAGAGAGGATGGATTTATGAATCATTTTCCATTAAGGCGGTGCTCTGCAGTGTCATTCCTGCAGGCAGGGCTTGGGGTGGAAGCACCCCCACTTTCCCACACTGCCCCTCACCCACTCCAGCCACTCCTCATTAGGTGGTCCTGGCTAATGCCTTGAGCCAGTGACCTCCATGGGCCTCATTCTTTCTCCCCTGTAGTGTGCTGAGGACACTGCCAGCCTCACAGAGCAGAGAGGACTAAATGCCAGGCAGCTCACTCGGACCTCAGAGTACATAGCTGCAGGTCCAGCTCTTAACTGCCCAAGGTAGAATCAAATCTCATATATCTTTCAGCTTGGAGCCAAAAAAGGAAGCTTGGGAGCCCAGAAACTGACAAATACGTCCTTCACTGAGATCGAAAAGCAAGCTCAGGCTGTGGATAAGAGAAAGGAGCAGGAAGACCTGGCCAGGGGCGCCCCAAAGGAGGAGTCTATGTGAGCATCATTTGCTTTCTCTAACACCTTAGCAGGGAGAGCTGTCTGTGCCTCGACTTGGTTTGTTTTCCAAATACCTTGAATTTTTGTTGAGTGTGCTATACAGGGTGTAGTTTCATGAGTTTGTGTCATACAGGCATGTGGGTTGGAAGGGACAGGACTGGTGGCTCTGGGGAGCAGCAGTGGTCCTTGGGGGAGCCATGGGCAGGAAGAGCAAATGGAACATAATGTCAGGGAAATGGCACTTCTTACCCAGAAAAGACAGGCTAGTGCAGTGTTCCCCTCTGGAGCTGCCCTAACAGTCAGGTACTGAGGTGGGATGCAGAAAGGCAGACCAGAGGCTGATGTCCTCTGGCCATTGACTCTCTCTTGCTATGCTAGGGCCAAAAGCTGATGTCTTGAGGCAGTTAACTCCTGAGATCTCTGCAAGGGATTGAGAAGTAGAAACTTAGTTACTTGGGCTCTTTTCTCTTTGACTCATGGGAGAGAGATAACCAGGTTCGAGGCCTGGAGTTCCGTGAGCCAGAGAGAAAGAAAAGAAAAGACAAAAGAAAGAAAGTGGGTAGGTAAGTCGGGCACACACACAGACACAGGCACACTGGATGAAACAGAAAAGGGGCTATACTGCCGACTTCATTGTTGTTCTTAGTTTTTATACCTTCTCAAGATAATTGATCACATGGTTTTCTAAGCACTTTTAAATTCCATAAGTTCATAGTGAGTTTAAAGCAATAGTTCATGTCATAGAGCAATAAGGTTTGAGGAGTTACAGCAGAACTTTTACATGTCTTTCCATTATGACTAGCACTTGACTGAACATTCCTTATTGTCTCTCTCCATAAGTTCATTATAAGTTTAAAGCAATAGGTTTTGTCACAAGTTAGCAGTTTTGTCAAGAGACAAGTCATCTGCCTTGACTTATTATTTCAAAGTTTTATAGAGATAAACTAGTGAGTCTTTTATTTTCTGCCCTTGCACCTACAATAGATTGCCCATTCCCAGTTTATGACCTTTAGTTACCAGATAGTGGCCTCATTCCTAACCTAGGAGGAATGTTTTCCTTGATTGTAAATTTGTTCCAAGCCTGTTTTCTTTCCCTAGTGAAATTAGCCCATGGCATAGGAGGGTCTACAGAGATCTACTTGCAGCTTTTATTCTATAGGGGTCTTGAGATTACTTGTATCAATTTAGGAGTTCTATAAAATCATTATCAGGAATTATTAAATCATCAATTCATCTGTACAGCATTACTACATGAAAGTACATCTGCATGTTGATCTGTAGGAAATTCGCCCAGTGGGGTGAGCTGATGCCCAGGTTATATAATTGTGGTAACAAAGGCATCTCAGCAGTGAGAAGCAATCCTGGGGTGTAGTCTCTGGGGAACCTGCATCTCAGAGCACACCCCTTGCAGCCATGCAAAATGGTGGGCCATCTCCAGAAAACTCACTTGCTTTCCATAGCCTTTGCTGGATGACTTCTGTCACAACTCCTTTGGGAGTTTCACAGGGATCACCTAAAATCATCAGAAAACATAGATGTTTACATTGCAATTCATAACAGTAGCAAAATTGCAGTTATGAAGTAGCAACGAAAATAATTTTAAAGTTTGGGGGTCACCATTACATGAAGAACTATATGAAAGGTTGCAGCATTGGGAAGGCTGCAAACCACTGGGCTAGTGGCACAATGTGTACCTACCATGCAGAAGGGCTCACACAGAGAGAGACTGTCAGGGATGCTAGTAGCACACAAGTGATTGTAACGTTGTTAGTAGCAATGAGGAAGCCATGAGGCTCAGGCAGTAACTTAGTTGTAGAGCACTTGCTAGAATATACGAGAGTATCGCAGCATGAGCCCTAGATGGGCAGAGTAAAGGAGGCTGAACGGTGTCTCCTGGTGACTAAGGACCTGGTGGGTCCTCACAGTGCAATTTGATTGAGCTATGAAAAGAATGAATACATGGCTGGACTTTGAAAGTTTATGCAAAGAAGCCACATGCAAAACTGTATAGGGTATGCTTCTCCCCACAGGAAACATCCATCAAGACTACAGAGGTAGAGGCTGAGGGGGCAGATTACCATCTACCAAAGCAGAAGGAAAGACAACAGGGCCTTGTGGGGGCAGTTTTGTTTCTTTGTTTACTTTTTAAAAATTTATTTATTTGTATGTGCATACACACATACATAAAGTCACTGCATGTGTGGAGGTCAAAGGACATGCAGGAGTAGATTTTCTGTCTATCATTTGGGACCCAGGGATCAACTCAGGCTGTCATACTCAGCAACCTCTTCCCCTTTTGTCCAGGGAGCTGGGCTGGACCATCTTCTGTGCACTGTTTTTCTGTAAACTATCTCCCATGGAATCTTGTCTCTATGTAGACTGTCTTCCGAAGAGTCTTGTTTATGTGTGGACTGTCTTCCATGGTCTCTTGTTTTTGTGTGGACTGTCTTCTTTGGAGTCTTGTCTCTGTGTGGACTTTCTTCTGTGGAATCTTCTTTCTGTGAAGACTTTCTCCTGTGGAGTCTTGTTTCTGTGTAGACTGTCTTCCTTGGAGTCTTGTTTCTGTGTAGACTGTTTTCCATGGTGTCTTGTTTCTGTGTAGACTGTCTTCCATGGAGTCTTGCTTGTGTGTAGACTGTCTTCCATGGAGTCTTGCTTGTGTGTAGACTGTCTTCCTTGGAGTCTTGTTTCTGTGTAGACTGTCTTCCTTGGAGTCTTGTTTCTGTGTAGACTGTCTTCCCTGGAGTCTTGTTTCTGTGTAGACTGTCTTCTGAAGAGTCTTGTTTCTGTGTAGACTGTCTTCCTTGGAGTCTCGTTTTTGTATAGACTACCTTTCGTGAAGTCTTGTTTCTGTGTGGAATGTCTTTTGTGGAGTCCTGTTTTTGTGTGGACTGTCTTCTGTGGAGTCTTACTTCTATGTGGACTGTTTTCTGTGGTCTCATTTCTATATGGACTGTCTCCTGAAGAGTCTTCTCTCTGTGAGAACCACCTTCTGTGATGTTCTGGTTTTGTGTGGACTGTCTTCTGTGATGTCCTGTGTCTAAGGGGACTGTCTTCTGTGATGTCCTGTGTTTGTGTGGGCTGTTTTCTGTGGTGTTCTGTTTCTGTGTGGACTAATTTTTGTGGTAACTGTTTCTGTGTAGGACATTTTCTGTGGAGTCTTGTTTCTGTGTGGACTATCTTCTGTGGAGTCTTATTTCTGTGTGGACTAGTGTCTGTAGCATCTTCTTTCTTTGTGAACTGTCTTCTGTGATATTCTATTTTTGTGTGGACTGTCTTCTGTGGTGATTGTTTCTGTGTGGAGTATCTTCTATAGAGTCTTGGTTTTATGTGGGCTGTCTTCTGTGGAGTCTTGTTTCTGTAGGGACTGTTTTCTGTGCTGCTTTTGTCAATGTAGATTATCTCCTGTGATGTTCTGCTTCTGTGTGGACTGTCTTCCCTGGAGCTTTGTTTCTGTGAGGACTGTTTCCTGGGAAGTTTTGTTTTTGTGTAGACAGTCTTCCGAGGAGTCTTTTTTTTATATGGACTGTCTTTCATGGGGTCTTGTTTCTGTGAAGACTGTCTCCTGTGGAGTCTTGTTTCTATGTAAACTGTCTTCCAGGGAGTCTCATTTTTATGTGGACTGTTTTCTGTGGTGTCTTGTTTTTGTGTGGACTGTCTTCTGTGGAGTCTTGTTTCTGTGTGGACTATCTTCTGTGGAGTCTTATTTCTGTGTGGACTAGTATCTGTAGAGTCTTCTTTCTGTGTGGACTGTCTTATATGATGTTTTGGTTTTGTGTGGACTGTCTTCTGTGGTGATTGTCTCTGTGTGGAGTATCTTCTATAGAGTCTTGGTTTTATGTAGACTGTCTTCTGTGGAGTCTTGTTTCTGAATAGACTGTCTTCTATGCTGCTTGTATCTGTGTGGATTGACCCCTGTGATGTTCTGTTTCTGTATAGAGTGTCTTCACTGGAGTCTTTTTTCTGTGTGGATGGTCTCCTGTAAAATCGTATTTCTGTGTGGAGTGTCTTCCATGGAATCTTGATTTTGTGTGGACTATCTTCCATGGAGTCTTGTTTTTGTGTGGACTGTCTTCCATGGAGCCTTGTTGTTGTGTGGAATGTCTCCTGTAAAGCCTTGTTTCTGTATGGAGTGTCTCCTGTGGAGTCTTCTTTCTGTGTGGACTGTCTTATATGATGTTTTGGTTTTGTGTGGACTGTCTTCTGTGGTGATTGTTTCTGTGTGGAGTATCTTCTATGGAATCTTGGTTTTATGTAGACTGTCTTCTGCAGAGTCTTGTTTCTGTATGGACTGTCTTCTCCACTGCTTGTTTCTGTGTGGACTGTCTCCTGTGATGTTCTCCTTCTGTGTGGAGTGTCCTTTGTAAAGTCTTGTTTCTGTGTGAACTGTCTTCTCTGTTGCTTGTTTCTATGTGGACTATCTCCTGTAATGTCCTGTTTCTCTGTGGGCTGTCTTCTGGAATGTCCTGTTTCTCTGTGGACTTTCTTTTGTGGCGACTGTTTCTGTGTGGAATATCTTCTGTATGGACTGTCCTCCTTAGAATCTTGGTTCTGTGTGGGCTGTCTTCTGTGAAGTCTTGGTTCTGTGTAGACCATCTTTGGCGATGTCCTGTTTCTGCGTGAACTATCTGTGGAGTCTGTCTCCTGTGATGTTTTGTTTCTGTGTGGACTGTTTTCTGTGGTATTCTGTGGACTATCTTCTGTGGTGTCCTGTTTCCGTGTGGACGATCTCCTGTGGAATCTTGTTTCTTTGTAGATTGTCTTCCATGGAGTCTTGTTTCTACATGGATTGTCTTCTGAGGGTCTCTTGTCTTCATGTGTTTTTTATCTGCTTTAGCTGGAATTGTAGTCCACTGTATAATGAGGGAAATAAATAACCCTATTTTGTGAGGTTCTTTCAAGGTTGAGCTTAGATGACATTTATTGAAATTCTGACAACAGTATCTGGAGCACAATGGGAGTTCAATCAGTGTGACCAACACACAGTAGGTGCTTGGCCAGTGTAACTTGTTCCCATTAGCGCTGATGATGGTTTGCTGAGTGAAACTTAGAAGGTAAGCCCAGATGGTCCAAAGTTGTTATTTTCCTGTTCAGCTTTCAGAACAGCAGGGGCAGCACTAACCTGTGTAGACAGACTTTCCCTATCAGAGGAACAGAGTTGACTTGATTTTCTCTCTTTTCGTTGGTTTCTGACCTGGGCAGAGGCAGGTTAGCTTGGCTGTTGGGAAGCCTGTGCTGCTGGGGCTTGAGGTAAAGTCAGAAGCCTGGTGCTGACAAGAGCTTTGGGAAGCACCCACGCCCTCCTTTGTGTGGTCAGGTGGTTGGAGAGGCAGGACACAGGGAGAGTAGCATGGGATGCTGGCTACACCCACCTTCCATATGTCTGCCGTTAGGATTCACTGAAAGCACATTGATGAGGGCTTGGCTTGTAGCTTGTGGGTAGAGGCTTTACCAGCCATGCAGGAAGCCTCTGGGCAGAGGGGCATGATGGGGAGGGAAAGAGTGATTTACTTGGGAACCCAATTGGCAATTTTGTTGCCTTTCTCCAGGCTTGAGCACCGATCACTGCTGTACAGACCTGGCTCACCCCTCGGGGAAGGGAGGATGCTGTTCTGGAAGCTGAGGTTTCTAGTGATTGTGACTAGTTACAGTTGAGAAGTCATGGGGGGGGGGGCAGGCCCGGCACTGTCACACTGTGAAGCTTATGGCCCTGGCAGTGCCTCATCCTGGCTGGCTACACTGCCTGCTTCTGAGTATCAGACAATCCAACCTTAACAGAGAGGAGAGCATCCCTGAGAGCCAGGACAGTCCCATGTCAGGAGTGCTAAGAGGACCTCACCATGGTCTTCATAGATCTTCTGTCGTCTCCAGAGGGTCTGGTGCCGCGGTTTGATCAGGTAGTGACGCTAAAGACACCTGATGTTTCGCCTTGGTTTGCTAAGGAAAACGATCCTAAGAGAGTTAAGAGCCAGGTCAGAGCCAACCCAAGAAATCCCGTGTCTTGTTACAAGAAGGAAAGAGCAAAACCAGCGGTAGAGTTTCCCAAGTAAGACATCGTCTGTCTTCCCTGCCACACCACAGGAGTCACCTTTGCCTCAGGTTCTAACAGGACCTTTCCGGTGAGGAGTTCCTGGCACTGTCCAGGGCTTTGGAAAGCAGATGATAGGCGGGTTGTCACTTCCCATGGCAGTGGCATCACTTGCTGCATACCGCCGCTGTTCCTGCTGCTGCAGGCAGAGCAAGGGCAGTGTGCACACACCTTCCAAATAAGAGTACACCTGGCAGCGCTCACACTACGTGCGCTGGTGGGATGGCTCAGTAGGTTAAGGCGCTTGCTGTGTAGGCTGGTAACCTGAGTTCAATCCCTGGTACCAATAGTGAGAGGAGAGAGGTGACTCCACAAGTTGTCTTCTGATCTATACATACACACACAACACACAGAGAGAGAGAGAGAGAGAGAGAGAGAGAGAGAGAGACCACAGAGAGAAAGATACACACACACACAGATACACACACTCACACACATACACACCATGACATATATATGCCTCCAACTGCTCCCCCACCTTTTTTTCAGTTTTTTAGATTTGTTTGTTTATGAATGCTCTGTCTGCATGTACACCTGCGTGCCAGAAGAGGGCATAAGATCCCATCACAAATGGTTATAAACCACCATGTGGTTGTTGGGAATTGAATTCAGGACTTCTGGAAGAGCAGTCAATGCTCTTAACCACTGAACCATCTTTCCAGCACCTAATAAATGGTTTTAAAGCTAAAGACCTTAGCTGGATAGGTAGTGACTATTCATTTAAATGTTCTCATAAGCGTGATACATAAAGACACCTACAGGAAATCACTTGAAATGCAACTAGTCATTTATATATTTATGAAATCAATTTTAGATATATTTTCATTTTTTAATTAAAAAGAATTAATTGAATGTATGCTGTCTATCTATATGTGGGAGTTTGCATGTTCATGCAGGTGCCTTCCACGGTCAAAAGAGGGCATCAGATCACCTGGATCTGGAGTTACAGGTGGTAGCTCCCATATGTTCATCTTAAACAACACGGATAAGTAGGACTAACCTCCTGCACTGGTGTGTCCCAGGGAAGTGTCGTCTGATGTCAGGCAGAGGGAGGACCCTATGGGGAGGTAATCGAGACCTGACCTTGTATTTGAGAGACTGGAAAGCCCTTGTCTGGAGTTGAAGCAGGAGTTATAGTCTCCGCACTGCCTGTGATTTCAATGCAAGGCAGTCTGAAGCCGGGCTAAGGAGGGTGTGCTTTCCCCAGCAGTGTTTCATCCTTGCGACTGGCCTACAAAGATCTGGAAATCAGCAGGAAGAAAGATGAAAGACTGAACTTGAGCGGCCAGAAGAAGGTGGAAGCCGAGCGGCTGGGCATGGGCTTCGGCAGCTGCAGGAGGTAGAGTCTGCAGGGCGGGGGCAGCCCAGGGCAGTCTGCTCACAGTGAAGGGTCGGTCCAGGGCTCATTGCCTTGCTACACTCCACTTCCTCGCTATTTGCTTTGCTGTGCTATTTTGTACAGTATGGCGAAGGGTGGAGTTTCATGGGTGGAGTATGCATAAAGCCCTGGGCTGGAGACCAAGTTTGGGGATCCACTCAAGGCCATTCTGCGTCCAAGGGTGCTTGTTTGCCTCAAAACAACCAACCAATAGGGAATGGGTTGAAGCTTAGTGGCGTGTCCCTCAAATCCTAGCTCTCAGGAGGTAGAGGCAGGAAGATCAGGAACTTTAAGGCCAGCTTGGGCTATATATAGCAAGACTAACCTAGGCTATATGAGACAGGGTGTGTGTGTGTGTGTGTGTGTGTGGTGACAAATGGCACACATGGTTCTTGGAGAGAAGGAAATAGGTGTGAGTCTCCATGAAGTGTGCACTGTAGAGGACGCCACGGGCACATCCTTTGCATGCGGCTATCTTCCTGGCAGCCCAGCCCTCACAATGCCTTCCAGTTTCCAAAGCTCAAACTGAGTCCCAGCCCTCCTGATCATCTTGTGTTTGTTCAGAGTGTGCCTCACAAGATTCTTTTGGTTGGTAAGATGAAAGCCTTTAGGAAGCCAGTGATGTAATAATTCCTGCTTTATTCTGTCCTTTCAAGTGGCATCTCCCACTCGGTGACTTCAGACATGCAGACCATTGAGCAGGAGTCACCCACACTGGCAAAGCCGAGGAGGAAGTACCAGGAGGACCCAGAGGACTCGTACTTCAGCTCCAGCTCCAAGTGGTCTGAGCAGAGCAGCAGGTACGGGGGGGGGGGTGTTAGGGATCAGCCTTGGGAGGCAGGACAGACCAGTGCCTGGCACCATCTGAGAGCTCTGGCTGACAAGCTCCTGTGTGCTGGAACAAAGGCCAGGGAAACAGTGTAGGGAGCTGTGCTTACCGCTAGGAAAAGGTTTGTTGATACAGTTAAAAACTGAGGGCTAAAATCAGAGATAGGCAGGGTGTGCTGTGTACTGTGAGGAGTGGAGAGGCCTGTCTCCAGGGCAAGGGCTGGAGTATGCCCCGACCATCAGCACCTTCTGTGGTAGAACACTGGCTTCTGGAAGCTGCCATCAAATCCAGTATGAATGGTGTTTGTATATGAGTTTGTTCCTGAAAGCCGTGACTGTTCTGAGGGGAACCCATGGCACTAGGACAGCCTGGTTCTGTCCTTTTGTGTCTACAGTCTGCTGGGCAAAACCTGTGACTGGCATAAGGCTGATTGCTGTTGAGGACAAGTGTCAACTTGAATAGAGTCATGTTGTCAGGGTCACCCAAAAGCTGACTTTACAGGAAATTGGGGTAGTTTTGACATAGCATGTAGGAACAGAAAGCTGGAGCCTGGATTGAGTGCCGGCCATGCCACATAAGATCCACATAACAATGACCAAGAGTTACTAAAGCGCTCCATGCTGCAGCTTCCTTGTCTAAGTGAAGGGTCCTGGTGGTGCCTGCCTTGCGGGATCCATAGGGAAAGCTGAAGCACCTCGGAGTACATGGCTCTTCTGCTGTCCTATGAACTCGGCCAGACATGTGGCTCTGTGACTGGGCAGCTGGGCAGTGAATTGAATTAACAATGCAGAACCCTTTCACAACCAGAGTTGGTGGGGATGGGACACATCTGTCGGTGCTGCCACAGTCACACAGCCATCCTGGTGTCACAGGGCCAGCAGACACGGATTGGGTAGGTTATGGTATCTATTATCAACTGTGAAAGGGTTGACTTTCCTATCCAGGCTCCTGTGCACTGCACAGACAGCTCTCTTCCTGATTTTAAGCACAGCTCAAAGCTACTTGAGTCTCTGTATTTTAGATAGAGATCTGGCAGGTCCATGGCTCCTTGTTGGCCTAGCCAGAGGCTGCCTGCCCCTCTCTAACCTGGCTATGCCTCAGGAGCATATATGTCTCTGCCTATACAGTGCCAGCTGAGAAAATGAAATACATCTCATATAGGAGAAATTCAAGTTTGTGATCAGACCTGGAAACCACACATCAGACCCTTTCACGTTTGGTTTTTAATGAGAGCAGGACTGGGGCTGAAGAACCTTGCCTCTCCCCACCTGTTGGTGACTTCCCTGCTCTGTAGTAATGCCCATCGAGGGTGGTGTAGAAAGAGGCAGTCACTTTCAGGGAGAGCCAGTTCTGTGCTCCAATAGCAGGGCTGGTGAGAGAAAGGGTTCTGGATACCTTCTCCAGCTGAGTGGGACATTTCCCATCGCCACAGCCTCAAGTCACAGAGGAACTCAAGTGGGGCCTTGGAGCCTTCAGAAACGCCTTGACTCACTCAAAAGGGTCAGTGCCAAAGGCTTAAAGGCCTCTGTGCCAGGGACCAGCTCCTCAGTCTGAAACCTGAGGGCAGATGTGTTTAGATGTAGAACAGGAACTTTGACGTTGGGTGGGTGGTGAGCTGGGCTGAAGGGCACTGGGACTTTGCCCTTTGACAGGAACTTCCTGTGCAGACCCCCTATAACATGATACTGTCTGTGTTCAGGGTCAACCTTTATATATGCCTTGGAGCCTCCAGAAACCTCTCTCTTCCTTGGCTCAATCAGAATGGTCAGCCACAGAGGCCGCTGTGCCAGGGACCCATTGCAGTTTGAGACCTGGGGGTAAATGGCATAGAGCAGAGAGATTTTGGTGCTGTGTGGATGGTGAGCTGTGGGTTGTCTAGGGACAGAATCATCCCTGTAGTTCCCTTGGTGGCCACAGTGACATAGCAGGGTTGAGTGAGGTGCTTTGGCAGCAGAGGTGAAGCGAGCACACTCTGAAAGCCAGCGTATCTGTGCCACAGAATGCTCTTACTGCTTCCAAATTATTCATCAGCCATTAGAACTGGCATATTGTGAATTATGGAAGAGGGCTGCTGTTTCTATTAAGCAAGGGGGACATATCCTTGCATGGTGTTTGTAGTGAGTTCCATTCTTTCCAGACTGGAAATGATGCATTATTGTAGTAGTGCATTCAGAATAATGAGAATGAGTCCAAATGGCTTTTGGTGGGGGATGTGACAGACAGCAGGGCAGTGTGCTGTTAGGGGCTTTGACAGGAACTGCAGGGGTGCGTTCAGAGGGGAGGAAGGTGCAGGGTGAGGGCCAGTGTGAAGGAAAAGCTCATGGAGAAGAAGGGCCCAGAAATCAAAGCCCATGCTGGGTGAAGGTCAGTGGAGGGGAGAGCTGCTGGGTGCTGGCATGACACTGATGCCTGAGCAGACTGGCTGGTGTAAAGTGTTGTCTGTGAGTGACTGGGGATCCCCCATAGGGTACCAGAGCAGAGAGTCCCTTGTGAGTGAATGAAGAGTAGGAAGACCCCATGTGTGGACTGCTCAGAGCAGGTGGCATCTTCTTTTGCAATTTAAAGGTACCCCAATGCTCTGCAGGCCAGGTAGGTTTTCTCACTCAGGTAAATGGAGAACGTTTCTGCCCTGGGATCGTGCTGATCTCCTCAACACTAAGCTGGAGAGTTTCATTGTTGACAAAAACCTGACTATCTCAGCTCCTCCCTGTCTGAGGGACCAACCACCCTCTTCTCGGCTATGACACAGGGCATTGCAACTGTCCAAGGGGATGGAGGTTTCAGCAGCCCGAAACTGCAGCAGAGGAAGGGCTGTGCCTCTTCCTTGAAGCCCTCAGTGTGGTTGGCTACACCCCAGCTGCTGAGAAGACCTTAAAAGAGTGCCTAGTGTCAGCTCATGTTCATTGGCCAACCTAATGTCTGTCACAGCTGCCCTTCAGCACATGACTGGGCAAGGAAGTTAGGTCCCCCATACCCAGAAGCAAGAGACCCCAATAGGGACGACATCCATAAGTGTTCCCCGTCACTGTTCCTCCCTCTCCAGCAGGTACTTTGACGACCCCATGGAGTTAAGAAGAAGCTCCTTCTCTAGCTGGGATGATGGTCCCGATTCCTACTGGAAGAAAGACAGCAGCAGAGACCCTGAGCCCGCCATGAGAAGCACCGGCTCTTCAGACAGGTGGGAGCTGCAGGCTGGGGAGCCAGGTGCCTCCGTCCCGGGACCAGTGGGCAATGCCCGTGTCATGCATATCCTGTGCTCCTTTAGGAAGTGGTTGTGCACTGGGAGCACGTGTCAGAAACACCTATGGCTGTTAGAAAGTTCCTAGGGATTCTCAGTTTGTGGGTCAGTGACCAGCATCATGGATAAGTTGCCTTCCCCCATTTGAAGGGCCCCCCTTTCCTAGGAAACAGCTCTGCAGTCTGGTCTGTGTTTCTGGGTATATATGTATATACACATGTGTGGGGCAGGGAGCTGTGTCTGTGTGTGTGGTCCTGGTGATATATGTATGGGGATATGTATACCTGCATATGTATGTGTGCGGCTAGGAATATGTGGATGTGGGTGTATATGTGGGGGGCTGATACCTTTAGGCCAGAGAGTGTGGTAGATTAAACTCAGCGCCTGATGCCAACTTGCCAACCACACAGTACTGAACTACACTTGTGCCCTTTTCAATTTAATTTTATGCTTTATTTTGAAGCAGTGTATCACTGAGTTGTCTAGACTAGCCTCAAAATTGGCATTCTTCTGCCTCTGCCTCAGATTACAGCTCATGCCACCACATCAGGACCGATTCAGTTCTCATAATTTCAACTAACATATGGCCATGTAGTGACCATCAAGAACAAGGCACAGGACATTCTGTCACCCCCAAGTTCCTTGCTCTGTCTTCAACCACAGGCCACTGCCAGTTTGTTTTTTCATCTTCCCATGCAGGAAGACTCTGTGTGAACTGTTCATCCAGTAACTTCCTTTGCCCATCAGGCTCTGAACTCTGTCACCTGACTGCAGAGACTCAGGTTGGGGTGGCCTGCACAGCTCACCTGCTGAAGAGCTTCCTCTTCAGCTGATGGCAGGAGGCCATCATTTATTGTCCATACAAGGGACTTTACACATGGAACCTGAGGTTGCCCCATAACTGGGATGTCCTGTTAGCCCATGCAGTTTATACGCCGTGTGACGGACTTGTCCTTGTGCACTCACACAGCGTAGTGTTTTCTAACACAGCTGAGATGCAGGACTCCATACTAGTGGAAGTGTGAACTGAGTTTGCTTCACGCAGCTTGGTGTGTTTTCTGTAGGCCCAGTGCTCGCCGGAAGCCAGAATATGAGCCCATTGGCAGCACAGATGAAGCCCAGAAGAAGTTTGGCAACGTCAAGGCCATCTCCTCGGACATGTACTTTGGAATTCAAGCCCAGACAGATGTAAGGGCACAGAGAGCTCCTACAGTGACCCTGAGAACCAGGAAAGAAGCTTTGCTGTGGGGACCATGTGAGGACAGGCTGCTGAGAGAGAAGGGACCTGGCCGGAGACTCCCATGCCTGCCTGAGGCACCTGAGAGACTGAGGAGTCAGGGACCCCAGCTCATTGCTGTCCTACCTCTCTAGAGAGAACAGCATCAGCCAGTCACTTTTGAGTAAACTTAGGTTTTTGTGTGGCAGCAGTTGCTTTTCATCAGCTTAGCCACAGCGAAATGAAGCCTGGATGTGTTTGTGGGCAGGTGCTGCATTGCCCAGCTGTCCTGTCTCAGGAGTCTGGCTAGGCTGAAGCTAAGCCCTCTTCCTTTTCCTCCTAGTGCTCGAATGCAGGAGTGGGGGTTGGGGTGGGGAGCTGCACTCTGACAGCTCATTTATTCCCTGGGGTGCTGGTGTGTCTCAGAGCAGAGGCCTCATGGCCAAAGGGATCCCTCCAACACTTATCTTAAAATTGATGGGCTGAAGGGCAGCTCTTGGAAGAGCACTTGCATAACATACTCAAAGCAAGCATGGGGTTCCAATATCAGTACCACCCCACACACAAACAAACATACATACACACACATACACACACGCACATACATACACACATATACATGCATACACACACATACATATACACATACACACACACATACATACATATACACACCCACATACACACTCACATATACATGCACACACACACACATACATACCCACATACATACACCCTTGAAGCCATTCAAATTGATGTGCTAAGTGGTATGGGCATCTCTAAGGACTAGCTGAGAGCAGTGTGTGAACTCTGGCTTCCCCTCATACTGATCACACGGCAGTGATGTGGGATGTTGCCCCACCCACCTGTGACCTCCATCATCTCCAGGCTCTGACTTGGGGTGACCTGGGAGGTAGAGAGCCAAGGGAACAAGCCCATCCCCGTTTCTCTTCAGAGGTTCTTGGAGCTGACTCTGCCTCTTTTTCTGTCTAGTTTGAAACCCGGGCGCGGCTAGAGAGGCTCTCCACCAGCTCCTCCATAAGCTCTGCAGATCTTTTCGATGATCAGAGGAAGCAGACTGCAGGTGAGAGGCTCACCGGGGTTCCAGGGCATCCATAGCCCCAGCATGTGTATCCCCGTACAACCTTCCCTTTCCAAGATCCCATGCCCCAGCACACTATGCCTTGTCCCTGTGTGAACAATGAGACCTGAGGTGTCCCCTGAGACGGAAGTCATGACGTTTATGCCACAGTGCCCCTGTCATCTGGCAACTTAGTATCAAGATCATTGTTCATAGAGGTGGCAGGGGTTCCTGTGACCTGTGAGATGCCAGCCACTGGCTAGTTGGCCTCTGTCTCCTGCCTGTGGAGTAGTGGTTGACTGATACTGTGTATGGTATCAGTCCTGGAGCCACCTCACAGGCCCTGAGCCCTCAGGATGCACAGGTGGGAAAGAGCCAGTAGCTCTCTGAGAAAGACTCATGCAGCTTGGGAATGGGCAGGTGGAGAGGAAGGGCCTGCCTGCACTGCCTGCTACATCTCTGCAGGGGGCGTCTGCTCATCCCCAGGCTGGAGTCCACCCAGGAGCTCAGAGTAGGTCCTTAACTGCCTGATAGAGCTGTGCCTTCTGCATTGACCTATGTACTTCCTATCCCGAAAGACCTGCATGAACACCGCGCACAGCCCCTCAGACCACAGAGCAAGCGTGAAATGGCAGCAGCCTCTGAGGTCGTTTCAGGAAAAGAACTAAGGGCAAGAGAGCTCAGGAGCCAGTGTTGCCGGCTGAGTGCTCTCTGTACTCTGGGTTGCACATTTCACAACCTGACTGGCCTTGGTGTGCAGAAGGCCTGAGCATTTGTGTAGGGTAACTATCCTGGCAGCCACACCACCTCTCAGACATGTGGATCAGACATGTGGATTGGATGCAGCTTCCAACAGAGGAGTAGGGTAGTCTCAACTCTCTGGAACTTTCTGTGTGGAGGTTTGGCCCTTAGATACAGCAGCACTGCCAGCTTCCTGGGCTTAAGCCAGGAGAACCATTCTAGGCTGGTAGAGTGGCTGGCAGGTCAGCAACAGTGTTCAGAGAGACAGGAGGGCCAGCTGGCTGCGCTGGTGCCTGACAGGGCAGGGGCACCACTGAAGCTTTAGCTAGAGCCGCCCTGACTCCTGGCTTCAGTCTGACCCTGACATCCTAGCCTTCTGTCAGGCCAGCTTCCTGCTGGGATGTGACCCTGGCATAAAGGCGCTCAGCCTCCTCAAGGTCTCCCAGCAGAGTGCCTGCTCTGGCAGTGCCAGAGCCAGTCAGACAGCTCAGTCCCAAGACCAAGGCTGTTGAAGTCTCTGAATACTTTTCTAATGAATTTCCTGGAACATTTACTCCAAAACATTATTGTTATAAATACAAAGCGAGGCAAAACAAAAAGAAGAAGAAAAGGAAAAACGAGAGAGCTCTTTGAAGCGAACACACCCTTCTGCCCTGCACGTTGTTACAGAGCTCAGGCCAGCTCAGACTTTCTCCTGCCCCAACCACAGAACAAAGGTTCACTGAACTCTGATCCTGGGCCCATATCAACTCGGGGTTTTGTGAGGTACTCCCTAGGGCGGGCGCCAGACTACCCCTGACTATAGCAACTATGGCTAGCTATCTGCCTTGAGCAGAGCTTGCCCCTCTACTGAGCCCAGGTAGGTGGGACTGTTGTGGCTGCCTGCCTGAAATCCCACCCCTGCTCCCCCACCCACCCACCCCCCAGCTGCTGGATGGCCTTACATAGACCTACTCATTCTGTAGGCCAGGCTGGCCTCGAACTCAGAGATCTGCCTGCTAAGGACTCATTTGGCATGCACACACAGCTGCAAAGAGCCTATGTTAGTGTTGGAAGCAGGCCTCATCCCCATCACTAGCAGGTCAGATCAAGCAGGCTGGGGTTCATGGTCCATTATGTGCTTCCTGGGAAGTAGATGCTCTAAGGGGCGTGACTAGACATCGCGCATGGTACTCAGGCTGATCCCTGCCAGAGAAGGTTGAAAGGCTGAGCGGGGAGCATCAGACCCCCAGTGCAGCAGGGTCAGGGAGTGTGGGCTGTGGGCTGGGCCCTGTGTGGGAAGGATGGGGTGCTCAGCTCAGACGGCAGAGTAGGGGAAACTGACAGCCAAGCTAGGAAAAGGCTATTTCCCACTTCCCCACTTATCCCTTGGTGCTTTTAGCATGTAAGAGTGTGTGGTGGCGCACGCCTTTAATCCCAGCACTGGGGAGGCAGAGGCAGGCGGATTTCTGAGTTCGAGGCCAGCCTGGTCTACAAGAGTGAGTTCCAGGACAGCCAGGGCTATACAGAGAAACCCTGTCTCGAAAAACAAAACAAAACAAAAAAAGGAGTGTGTTGTATGTATGTTTGTGTGCACGCACCTGTGCACGCACCTGTGCACACACCTGTGCACGCACCTGTGCGCGTGGAGGACAGAGACTGTTAGGAATCTTTCCCTCTTCACTCTCCACCTGTTCTTTAAGGCAGGTCTCTTAATTGAACCCAGAGCTCACAGATCAGACTAATCTAACTGGCAGGTTGCTCTGGGAGATCTGCAGTCTCCTCCCTTCAATCTGGAATTACAGGTGAGCTGCCACGTCCATCATGCTCTATGATCTGAACTCCTCCTCACACTTGATGAGTTCTTTATCCACAGAGCCATCTCCCCAACCCCACCCCCAGTGTCTCATTCAAGGACAGATTGTTCCAGTGTACCATAACCTATGGCCCCACATCTTGAACCACCCTCTTGCTAAGCTGCCTCCGTGCAGGGCCAGGCTTGCATCCTGTGTGGGCATGCGGGCCTGCAACTCCAGGCTCAGTGTGTTCTCGGGCCTTTGCCTGCAAGCTTCTTACCCACATCCTCAGGTGGCAGCACCCTGAGGGTCAGATTCTAGCTCACTCACTGACTCTGATATCAGCACATCAGAGGCTGCAGTGCCTGTCTCAGACAAGTACCTGCAGGTGGTTTGAACCCTGTGACACTCGCCATTTGTAAAGTCATAGGCTTTTCTCTTGCTTGTTCTCATTTCTGAGAATTTGGCCCATAATGTTAAAGAAGACCCATGCCTCCCCTGGAAGGGGAGGGGGCAGCCCTGAGTGCTGGATGTCTCCCAAGCTCCTGTCTGCAGCCCCTCCCATGGTCCAGGCCTTTCTGATCGTTTGCTCTTTGTCCATCCCTCATCTTGGCTGTCCCCATGACCCACTGTTCCCTGGTAGTTCAACCCATGTGCTAGAACCCAGTCCTTGAGCCCAGTTGCCAGCTTTCAGCCTGGCTCCTTTGACCTCTCTAGCTTTCCCTCCCTCCTGCTGCCCTGAGGCACACCTCAGGCCTCTACCTGCTTGTGTCTCACTCACACCTGGGGTGAGGCACCCAGTATCCTGACTACAACAATTCTTTCATGGGGAGTACCCATCTTCTCTTTCTGTGCCCTTGGCACTTGACAGAGCCCTTGCATGTGTCTGCCGAATGAATGAGCGAATATACAGAGAAAGAATGTAGCCTGGAGCCTGCCTACTGCCCAGCACAGGAGCCACAGCCCTTCCCAGTGCCTCCAGTACCTATGGCCAGTGCTGGAATGGTGATATGCCTGATTCCAGTTTGAGTCTTTAGAGCCACTGGACAGAGTCCCTTGTCCCCCTTGCTGTGGTGGCTAAAGGAACTGTGTGTTAGGACCAATACTTGCCACTGCCCTACTGCAAGGTCCCTCTCTCTAGATACAACTGATGCCTGGAAGGGGGCAAGAGAGCAGGGTGGGTTCACTGGGCTGCACATGTCCTTAGAAGAGGGGCAAGCTGGCATCTCTCTGTGTGCAGGAAACTACAACCTCTCCAACGTGCTGCCCAATGCCCCGGACATGGCACAGTTCAAGCAAGGTGTGCGCTCCGTTGCTGGAAAACTTTCAGTCTTCGCCAATGGGGTCATGACATCCATTCAGGTGAGTGAGGCAATGCTGGAGCTGCCGCTGTGAGCTGGGGGCTGTGAGCTGGGGGCTGTGCTGCAGGGAGGCCCAGGCATCATGAAAGCCTGGCGCGGTGAAGTACACTGTAGTACTGTCTGTAATCGCAGCTACTGGGGGCTGAGGCAGGAAGATCATGAGCTCAAGGCTTGTCTGGGCTGAGACTCTGCCTCAGGACAGTGTTTTCTAAGTTCCTACTGGAGTTCATATATTTCTGGAGAATTCTTTTTTTAAAAATTTAAATTCATTTATTTTGTTTTATTGATATGAATGCTTTTGCCTGCATGTGTGTGTACATATGTATGTATGCTTGGCCTCACAGAAGGGATTAAGTCCCTAGAACTGTAGTTACAGATGGTTGTGAGCTGCCATGTGGGTGCTGGGAATTGAACCCAGGTCTCCTGCAAGAGCAAAAAGTACTCTAAACTGCAAAGACATCTCTCAGCTCCACAGAAGATGTGGAAACCACCCACTATCTCCCTGTTCTGGGGTAACCCTTGTAGCGTTCTGTGCTCTCTCTCTCTCTCTCTCTCTCTCTCTCTCTCTCTCTCTCTCTCTCTCTCTCTCTCGTCAGGGTCTCTCTGTGTAGTCGTGGCTGACCTGCAGCTTACTATGTAAGATTCCCTGCCTCTGCCTCCTGAGTGCTGTGATTAAAGGCACGTGGCACTGTGCCCCACATTTTCTTTGAAGCAGGGTCTCACTGTGCATCCTAGCTGGCTTGGAACTGGCTTTGTGCCAGGTTAACCCAGCACTCATGGCGCTCTTTGGCCTCCTGGGTACTGGGATTCCAGGTGTGTGCACCGCCATTCCTGGCTGCATAGATTTTTAAACAAAGAGGGAGTTCTATCATGTGACTGACTGTTCTTTTTGTCAGTGGCATGTTCTAGGTGACTCTGGAATTCTCCAGAAGCCATTTTCTACGGAGTGGAAATGTGCCTATGGAAGCTGCTCGTTCCCCACAGTGGGACTGCACTATACTCTGATCTCCTCCTACATGGTCCTGGTCACCGAAGGACATTTCATGATGTATAGAACCGACTTGATGCATAGCTCTCCCACACCTCTGCCCTTCACCCCCACCCCTTACTGCCTTAGACAGTTTCTCTTCTGCTTTACACTGTATACACAGACATCTTATTTTGGTTTGGTTTGGTATTTCAAGACAGGGTTTCTCTGTGTAGCCCTGGCTGTCCTAGAACTCACTCTGGAGACCAGGCTAGCCTAGAACTCAGAAATCTACCTGCCTCTGCCTCCCAAGTGGTAGGATTTGGGATTAAAGGCATGCGCCGCCACCACCCGGCCATATACATCTTTTTATGTATCTGTAGAAATACTTGTCTTCCTGTGTTAGACTTAATTCAGTTCAGATACAAGAAGGCGAAGGGGAATCCTGTTTATGACAAGGAGACCGCCTCAGATTGTGTGAACAGCTTGCTTCTGGAATCTTCTTGGTTGTGTAAAGTCATTTTAGAAGCATTCTATTAGGATGAAATGTGAGGCGTTGACTGAGTTGACATTGCAACTTATGGATCCATGGAGGCTTCTAGACCAACCCTGGCCTTGTTGGGAATTTGAGAGAGAAGAAAGCCTAAAACTGCAGAGGCGCCAGGCGTGGTGGCGCACACCTTTAATCCCAGCACTCAGGAGGCAGAGGCAGGTGGATTTCTGAGTTCGAGGTCAGCCTGGTCTACAGAGTGAGTTCCAGGACAGCCAGGACTGCACAGAGAAACCCTGTCTCGAGGAAAAAAAAAAATCCTCCTACTTTTGTCTCTACTTATAAATGAAGAAGCAGATTCAGCAATTGGACCTCTGCTAGATGAGCAGGGACTTAAGACGGATCCCTCAGGATCCCATCACACGTGCTCCCTGGACAGCTCAGGACATGGCCCCAGAACCCGGCCCCTGCCTTACGATCCTTAGTCCATTCCTGGGACCCAAGACCTTGGGCACCTCTCACAAGGTGTAATCCTGGGCAGGTCTCCAGGCCCTACTTGCCCTCCTGGCCATGGAGAGGCTGTGCCAGTGCTGGCACCACCCAGCTGCTCTTCATGCAGAGACTGTGGCCAGTGACAAGAGCCAGGTATCTCATCAACAGCAATCGCTCGGGGTTTGTGTGTGTGTGTGTGTGTGTGTGTGTGTGTGTGTGTGTGTGTGTGTGGCAGGACACAGATGTAGTGTATCTGTAGTAAATGTTGGTCTGCTTCTCTCTAGGATCGCTACGGCTCTTAATCCTAGAGCCAGGCTGTCCAACCTGGTAAAACTCCACTTCAGATGGACCCAAGACCACATCTGGCTGCGCCGAAGACCCAGCTGCTTTGCAGGCAGGCTCTACTAGTTGGCAAGGCACCTGCACATTTCTGAATTTCTGTGTTTCCTTTGAGACATCCCCGTTTCTATGTAGTGGGATTTTGCTTTCATTTCTGGTTTAAATTAGCTCCTGGTGTCCTTGCTTTATCTTTGGGGCATCTTTAGTTCCAAGAACGGAAGCCTGAGCTGCAGGCTCCTCCCACCCCTCTCCAGGCTGGAAGCCTTTACCTGGGGCCATGACCAGCATCCATGGACTGTGGGCTCAGGGTTGCCGGCACCAGCTGGTGCTGGCTGGGCCGGGGAAATCAATCCCCAGCGCATACTTCTCACTGCAAAGGAGCAAAACAACAAAAACAAGACCAGAAGTGCCCAGCTCCTTGCTGACAGATTGCTTCATGTGTGTCCCCACACAACAAGGAGATTCCACACAACACACACTTAAAGCCATCTGTCACTCTGTAAGTTATTTTGTACATTCTCTACTCTTAAAAGTGTCCCCAGTCAGTCCCTTTAACAAACCTGAGCTTCCATGATGCCAAGGGAGTTCACTGCGACCTGGGAATAAACAGGGTGTCCCTGCCATGTGAGAGGAAGAGCAGGGCCAGCCCAGGGCTCCCAAGTGCACTCAGAAGTCAGCAGTACCAGGAGCTCAGGCTGTGAAGACAGCAGTGCGGCTTCAGGACGAAGCTCAGATCCAGGGAAAGGGCGATTATAATTGGGTAGTTTTGTTAATATTTTTTTATCTTGACCTTGATATTCCAAAAGTTACAGGATAGATGTAAATCGATAAAGTCATTTGGCTGTGTTTTAGACAGCACCAGAATATATTGTTCAGCACAGTAAAATATATTTGGAATTTGATGAACCAAAAATGTGATTTCAGATGACTATTTTGTGACTCTTTCTTAAAAGGTCGGATTTGTAGACTTCTAAATATAACACACAGCACAGCAGACAGTTGCCTGTGTTGTCATTCCTCAAGAGCCTCTGTTACATATCACTGTACAGGGCACTGTACAGCAGGCACTGGATGACTGCCACTCTCACTCACTGGTCACACCCGTGGTACCTACAGGTGGGACTGACGGATGCCATCATCACAGCACAGCACAGAGGCGGGTACCTCTGGGAGGGGAGGAGGCCCCTGTGACACTGGCAGACAGCCTTCCCCAGCAAATGGCACGGCAGCACACACTGTAGCATCAATACTAACAGCCCACAAGGAACCTCAGTGGCAGAGAGATCTGTCCAAGCCCCATCCCACAGCGAGCCCTGTGTACATCCCCATGTGCCCTGGGAGCGCTATATGGCTCATCTTCAGGCAACTGGACCTCTGCCCCAGTGTGCTGATCTCTCCCCAAGCCTGGCGCTTCCTTACTGGGCAGAAGCTTCGGGGTGTCTTAGTGTGTCCAGATGTGTGTGCAGTGAGGACACAGGACTGTGCAGCAGTCCTCTCAGCTGATGGCCAGCACTGCCTGCCCGGAGTCCCTGTCTATGATAAGGGGGGGGGGGGGANGGGGGGGGGGATGCGGTGAGAGGCTGAGGCTCAGCAGTAAAAACCCTTAAGTTTCATCACCATGCCAACATTTTATAAAGCTAGTTGGATTTGGAGGAGTTCTTTTGTTTGTTTTGTTTCTCTGTTATTTGTTTACTTATTAACTTTATATATGAGTGTTCTATCTGCTTGTACACCATGTGGTTGCTGGAAATTGAACTCAGAACCTCTGGAAGAGCAGTCAGTGCTCTTAGCCTCTGAGCCGTCTCTCCAGCCCTTTAAAGCTAGTTGTGGCTCACAACCATCTGTAATGAGATCTGATGCCCTCTTCTGGAGTGTCTGAAGACAGCTACAATATACTTACGTATAATAAATAAATAAATCTTTAAAAAGAAGAAGAAGGAGGAGGAGGAGGAGGAGGAGGAGGAGGAGGAGCACTGACTGCTCTTCCAGAGGTCCTGAGTTCAATTCCCAGCAACCACATGGTGGCTCACAACCATCTGTAATGGGATCTGGTGCCCTTTTCTAGTGTGTCTGAAGATAGTTAAGGTGTGCTCCTATACAATAAATAAATAATTATTTAAAAAAAAAAAAAGCTGAAGACAACTGAAGAGATGGCTCAGGGGTTAAGAAGCCCTGGGTTCAATTCCCATCACCTACCAGGTAGCTACAATTCCAAGAAACCCAGCACCCTCTTCTGGTATCCAGACATACATGCAGGCAAAACACAAACAGTAAATAAATAAGTAAATAAATAAGAATGTGGCCCCGCAGCAGAGCACTTGCCTATCATTCAAGGTCTAGAATAGACAAGAGGAACCCCATGGCAGAAGCTGCTGGGGACCCGTTGAAAGCTGGGGCTGTGGGAAGTGTTTCTAAGAGCAGCCATTGTTAGGTGTGAAGCCCAGAGAGCCAGGTAACCTCTCTTGGAGCCTTTGTGCAGAGAGGGCTGGCAGAGAAGCCTTGTAGACCAGCTTTGGCAAGCAGCATTTTCTTCAGAACTCTTGGTTAAGATGCAGTATTTTAAAGTAACCCTGGGAGAGCTAGAGAGACGACCCTGCTGTTAAGAGCTCGTGCTGCTCTTGGAGAGGACCTGAGTTCTGTTCCCAGCACCCACATTAGTTGGCTGACAACTCCAGCTCCAAAACATTGCACACCCCTTCTGCCTGCAGTGTATGCATTTCACACACACCTCACGCCTCACACCTTTGAGGCTAGCCTGGTCTACATCAGTTCTGGGACAGCCACGGCCACACAGAGAGACCTTGTCTCAAAACAACACAGAGAGGTGAGTGCCAGCCAGGAAGGGGTCCCCCTGTGTACTTTGAGTCCACTGAGATCCAAAGGGGTACAAAAGGAGGGAGACATCACCTAGGGTGCAACTTTAGGGGACTGTGCCTCCAGTTCCAGGGTCTCTGAGGTCCCTCAGCTGGGGTGATGAGGCCCACCCACTCTGGAATCTGGCAGAGCACCCTACGTGTGCATTTTTCTATATATGCAGCCAAGCTGAAGTCAACCTCCCTACCTGCAGTCATTCAAAGCCTGCCTGCGATCGCAGGCTACCAGGCCACTGTGCCTACGGTCTCTGCCCCTGCCATCTCTCCCCATCAACCTTCTGTGGTCAGAACTTCCTGGCCCCCGCTCTGAGGCCCTGCTCTGAGCCCCCCCCCCCCCCCCCCCCCCCCCCCCCCCCCCCCCCCCCCCCCCCCCCCCCCCCGCTCTGAGGCCCCTTGACCTTTCTGATCCCCAGCCAGTTCGACACAGGCCTCCTGGGATGGAGAGCGGCCTTCCAGCTCCTCTCTAACTTAAAACCTAAGTGCCCTGGGGACAAGGTCTGTCCTGTTAGCACACTGAAGATCCTGAGTCACTGCTCTGTTGGGAGGAGCCACAGGGATGACAGCAGACACTGAGGCTATGTTGGGCCACTGGTGCAGCTGTAGTCATTCTGTCACCCTTTCCTCAGGACATGTGCTCACCTTTGCCAACAGGCTTTCCCTTCCCCACCCTCAGGGGAGCAGAAGTGACAGCCTTCAGTGGGGACAGGCTGGATCCTGAGGCCTGTGTGTGCACTATAGAGACTGTGTGCTCTTCTGGCCCAGCTTGTCCCGTTTGTATGTGCTTCAAGTGCGTAAGCCCAGTCCTGTGTTTCACCGGCTGTAGAAACTCAGTGGTTGTAGCTGTCAGCATTTTGTCTAGGCTCCGCCCCACAGTTACCTGGCAACAGCCAGATGTGCCTGACTCACTAAAAAGGGGGCTCCTTGCCCCTCCTCTCTTTCTCTCTTGCCTTCTTGCTCTGTCCTCTCCCTCCTGCTCCTCCTCTCCCCATTCCCTTCCCCCCTCTCCATGTGCTCATGGCTGGCCACCTCTCTCTCTCTCTCTCTCTCTCTCTCTCTCTCTCTCTCTCTCTCTGTTTTTATTACCCTCTCAACTCCACTCCCCATGTCCTGAATAAACTCTATTCTATACTGTATGGTCCGTGTGGCTGGTCCCTCAGGGAGAAGGGATGCTTCAGCATGGGCCCTCGGAGGCACCCCCTTCCCCTGCACATCCACCAAATATATTCTCTCTCCCTATGTTTTTGTCTTTGTTTTCACAAATATGCTATTTTTTTATTTCCCAATTCTAATTATCTAAAACACACATTGCAAACATACAAATATCTATTCTCTCCACATGTCAGCACCCATTCATCATTGTTTTGGAAATCAGGAGAATAGATTCCCCTTAAATTGCAAGTCAGTAGGTGTTTCTTTACAGTTAACTTTAGCAAAATTCATACAAAATAGTAATTAACAATGATCTTCTTTACTTGTTAACTCACAAGGAAACACCTTCGAAACTGCATTTTGTTAAAGTTTTTATACTAAAATGTAGAAAAACTGAACTACACAAATATTGAAAAGTTAAAAATTCCTTAAGTTTTTATTCCTGGTACCACTACCACAGTTTACAGGGCAATATACCTGATGTAATGAAAAGACAAAGACAAAGACAAAGCTACAACAGATAAAAGACCTCAGGAATGCACATCTGACTGACACTACATTGCATTAATCCACAGGTGCACTGTTTGCAAACTGTGGCGATGACAGCCCTGTACAAGAAGGGTTTCCTGTTTAAGCTGCAGTAACTTTCCTGACTATGGATCATCATTCCTTCTGTGGCAGATTTTTACAGTTCCTCTAATGCATTTGGGACAACTGTCTCAAAGTAACCTGCAGCTATCCTGACAACTCCTCGCTCTCTCTCCTGCTAAGAACTGTAGCCATTTCTGTTTTATTTTAAAACCTTCTGCTATCATATCCACCACTACCACCTCCAAAGCCAGAGCCACCACCATAGGGGCTGCCTGAGCTTCTTGCACCAAAACTGCCCCCTTCATGGGTCCATAATTTGATTGGTTGCTGTCCACTATAATTTCCAAAGTCATTATAGTTTCCACCACCACCATAGTTACCTCCACCAAAATTTCCTCCTCCATTGCGACCATCATATCCTCCTCCTCCACCACCATATCCACCACCCTGGTTTCCATATCCTGGTCCACCACCTCCATAACCTCCTCTACCACTCTAACCAGGGCCACCACCATAGTTACCACC
Source organism: Mus minutoides (assembly GCA_902729485.2). Classification (NCBI taxonomy): domain Eukaryota; kingdom Metazoa; phylum Chordata; class Mammalia; order Rodentia; family Muridae; genus Mus; species Mus minutoides. The sequence continues at coordinate 1,508,663 of LR753318.1, read as the reverse complement.
ATCACCTCCAAGTCCATTATATCACCATCACCACCTCCATAACTACCTCTGCTGCCACCACCTCAACTACCATAGCCACCTCTTCCACCAAAGTTTCCTCCACAACCAAAGTTTCCTCCACCACCTCCAAAGTTTCCTCCACGACCCATAAAGCTGCCAGATCCACCTCCACAACCTCTCTGTGACCCAGCAGACTGCATCTCTTGTTTAGAAAGGGCCTTTTTCATTTCACAGTTATGCCCATTAATAGTGTGGTATTTCTGAACAACAATTTTATCAACTGTGTCATGATCATCAAAAGTTACAAAAGCAAATCTTTTGCCCACTCTGCCTGTCTTCCATAACCTCTATGGTTTCAATCTTGCCATACTTTTCAAAGTAGTCTCTCAGCTTATATTCTTCCGTATCCTCTTTAATACCACCAACAAAAATTTTCTTCACCATTAAATGGGCACCAGGCTTTACAGAATCCTCTCTAGAAACAGCTCTCTTTGGTTCCACCACACGCCCATCAACCTTGTGTGGTCGAGCACACGTTGCAGCATCCACCTCTTCAACACAAGAGTAGGTCACAAAACCAAAGCTTCTGGAACGTTTTGTTTGGGGATCTCTCATGACCACACAGTCTGTAAGTGTGCCCTATTTCTCAAAATGTTCTCTTAAGCTATCATCTGTGGTTTCAGAGCTCAGACCACCAATAAACAGCTTCCTCGGCTGCTCTGGTTCCTGTGGATCATGGCCCTCCCCCCCCCCCCCCCCCCCCCCCCCCCCACCCCCGGCAGCGGCAGCGACGGCCAGAGTCAGGCTGGGGGCGACCAGGAGTCAGGCTGGGGGTGACCAGGAGTCAGGCTGGGGGCGA
>LR753318.1:1324888-1335488 GCA_902729485.2 Mus minutoides | reverse complement strand
GGATTGGCCCGAAGCTGAAATGAAACTAAGGGAGTGGGGGAGAGAAAGAAGAACTCCGAGGCTACATGGTTGCTTCTGCTTAGAACGACTCTTTAATGGTGGACAAGCATTTGGGGATAAAGGAAGGGAAGCCCCGCCCCCAGTCTTCTGCGCAGGCGTTCTGGAGTTTGGCGGGAACCCTGAAGTCTCGTGACATCTCAGGTTGCGCAGGTGGGCTAGTCGTAGGTGGGCCTCTGGTAAGCTGGGCGGAGCCGGGTGACCTAGGAGACGTGCAGAACCTGCTGCAGGGGTACCGGGCTCTCTTAGCCTAGTTAACAACACAATGGATGCCATTGGGTGTGGCACGGCTCTGGTCAATTGCACCAACTGTGTTGGTGGGGAAGGACACCACACTTATGTACACTAGGAATGCATTCTGTGCCCACGATGGTCTCTGTGCAGCTATTGGGAATACAGTTTGGTATAGCTATAGTAACCAATGGAGGAAGGCTAGGGGTCCACTTTGTACAGACTTTGAGAGCCATAGTCTCCAATGACTGAGAGGAAGCTGAAAAACACCAATTTTAAGGGGGAAGGAAACCCATTGAAATACCATTTAACACAGATTTGGAGAAATATCACAGCAGCATCCACCATCTACAGCCACTGAGAGAACTATCTCCTAGAGCATCCATCCACCTGACAGTGAAGAGCAAGGGGAGAATAAGGTTTGAGGTTCCGGACATGGAAGATTCCGTGTTTGACTGTGAAATGGCAGCAAACACAAAACTCCATTCAGTGTTCTTCACTCCACCCACACGTATGGCAGATGAAACCCACGATTGGCTGCCAGAACAATAAAACTACTAGGATGGCAAATAAAAGCATACATGACTACATCAACCAAGAGTGGACTTGATACAGTTTGTAAGCAGAGGATGCCTAGAGCCTGTGACTCCTTCATAACAAGGAACCACATGAGAATGGCAGACAACAGAGCCCTACACTGGTGGGACACTGCAGGTATGGATACTTTCCAAACTAGAACCCTGGAGACATACGCACCAAGGACTCCTTCATTACTTCTACATGATTCTTCCACTACTACAGCTCAAGGAATGAGGTACTGGAGACTTTGTGGCCCATACGCCCATACTCAATATGCCACATGCAGGAACTCTGCACAAGGGACTTCAATTTGATGAGGTACATACCTTCCCTATTACACAGGGATCCTGTGGGAGCAAAGAAGACAGCTTGACATTGTCATTGATAGAGGAGGAGACGACAAGAACTAATTCTTCACAGCTCCATGACAAGGTGGCATTTGTCAGCCCCTCTGTCTCCTCACCACCCCTTATTAGAGCTCCCATGATGGCACCTGATCTCAGCCTCCCTTCAAGACTTAGATTTACACCTGGGATCCAGACAATCTCACTTTGCTTGGACCCCAAATCATGGCTCCCACCTGCAGAACTCTGCTCTGAACCTGAGCTTCTAAGAATATCAGTCTTCTATAAGGAAAATAAGGAAATAAATTTGTTGCAAAAAAAAAAAAAAAGTTTACAACTGATGGTTGCTGACCTGTGTTGGTTGGCTCCTTCCTTGGAGTTGGCACAGCATCTTCTGTTCCTTCTGACATCAATGCAGACATAGAAGACATCAGAAACCCTACTGACAACCATTGGCTGTTAATGCCTTGCCTGACACTTGGCTATTACCCACAAGCTGATCCACAGGCCTTTACTACATTCATTAAAGCAAACTAGATTTATTAAGGCAGTGGTTGGCAGATACTAACAAATATACAGCTGAAAATTTGAAGAGGCTCTCTGTAGACAACCAGGTCACTCAAAATTATTTGCTAAAAGCCGGGCGTGGTGGCACACGCCTTTAATCCCAGCACTCGGGAGGCAGAGGCAGGCAGATTTCTGAATTCGAGGCCAGCCTGGTCTACAAAGTGAGTTCCAGGACAGCCAGGGCTATACCCTGTCTTGAAAAACAAAACAAAACAAAACAAAACAAAACAAAACAAAACAAAACAAAACAAGAGTAGAGGCTGACTGGTCTCAGCCCCTTTTTTTTTTTTTTTTTTTTTTACACAGGATCAGTCAACAATACTGGAGCCAAGGCAAATCTCTGGATGTGAGCATGGATTCTCTAACAATCCATTTACTCTTAGTCTATAAGGACAATGTGATGCCAGCTCAAAACAAGTTTCCCGTTGCCTGGGAAACTTGTTATACCCACTGATTCTTTTCTGTGGCTTAGTTGGACTAATACAGAGGATGTTTACTAGCCAGAGGAACGTATCATCTCATCTGGGCCCACACCTTTGTGACTCCCCACCCTCTGTCCAGTGAGCTCCGAATACCAGAACTGACCCCTTCTAACCAACTCATAGACCTTAGCACCCGAGTCTCCTCTGCTTATCCCATGAAGGCCTTCAGCCTTGTGGGTGACATCTATAACTTCACCATGAACACCTGAGACTCCACCTTTTATTCTGTAGGACCTGGTTGTGTGGCTATATAGAATGTTCCTGGAGTGAGAGCTCATTTCTCAGAACAGGTAGACATGCCCAGCTGCTCTCTCTAACCTAACCTTTGAACAGAGACATATTTTTTTTAAGATTTTTATTTATTAAAAAAAGATTTTTATTTATTTTATGTATATGAGTACACTGTAGCTGTCTTCAGACAAGCCAGAAGAGAGCATTAGATCCCATTACAGATGGTTGTAAGCTGCCATGTAGTTGCTGGGAATTGAACTCAGGACCTCAGGAAGAAGAGTCAGTGCTCTTAACTGCTGAGCCATTTCTCCAGCACCCAAAGACATATTTTTGACTCAGGTACCCTATATAACAGGGAACACAAAGATGACCTGCCAGGAACAGTTAGGAAAGCCACTAATGACATTTCCATGGCTTGGCTCTCTTCTCTAACGTGCCACTATTACAGCCAACAGATTATCAGAGCAGTAGGGATATCAAGACCCTGGAAGGACAGACAGAATCTAACACTTCTCAGCTGTATTCCGGGCAGACACTATTTCCTATTCCCATAAAGTTAACAAGCTTAAAAAAATGTTCTTTTATGTGATGTGATTGGTGGGATGTTTAGATTTGATTATATTTGTTTGCCTACATGGAACTTGTTCCACTAGATAAAGGAGAGATTTTGGCTTTTTGTATATATCATATTGGCCCTTTTGGCATACAAACTCCTTATGATTGTTTTGCCCTTGTTTAACAAACTTCATTTCAGGAAGAACTATGACAAGAAGACTCTCAGATCTTCTCAGGCTTTAGCTTTTCCTTACCTCATGGTGAGAATATCGGATTGAACAGTGGTGTGTACTCAGAACAGACTGGGGGAAAGCAAGGTTATTTTGAGATATGGCTCAATACAAAGTTTTACTGCTCAAAACTAGGACTACAAGCCGGGTGTGGTGGCGCACGCCTTTAATCTCAGCACTTGGAAGGCAGAGGTAGGTGGATTTCTGAGTTGGAGGCCAGCCTGGTCTACAGAGTGAGTTCCAGGACAGCCAGGGCTACAGAGAAACATTGTCTCAAAAATTTGAAAAACAAAAAACAAAAACAAAACAAACAAAAAAGTTGAAATCTATCTGGTGGCACTGATGGATGACCACAAACAATTCCATATAAACCCTCAGTCTTGCCCTTGTGTGAATCCCTTCAGACCCAGCTTCGTTCTCCTCCACTGTCCTCTCTTAGAGTTGTACCTGATTTTGTCACCAGTTTTCATCCGGGTCCACTGAGGAGTAGGACGATTTTGTTTTTGTTTCTTGGCCAGGAATCGCTTGATTCTGAAAGTCTTGTGAGAAGACGTGGCAGGAAGCCGAATCAGGCGCAGTGCGCATGATGATGGAGAAAAGGAGAAGAGCTAAAAGGCTTTTTTTTTTTTTTTTTTTTTTTTTACTATGCTCGTTATGTTTCTTCCCCTGATCCTCGAGGTATGCACAGCACCGATGCAGACAACACATAGGAGTTCTTAGCATTATAGTTTCACAGCAAATTTGGACCAGAACAGGAAAAGGAGAAAGCATACTGTGAACATTCCAACCACTGATAGACAAATAAATGTACGCAGAGAAATCTCAGGCAACAAAGAACGCAATTATTGAGGAAAATGGTCGGAACAAGGTAGACTCCTGTCTCCTGGTATGGATCATAGGGCGTTTATACAGGGCTGGGGATTAAACCTAGGACTCCTGCCTGCTCTCTGTCGCTGAGGCCAGTGTTTCTAAATGGCTTGCTTTTCTCATCCTCTGCCTCCCACTGAGGACTTCCTCTTTGATGAGAACTCTGACTCTTGAAGATCAGAATCCTCTAGCCTCCCCAAGGCTGGGGATCTGACCTAACTTCCTGTTCTCTCTTGCAGCGCTGGGGTTGGACCCTGGGGTCTCACCTTTGCCAGTGCTAAGCAAGCTCTACCAGGAAGCCCCTGCAGCTTCTGAAAACTTATTCATTTCCTTCTTGGCTTTGGGAAACCTTCCCCAGGCCTCAGGAGAGTATAGATGGAATTTTAGATGGTTTTCACAACCGAGGTTTTGGCCCCTCCACAGATGCATTCTTCTCTGTCTCCTCTCAGGTCCTGGTGTCCCTCAGAAAGAGTCCGTTCCAGCTCTCTCGTTCACCCCGGAAACACTTGGGCAGCTGGATGGTTTATTCCAGGTGCTTGCCCTCAGTCCCACATGCTTCCAGGTTTGCTAGGATGGTATCTCGTCCAGGCCTTTCCAAGGCTCCCAAAGCCTGTTCCCTGCAGGAACACAGGTAAACTTTAACTATTCACTCTGCTGGTGTTAGGTTACAGACTCTGTGGCTGCTCATGCACACCCCCCCTCCCCAACAGTCTCCTGTGGCCAAGAAAGTTGATAAATTGATAAGCCAGTCTATTCCGGCCTTCCAGTCTACTTCCCCACCCTCAACCAAGGCCTAAGGGGATCCGGAATTACAATTACTTTAGCTAGTGCGATCCAGCCTGCTAATTCCAGGCATAACAGGCAGGGCAAAAATGAAGCCTTCCTAAAGGGACACTTTGGCATTCAGACTATTAAAACAGTGAATCCCAAAAAACTAGTTCCTCCCAGGAAACCTGTGCTGGATGAGGAGAAAGTCTTGAGCCAGGGGCAGCCAGAGGGAAACTTTTCTCCCAGAGAGTCACCACCTGTGGCCCACCTTACAGAAAAGACCAGATGGTCAGTGGTAGGCGGGACCATCCCTTGACTGACAACTGCTGAGGTTAGCATAACTCTGGTTCTTCCTTAACGCTCAACTTTACTTCAGATCCCTGATGAAGATGGATTGTGAGGGAGGGGGAATAATGGCATCTCTTCATCCCTGTTCACAAAGTGGCCACACTGAATAAATCTCCTTTTCTGCTCTTCACTGGTAATTTGGCTGTTCTAAGAGTTTTCTTGGGGCTGGAGTGATGACTCAGCAGTTAAAAAGCACACCACGGTCTTCCAGAGGACTTGAACTCTACCACACACTTCGGTTTCTACCACACACTTTGGTGCCTCACAACCTCCTGTAACTCCAACTCTAGAGGACCTGACCGACATCCCTGGCCTTCTCAAACTCCTCACACACAGATAAGAAGGCATACTTTCAATATATGCATGTGGTTGTGCTTATAGATGCAGGTGCCCATGTCGGCCAGTAGAGGGCATAATATTCCCTTCGAGCTGAAGTTGTTAACGTGGGTGCTGGGAACAGACCAAACTCTGGGAGCCCCCCACCTCTCTCTCGTAAATAACTTATTTATTTTTTAAATTTATGTGCATTGGTGTCTCGCCTGCATGCATGTCTGTATGGGGATGTTGGATCCTGAACTTATAGACAATTGTGAGTTGCCCTGTAAGCTGTGGAACTCAGGAAGAAGAACAGCCAGCCAGTGCTCTTAACCTCCAAGCCATCTCAGCTATGCAGGGCTCACTCAACTGCATAGTTATCTCTCTAAACTGTTGGTTGACCTTCCCCCGACAGACACACTGAATCAAATGGAGGCAGGTGTGTTCCTGTGTTTTCAGTTGTTAATTGCTGTGCTGGCCTGAGCCAAAGGGTCGCAAAGCCCACATATTGGTATTGTCCTGTCTATGACCAGCTTTCTATATGTAAATGCTTGTTTCAGCTATGCCCAAAAGATTTTGGAGATTATCAGATTAAAAAAACAAAAACAGCTGGGCGTGGTGGCACACACCTTTAATCCCAGCACTTGGGAGGCAGAGGCAGGTGGATTTCTGAGTTCGAGGCCAGCCTGGTCTACAAAGTGAGTTCCAGGACAGCCAGGGCTACACAGAGAAACCCTGTCTCGAAAAACCAAAAAAAAAAAAAAAAAAAAAAAAAAAAAAAAAAAAAAAAAAAAAAAAAAATTAAAAAAAACAAAAACAAAAAACCAGCTGCCTTGAAGAAGCCCCAGAACCCTCATCCCTGCAAAAGGGCAATTCCAAGAGGTGGATCTGAACTGCCCTGCTGCTGATTGGCTGATTGGCTCAGACTGGAATATGTAGGTTTTTGTTTGTTTTGTTGTTTGATTTTTGTAGAATAAAGAGCTGGAGGCTGATCTGGGATGGGTGAGGCAAAGCTAGAGAGGGGAATGGGGCTGTGGGCCGAGTGAGAGCCACTGGAAGGCACGTGGGTTCAGGAAAGTTGGGTTAAGTTTCATTGTAGCTGAGAGTCAGCCCCAGCAAAAGGCCAGCAGCCTAATACTATAGGAATGTCGCTGTGTCTTTATAATTAAACCTCAAGCGGGATCCCCAAAAAGCTCCACAAGACTAGGGGTTTTCAACCGCCCTAATGCAGCAGGTTTTTATTATAATACAGTTCCTCACCTTGTGGTGATCCCCCAACCATAAAATTATCTTGTTGCAACTGGGCGTTGTGACCCACACCTTTAATCCCAGCACTCGGGAGGCAGAGGCAGGCGGATTTCTGAGTGCGAGGCCAGCCTGGGCTACACAGAGAAACCCTGTCTCAAAAAAAAAAAAAAAAAAAAAAAAACCAACAAAAAAATTATCTTGTTGCTACTTCATAACCATAATTTTGCTACTGTTATGAATTATAATGTAAATATCTGGTGTGTAAAATATATATGGTATGTAACCCCCAAAGGAGTCATCACCGACAGGTTGGGAACCACTACTCTAGACCTAATTTGGCTGTTTTATTTGGCTTCTGGAGGACAGGTAGTTACCCCAAATCCTGTAACAGTGTGTAAACTAAGCCAGGCCTCCTCCCCAGCCAACCCATAGCAATAAGAAGTTCCCCTTGGGGATTGAAGAGGTAGGTCAGTGGTTAAGTCACTTGCTGTTCTTACAGAGGACCTGGATTTAGTTTCCAGCACCCACACGGTGGCTCACAACCATCTCTAACTCTAGTTCCAGGGAATCTCATGCCCTCTTCTGGACTCTGTGTGACCTAGGAGAGCACATAGTCCGCAGACATGAATGGATGCAAAAAACACTCGCACACACATAAATTAAAAATAAATTAAAAACAAAAACAAACAACAACAACAACAACAAAAACCCTTGAGCTGGGCAGTGGAGGTGCTTTGAATTCCAGCACTCGGAAGGCAGAGGCAGGCAGATCTCTGAGTTTGAGGCTAGCCTGGTCTACAGAGTGAGCTCCAGGGATACTGAGAAACCCTGTCTCAAAACAAAAACAAAAACAAAAACAGAAAAAGAAAAGAAAAACTTTCTTTGCTTCTGGATTTGAAGGCTCTCTCCCTTTAAGATCCTATAGTGAGGCAGAGGCAGGCGGATTTCTGAGTTCGAGGCCAGTCTGGTCTACAAAGTGAATTCCAGGTCAGCCAGGGCTATACAGAGAAACCTGTCTCAAAAAGCCAAAAAGAGGGCTGGTGAGATGGCTCAGCGGGTAAGAGCACCCGACTGCTCTTCCGAAGGTGATGAGTTCAAATCCTAGCAACCACATGGTGGCTTACAACCACCTGTAACAAGATCTGACGCCCTCCTCTGGTGCGTCTGAAGTCAGCTACAGCATACTTATGAAGAATAATAAGAAATGAATCCTTGGACTGGAGAGACCAACCGGAGCGAGCGGGGCTGTCCGGAGCGAGCAGAGCCGAATGGGGATGGCTGGAGCGAGCGGGGTTGAACGGAACAAGGGAAAAAAAACCAAAAAGAAAAAAAAAAAGATCCTATAGTGGCAGCCTGTGGTCATGACACTGAAACTCTGCTAATATAGTTTATCTGAAGAACAGTGTATCTCGACACCTGTGTGCATCCATTACACTAACAGCATTGTCTTTTTTTTTTTTAATTATGAGTACATTTGTGTAGCTGTGTGGGTGCAGGTAACCCCAGAATCTGGAAGAGGACGTGAGATTCTCTGGATCTGGAGTTATAGGTAGTTGTAAACCTTCTGGTGTGGGCTTTAGGAATCGAACTCAGCTCCCCATGAAGAGCAGCAGTTGCTCTTAACTACCGAAGGGACTTCAACACAACACCATTCATTATTGATTACTGTATAGCCTTGGCTTGGCCTAGCAAGCTCTATATAGATCAAGCTGGTCTCCAACTCCCAGAAACCTGCCTGCCTCTGCCTCCAGTGCAGGAATTGAACAGAAATGCACCACCACTGCCGGCAGGGCGGGGCTCCTTGTTTGAGTTTTAAGATGGGCAAAGTCTGTTATTCCAGCATTTGGGAGGTGAAAGCCAGAGGGGTCGTCACAAGCTTGAGGCCACTGTGGTTTACAAGAAAGCCGTGGGCTAGAATGAGAAGCAGTCCGGCAAAGCCAAACCAAAAATCAAACCTGGGAATGATGAGCACTAGTGGGACCGGCCAGGAAAGAGGCGAGAGAGGCGGGAGCAGCAACCGGAGTCTGGGGATCTCCTGGAAAGTGGGAAAGTGGGAAAGAGCTGGGTAGTCGTCACAAGTGGGGTGAAGGGGTTAGAATTTTCCACAGATTCGCTTTTACAAAGCCTGTTTACCCAGGCTGTTCTCAGGGTTGGGATAGGGTGTTTCCATTTTCTCAGCATCCTGGACACAGGTTTGTATGGTGAGAGAGATGAAGCGGGGCGGGCAATGAGGGCACGTTGGCATCTAGCCCGACAGGAGAGCTGGCCAGGGAAATCGCCACCATGCCGTGGGCCCGGCCCTTCCTTGGGTCTCAGCAGGTCAGAGCAGGGAGTGAGGAGTACTTGGAATAGACGCTGGGCAGTGGCGTCAGGTTGACTCAAGTCTCGGATGTCGCCCCTTCTCAACTGCAGAACATTTATGTAATTAACCAAACCGCTTCGAGCCTGGCTTTTTTCTTTTTAATCTGTTAAATGGAAAAAAAATAGAGCCATGAGTAGGGGATTCATCCCTATCTTGGAGGAGTGACTTGGGAGGCTGAGGCAGGAGGATTGCTAGGAGTTCTGAGGCCGAATGAACCGGAGAGAGAACCGGAAGGTTTAGAATAGGATTGTGACCCGAGAGGTGTGGGTGGACGGGAGGCTGCTCACACCTGTTGGCTACTGGCTATTGATGACTCAGGTCGTGCCCACCCCCACCCCTAGACGGGACTAGCTGCAAGCGGAGAGGGACCCGCGGGGCAGAACGGTCTGACCCCGCCCAGGGCTGGGGGGGGGCGGCGCTCCTGTCCGCTGGGCTCAAGCCACCGCCCTCCAGGGCCGCAGTAGCCGCCCGCCGCCGCGGGAGCCGGAGGTACTTGGGTCTCAGGGATAGGGCAGCGGGCAGGGGGCTCTCGTTGGGATCCGGGGCGCCTCTGTTCCAAGCTGTAAAGGGAGGTGAGCTGCAAGACACCGGGGACCTGGGTCCCCACCTGGCCACCTGTTCCACAGGCGACAATGGTGCGGGCACCGGTTCCGCGCCGTGGTCCCTTAGCTGCCGCCCGCACCAGGGCTGCGCCCCTAAGTTGAGCACGGCGCGAGCTAGTCTGGGACCGGCTAGGATTCCGCAATTCCTTCCCGCAGCCCTAGGGGCACTCGGAGGGCGAGGTTCACGGGGGAGGGGGGCGACTGGGAATCCAAAGTCCAGATCCCAAAGCGCTGCTTGGCGACGTTGGGCGTGCAGGAGCTCTGGGAAGTCGCGGCGGGGCGCATCCCGGAGAGGAATTGAATGCTGCGCACTGCAGAGAGGGCTTCGGGTTGGGAGTTGGCGCTGGGTTTTCCGGATGCTCCGGCTTCGGACGTGCACGGGGAAGGGTCTTCAGGTGGAGGGGGTAACCTGGGAAAAGCAGGAGAGCAAGGGAAGCCAGCATGGGGCCGCGGGACTCAGCGCTCGGTCCCGGATCAGCACGCTCCCGCTTCTCCCCTTCTTCAGATGAGAACAATTGAGTTGTGGGACTGGAAGCCGGATGGGGTTGGAAGAGGCTGCGCCTGGGAGATTTCTCCTATCTACCCCCTTTCACTGTTAGGGCGAGCCCCCTTCCTTGCCTCTGTGTCTTCGTATGTCATCTGGGGCTAGAAGTTCTCATCTCCTTGGCAGAGTCTACGGAGTCTCTCGCCCTCTCGAGATTAAAAGTATCCTTTCCACCTCTACTCTGTCACGTCCACAGCAATCCAGCTGCTGCAACCCCAGCCGGTTCCAAAATGACACCCTTCGGCTCCCCCTCCCTCCACCCCACCACCG
>LR753318.1:1289888-1319888 GCA_902729485.2 Mus minutoides | reverse complement strand
GCTCACTCCGGCCCAAAGATTTATCTATTAATATATGTAAGTACACCGTAACCATCTTCAGACACACCAGAAGAGTGTGTCAGATCTCATTAGGATCTCGCCAGCCCAAGAGCAAGTACTTTTACCTGATGAGCCACCTCCCTGCCTTACTGCCTAGTAGTATTAATCTGGTTTTATGGCTCTGCACAAGCTAGAGTCATCAGAGAGGGAGCCTCGATTGAGAAAGTGCCTCCATAAGATCCAGCTGTAAGGCATTTCCTTAATTAGTGGTCAATGGGGGAGGGCTCAGCCCATGGGGGATGACGTCATCCCTGGGCTGGTGGTCCTGGGTTCTATAAGAAAGCAGGCTGAACAAGCCAGCGAGCAGTGCCTCACCTCTCTGTGGGCTCTGCGTTAGCTCCTGCCTCTAGATTCCTGTCCTGACTTCCTTTAATGAACAGTAATGTGGAAGTGTAAGTCATGTAGTGTTTGGGGTCTGGCCGATCTCAACAGGTGAGAGAGGTTTTCTGAGCGTGTCCGCTTTCATTTCTTCTCCACTGGAAAAAATGTCCCTGGGAGCTGAGGATGTGGCTCAGTTGGTGAACTGCCTGTGGAGCATGCATGGAGCTCTGGGTTTGGTGAAACCGGTATGGTATGGTGGTGCACACAGGAGGTGGAGGCAGGAGGATTTGGAGTTCAAGCTCTTCCTTAGCTACACAGCGAGTTTGAGACTTTGTCTCAGAAACAACAACAAAATAATTCTCCTTGACTGCGCATCATTATTAAAGGGTCATTTTGTGTGTGTTCAAATTGTCCCTTGCCCATTTGGGGGGTTGGGGGTGGGCAGGCCCAGCAGAACTTCTCAGGGAGGCAGCAGTTTGGCTTGTAAGATCCTCCTGTGTTTAAATTAACATGTGTACACATGGTTTTCTGTTTATCTGTGCTCTGAAACTTCCTAAAGCTTGTGGGGTTGGGGGCTGGAGAGAGGGAGCAGCAGTTAGGAATACTTGTTGGTTCTTTCTTTCTTTCTTTCCTTGTTGTTGTTCTGTTCAAGACAGGGTTTCTCTGCTTAGCCCTGGCTATCCTGGAATTATCAGTAGACCTGAGAACTCAGAGAGCTCCCTGTTCTGCCTCCTGAGTGCTGGAATTAAGGGCATGCCCCCACCACTTGCTGACCTTTCCTCTGAAGTGTTAAGCTGTCTGCCACCCCTCCCCCATCCCATCTCTTCCATCCTTGGTGGCAGGGTCTACTGGAACTCAGCTTGCAACCTGGCCTTGAATTCCTGATTTTTTTTTTTTTTCTGCCTCCACTCCCCAGTTCTACGGGTAACATATGCCGCCATGCCCAGTTTGTCTCTTGGCTACAAGACAGGGTTGGTCAGATGGCTCAGTGGGTAAAAGTACTTGCCCTGAGCCTGATGATCCGAGTTCAATCCCCAGGACCCACATGGTGAACAGAGAGAACTGATTCCCACTGGTTGTCCTTTGACGAACCCCCCTCCCCCCCCTCCCCCGCCAGGAGTTTACCGTGGCACATGTACCCCACCAGCACGACCACACACAAATTAAAACAAGTGAATGAATAAGATAACTTTTAAAATTCTTTTCCTCTAGCTGGGTGGTGGTGACGCATGCACGCCTTTAATCCCAGCACTCGGGAGGCAGAGGCAGGTGGATTTCTGAGTTGGAGGCCAGCCTGGCCTACAAAGTGAGTTCCAGGACAGCCAGGGCTATACAGAGAAACCCTGTCTCGAAAAACAACAACAACAACAACAACAACAAAATTCTTTTCTTCTTAAAGATATGTGAGTTCAAATATAAAACTGGAGCCAAACAGGTTGCTAGAATTTGAACTCAGGACCTTTTGGAAGAGCAGTCATAGCTCTTAACCACTGAGCCATCACCAGCCCGGGACTTTGCTTTTTACTAACTAAATTCTTTAACCATCCTAAAGGGACTTTGCTGCTTAAGAAGTAGAGGCTGGAGAGATGGCTCAGTGTTTGAAAGCACTGGCTGTTCTTGCAGAAGACCTGGGTCCAGTTCCTGGCATCAACATCCATAACTACAATTCCAGGGGATCTGATGCCCTCTTCAAGCAAAAGGCACACACACGGTGCAAGTGCACACACACAGGCATGCCCCACGGACACAGACAATACACATAAACCCGAGGAACATAGCAAAACTATGGTCTTTGAGCCTGGTGGGACACACTAGGGAAGCAGTAGCGGGCAGCCCTCTGTGAGTTCCTGGACAGACAGAATAGTGAGACACTGAAAGAAAGAAAAAAAAATCAAAACCAATCTGGCCTGAGCCAGCAAAAGGATAGTGGATAGAAGTATCTGGCATATAAGCCTCACTGATAGCCTGAATTCAGTCCCTCAACCCATTAAAGTTGTCCTTTGACCACCACATTTGAGTGTTTTGCCTGAAGTTTGTATGTAAAACATGTGCATGCCTGTTCCTTAGGAGGTCAGAAGAGGGCATCTGATCTCCTGGAACAGATTGAGCTACGGTTGGTTGTGAGCCACCGGGTGGGTGCTGGAAGTTGAACCTGGGTTGTCTGCAAGAACAAGTAGATTTAACCAAACTGAGTCGCCTCTCTGGCCCATCTCTTGGGTTTGGTTTTTGTATAGGGTCTTGCTCTGTGGCCCAGGCTGGCCTTGAACTCAAGATACCAAGTCTCCATCTCCGAAGTGCTGGGAATCACAGGTGCTCATAGTCAATCCTGGCTGGCTTCCATGTGGATATAATGATAAAAGCTCTGGGCCCCTCTGAGTATGTATCATCGTTTCTCTAGTGTGAACAAAGAGAGAGGCCTTTGGTCTCTCCTTCCTCGTAGCTCTGCCCCATTTTAGCTGATACCATGAGCAGCTCTAGCAAGACTTCTAAAGGTTCTGGCATCTTTCAGTGCAATCGAGGCCCACACCACGTGTAGAGATCAGGACGGCTTTGCTCCTTCCGCTGTGGGTTTTGGGAATCGATCTCAGGTCATCACAGTGCACAGCAGTTGCTTCTATCTGCTGAGCTATCTCCTTGGTTGGGGAATGTGTAGATTTGGGCATTGCTGAAGCTCTGAGGGGTTCCCATACAAGGACTCAGCTTGACCTGGGCTGTATTATCCCAGGCTGGGGGAGGGGAGAGCCTCAGAGCAGCTGAAGTAAAAAGGGAAGAAGGAGAGAGCCAGATGAGAGCTGGCTTCTTCCTGATTTCACTGTGTGCCAACAACAAGTGTCATCAAAAGCTCAACCCTGCACAGCTTCCCTGCTGTGATGTCAACCATAAGCTGCTTTTTATTTATGAAGTTTTGGGGGACAGTGACTTAAAAAAAACACTAATACAGTGACTAATGTCTGTTTTTAAAATTATTATAGGGAGGTATGGCTTAGAGTGGACAGTGTGTGGTTGTGTCTAGTTTGCTTTGCCTAAGGGTGATATCCATGAGCAGGGACGGCAGCTCAGTTCACTGCTTGTCTCAAATGCAAGAAGCCCAGGGTTCCATCCGTAGTGCTGAATAAACCAGGCATGATGGTTCGAGACGGTAATCCCAGTGCTTAAGGTTCAGAAGGATCACAGGTTCAAAGTCATCCTCAGATATATAGAAGAACTCAAGGACACACACACACACACTCTGTGGCTTATACATGTAACATACACACATGGTTGAAACCGAGGACACTTCTAGATAAACCATATAAGCTTATTGAAAGACTACTTTTCCAGAATTCTGCCTAGGTCAAGATCTCTCAGACTTAGCAATTCCCATAGTTCCATATGTTACCACAGAGATGTCCATATCCCAACACTGTTTCTGTATGGCTTACATGACAATATTACAGAATTTCAGGCGCGCCCCCCCCCCCCCCCCGTTACACAATGTACCCTCGGATACCTCAACAGAGCCCACTTCTGCTCGAAAGGAACCCAGAGACAGATGCTAGACAGCCCAGTATAGCTCCAGACTTGCTCATAAGAGCCTCCGAGCTGACACGGGAGGAGAGTGGAGGGCAAGGCTCAGTTCAGGACCCATGGACTTCAAACACTCTTTTTTTTCCGGGGGGGGGGGGGGGTTCGAGACAGGGTTTCTCTGTATAGCCCTGGCTGTCCTGGCTGGCTGTCCTGGAACTCACTGTGTAAACCAGGCTGGCCTTGAACTCAGAAATCTGCCTGCCTCTGTCTCCCGAGTGTTGGGATTATAGGCGTGCACCACCAGGCCCGGCTGACTTCAAACACTCTTATGTGCTGCTATGGCCAGGCTGAGAGAGCCAGAGGAAGAAAATCCTGCAATGAAGAGACCCCAGACGTTTTGTGGGCCATGCAATCTTCTCTCTCTCTCTTTTTCTTTTTCTCTCTGGGGTCAGCTTGCTTTGAATGGCTGACAAAACTCCACCCACCCCACCCCTTCTGACACCCCCCCCCCGCCCCCGCATATTTTTAGGCTCTTCATCCCACTAGTGACAAATGACAGGTGAGACTTCTCACCATGGCCACGTAGGGAAAGACCAAGCAGGTACAAGAGATCCAGCGACAGACACTACCAAGTCCCATCTCTGAGGTACAACATGTTCTTTAGTTTGAAATGGAGGTAGAGTCAAGCAGCAGCCCATGTCAAGCTGTGGTCTGGCTGGTGCTGCAATTCTGGTTCTGTAAGAATACAGGAGAAAAGCTATCTATCTCCCTTGTTGCTGGAGGGTATCCAGTCTGATCTTAGAAAGGGGTGGGGTGGGTGGGGCAGTTTTGTCAACCTGATTTTATTCCAAGTTGATTCCTGGGAAAGGTTAGAGAATACCTTCTTCTGTCTTTGTGCCTTCAACCAGAATAAAAGAAATGATGAGTGCCACGTGAGGCAGAAATGCCAGACTTTGGAACTGTAACCAAAATGGTCCCAAGCAAGGAGCCTATGCTTTTGGCAAAAGCAGCTCCTTGTCTTTATGGTAATATCAGCACATCATTGAGAACTGTGGCCTCATTGGGGAAGGGGGGGGGGCAAGGTCCCAGGAACTTTTTGACCGCCACATCTGGCTCAAGCCAGCCGCTTTTGGGTTCTAGTCTTGGGAATTTGAAAAATAAAACTGAAGGACCACAGGGAGTGAGTTTTAAGAGGGAGGGAGGGAAGCATTCCCTATGAGTTAGGAGTGAGCTCAGCTTAGATCATCTAAGCAGCCACATAGCAGAAAGGTCACAGAGAGAGGCTTTCAGAAAGAGTAAGAGGCCCAGAGTGCCTGAAAAGCTTACTTAAGCTCTGACTTTCAGGGTGGGTGGGAGGAGTATGCTTAGGACCAGGAATTCTGGGAAGGAGAAGTACATTATCTCAATAAAGGGGTAATTATTCCTCCATCTCTTTAGTGAGGTTTAGGGCTGAGTTGGCCGGGGTGGTTCTGCCTTCCTAAGAAGTGACCCTCTAGCCACGTGGTTAACCTGCCCAACCAGACTGACTGTTTTTGAGTAGCTTGGAATGCTTGCCTCCAGGGCAGAGGAATAGCTTTCCCTAATGGACGAGCTTTCCTTGATGGACTTCTACAGAGACTTACCCAAAGCTACTGAGTACTTATTCCTGTTTCAGAGACAAACTAAGAGTGCTTTCAGCAGCTTGAAGAATTCTAGAGGCCATAGGGAGCTCATGGCCTCCTGCAATAGATGGCACAGGGCCAAACCACAGCAAAGTCAGGCCTTACAGCCCTGACTGATTGATTGTCACACTGGTGCTTAGCGTGAGCAAGGCCAGCGCTGGAGAAAGATGGAGGGAGGGATAGTTCTTCCAAAATAAGCACTCTAGATGATAAAAGAAAGTGGCCTGTGTAATTGGAACCATTTTATTTCTTGGTGGCACAAGATAATAAGGGTATACCTTTTGAACAAGGCTTACTAGATAAGTGTGAATAAAAAGAGAGCCCAGTGACCCTTCATCTCGGTTATCTTTGCACTTTATAAACACACTGAACCCTCAACCGTTTGGTTCTTAGCTTTTACCCTTGCAGGGGAAGATGGTGCAGCCAATGTAAGGAGTCCACTTCCTGCTTTCTTTCTGGTTCTCTGGCCAGGTGTTGGGGATGGGGGGGAGGAGCCGGGGGAGGGGGTGTGGTTGGTTGGTCGGTTTTGTTTTCAGCTTTACTAGGGTTTGAATCTTGGACTTCATGCATTCTAGGCAAGTGCTCTAATCAATAAAGCCATGTCCGTCTGTCCGTCCCCCATCTTCCGCCCCAGCAAAAGCCCCTACCCCACTCCACCACCTGTACCCTTCTGATGTTGCTGTTGTTTGAGATAGGGTCTTATTATGAAGCCCTGGCTGACCTGGAACTCTGGGACTCTAGGCTTTGATATTTTGTAACTGATAAATGTTAACTAAGGGTATAACTTCTCCAGGCTAGAGGTTAGCCTGGAGTTAGCATGAGCTTTGATGTGTAACCACAGATATGCCAACAGAGAGCCAGAGGCAAGGGAAGTAGCCTCTTGCATAGGCTCCCGAGTAGCCCTAACTGTAAGCTTTTATCTATCCACCAGCAATCCTTCCAAATTTAGCTTGAGCTGAGGGATTGGGACCTAACAACTGGGTTGGTGTATTTTATGTTTCATTTCTTTTCTTCTTTCTTAATTTATTTTACATTTACCTATTTATTGTGGGGGTTGGGCACGCCGTGGAAGTCAGAGGATAATGTTCAGGAACCTTTCCTTTCGCCATGTGGGTTTTAGGGCCTGAGTTCAAGTTTGGCTGGTTGGGGCATAAGCATCTTTACTTGAGCCATCTCTTCAGACACTCAATCAGTTCTTTATTGTTATTTTTTTTTTAAAGTCTGAGGACAATTTTGTTAGAGTTTAGAAGAAAAGCACTCCAGAACAAGCAAGGGGTAAATCTTAGCAGCTGTGCAGGAAAGAGCAGACTTCAGTTCTGGCCAGGACCTGAGGTGAGAGAGAGAGAGAGAGAGAGAGAAGAGGAGGAGGAGGAGGAGGAGAGGAGGAAAGAAGTAGTTGGAGCAGAGAGAAGCAGAAGGACCCAATCAAACCTCTCACTGACTAGGACTGACCAGAATGTTCTACATATCTACCAAAGCAGTGGTGTTTCCCCTTAGCCTTTAATTCCCTAATTTTCCCCATATTCAAATTAGTACTATTTTCCTGGGCCAGCAATTTTCTTCTTCTTCTTTTTTTTTTTTTTTTTTTTTTTTTTTTTTTTTTTTTTTTTTTTTTTTTTTTTTTTTTTTTTTTTTTTTTTGAGACAGGGTTTCTCTGTATAGTCCTGGCTGTCCTGGAACTCGCTTTGTAGATCAGGCTGGCCTTGAACTCAGAAATCCACCTGCCTCTGCCTCCCCAGTGCTGGGATTAAAGGCGTGCGCCACCACGCCCGGCAGCAGTTTTCTTCTTATCTGCCAAGGCAATAGTGTTTTCCCTTAACCTTTAATCCCCTAATTTACACCCCCCTCCCATATTTAAAATAGTACTATATTCCTGGGCCAGCAATTTACAGGTTTAGTTTGGAGTTTTGTTGGTGGTGGGTTTGTTGTTGATTGGTTGTTGAGAAACGGTCCTGCCTTGGCCAGACTGAATCTTTGGCTAGCTTTGAACTCACAGAGGACCTGCTTGTTTCTGCCTCCAAATTAAACCATCACAGGGGGCCTGTACTTGAGAGAGGGGGGTTAAGCTCTAGGTCTTTGTTAAGGCTGCCATCTCCACCTCCTCCCCCTTCTCCTCTTCCTCCTTCTCTTCTTCCTCTCTCTCTTCTCCCTCCTCCCCCAACTCCATTCTTGTGGTTGCCTTGGTTTGATGGTTTCTCTCTGGAGCTACTCTGGTTTGGGAAGTCTGGGTATCCAGCCACTATGGCACATCCAGAGGAAACTCCTCCTCCAAATTCTGACAGTTAAACAAAAGCCAGAATTCCCCAGGAAGGCCAGTTCCCTCTATGAAAAAGAGCCATTTTCACTGGCCAGTAGGGACAAATGGCTCAGGTGCCTGTTAGCACACCAAAGGGCTCTAGGCTCCCTTAGTGTCACAATGGTGTGTCCCTGCAGATATCTTGGCATTCCTCTCCTCCCCTCTCCCTTTCCTTCCCTCCCTCCCTCCTCCTCCTCTCCCCTCCTCTCCCCCCTCCTTCTCTCTTCTCTCCTCCTCTCTCCTCCCCTCCCCTCTCTAAGCTTTGCCAGTTCCTGGGCTCTTCTCACAGCTCCCCATTCTCCTTATAACCCTGCTGTTTTGGCTCTGCTCCATCTTTCTCCCTTACTTGCCCACGCTCGCTCCCTTTCTTTTGCTCCCACCCCCATCTCTCCACTCTGCTCCTGCTTCTCTTGTGGCCAGGTCCATATTCAGTCTACTTCTTTCTCTTTGCTCTGGACTCATCCAGATACCTCCAACTGTTCTCTTCCTGGTAGCTACAATAAAAACTTTCCCCTTAATGCAGGTCTCCCTTCTCCCTGGGGTCTTAGGCCACCAGCCCACAAGGCCGAAGGGAGCAGATTTGAAAAACAAAGGAAATAACTGACTTATCTCCAGGAGCAGCTTTGGGGAGACAGATCAACGTTACTCTGGGTGAATCTAGGTTTTATTTTTGGGGCAGCCAGTAGGAATACTCAGGGTAGGCAAAGATCATTGGCTGAAGGCTAAGGTACTGAGATGCCTCCTTATTATGGGGAGGCGTTCCAGGGATCTCAGGTGCTTGCTGAATGGGTTCCTCTCCCACTCCCCCAATTTCATGGGCATACCTTTAATGTCTTTTGCATTGCAGTGTCCATTTACTTATAGAGGAGGGGACACTAACCAGGTGCATCATGCCAGGCGCTCACCTGGTCCTTCTTATCTTCCTATAACTCCCAGCTGCTTACAGATCTTGGTGTGGACTCACAGAGTAACCACAGAGATGAGGAAGTTGTCCAGAGAAGGCACCTCCTCCTCCTGCATCTTCCACTTTATCCCCCAAGGTCTAGCTAGCATGGACATGAGACCCTGAATCCACAACTCTGACGGGTTCTGCCTCAGAACTCTGCACTTTACAGTAATGCATCCCAATCTCCTGCCCATGAGTTCTTCTTTTTTTTTTTTTTGGTTTTTTTTTCGAGACAGGGTTTCTCTGTATAGCCCTGGCGTCCTGGAACTCACTTTGTAGACCAGGCTGGCCTCGAACTCAGAAATCCGCCTGCCTCTGCCTCCCGAGTGCTGGGATTAAAGGCGTGCGCCACCACGCCCGGCTCGAGTTCTTCTTTTTTTATAAATTATTTATACAGCAAAGTCTGATGTGGAGTGTCCCTGCTGAGGCTAGCCTTGAACATTTCCTCCTCAAGTCATGAACTCTTGCGTGTGGCTAGGAGCAGATTCCTCCCATGCAACAGGGGAACGATTTGTTTAGATCTGGCTAATGACTCTGCAGTTAGAGTGCAAGAGGCACCCTGATTCCTCTAGGCTACTTTTGACAGGTGAACTGTGATAACAAAGGTCACTCCAAGCCTCAATATGAGGGGTTCCGCAGTATTATACCCCTCTAATTCCTGCACTTGAGGAGGCGGGAGAATCGGAGGACCAAGGTTAGCTTTGCTCCATAGAATGTTCACCTCTAGACTGGCACACAAGAGAGTCTACGGCAACAACAACTAACGTCATTGAAGCCCATGGAGAACCTTGTGGTCCTGTAATTAAGAACTCTACCTTACCTGCTGATGTTTGAGCTCTCTATCCAGCTGGTGAACTAGCTGGGGGCGCCTCTCAGGAAACCAAGCATGACGGGTATGGTGGACACAACTGGGACGCTAGCTAGCACTCCTACGTAGTTCATACAGGATATTCTATGCTCTGTTCTGGCTACTCCCTCATAGCTGCTTGGCCTTTCTACTGGTCCAGACCTTCTCGTTTGAGTAACTCCTTCATGGATAAAGAGGACATTCTAGTCTGGATCCTCGCTGATGTCCTGAACTTTGACACAGCTTGGCAGTAGACAGCTGTTGGAGCCTGTGTGCGACCATGGGTTTCAGTCAAGCTGGAGGATTTTTAACTCTCAACCAAATCTTGATTCTTCTTGGTTGTTTTTTTTATAACCCATGGTGTCTTCTTTTCTCCACTTCTCGCTTTCTCTCCTCAGACCCCAAGCCTGGGAACCAAAGTCCCACTCATCTCCCTTCTGCTCAGCTATTTATGTAGGCATCTCTTATCCAGCCAATAGTTTTGAATTAAGGAGGAAGGTTAAATAACATCATTTGTTTTAGGTGAGGGTTTCCTCATCCCTGAGGGCGACTAGCCCTTGGGGGCAGTTACATTACAATGCACAGCAACAGACAAAACCTCAACTCAGGACCTCTGAGACATAAGGAAGGACCAAGTTCCCAACCTTTCCTCAGTCTCCTCATCTGGTTGATCCTTGGCTAGCATAACTAAGGGAATCTGAAATGGCTGCATCAGTCACTGAGGACATTTATTGGTGGTCTCTTGTTTGTATATTAGGAGTAGGTTGTATATCAGCAAAGCGTCAGCAGCCATTGCCAAGGTATGCAGGCGCTTTCTCTCTTGAACCCAGAGGAGCCGCTGCGTGAAGGAAAACACCACACAGACTTAGTTCAGAAACAATGGTAACTCAATTGCTGGGTGCTGCAACCAAAATGCTAATCTTGTAAGCCTTATTAAATCTAAATCCTCCGGTGATTGGTGATGAATCCTGCCGGGTCCGCCCTTGGAACTGGGGGACACTATCTTGTCCTCATGCTATCTCTGTCCAAAAGGTGCTGAATGGGTTCTTAATGAGAGAAGGAATCGAACCTGTAATCTAATCAAGGCTATGTGACAGTCGGCAGGTAGAGGTGTGTCAGGGTTTCAAGCTCCCCATACCAGGTCAGAGAAGGAGAAGTCCTGTTGGTAAGGGGAGCCTGCCATTTTGCACCAACCTCAGAAGGCTATCCGGACAATGGTAGACTTCAACTTTAATTAGCAGGACAATGCCTTAACCGTACCACGAGGCAGTTCTGTCATTAGCTGAACACCCTTCTAGTCTACTTAGGCCACACCTCCTTCCCTCTCCCTCTTAGAAGTGAAGCTTGGGGTGGACAGCCACTGAGGTTCTCTGAGATCCTGGGTCCCTGTGCACCCGTCCTCTGTCCCTGCTTCAGTGCTGTGGATGCTGATCACAGGTGCTCTGGGCCGTGCTTACATGGATGTGAGAGTTTGGGTTTTCCCTGTATCCTCAACTCTCTAAAGCTGTAACTTGTTTATTTTTGATAACAGCTGTGTTTGATTCCATAGGAGAGAAGCTATCCTTCCATTCCCATGGGGGCCGAGCCACCTCTCCTCTCCTCCACTGCTTTTGGACAGCGGAGAATAGCAAGAATATTGAGAAAGGACAAGCAGGGGGCGGAGGGAAAATCTTGCCATTATGTACAGTGTGGGGCACCACGTGTGGGGAAATAAAGGGGGTGGGAGAGATGACCTACATTCCGCCAGAGCTCCAAGGCTCTGGGCAGGTGGCCCAGGGGACTGCCATGTGCTTTCTGCACTGGTCGGGTGGGTCTCTGGCTGTGGAAAGCCATGGAACCCCAGTCTGCGGAGGGCGGAGGGAGTAGTCTGGGGTCTTAGGGCCTCACAGAGGCCAGAGACGAACAGGTTCTCAGCCTTCACTGTATGTATGTCTCGGAAGAGCTGAGAACGAAGTGAGGGCTCTGGGGGTGGCTCTGTCAGCCCCGGGGCCGAAGAGAGAAGGGGGCAGGGGGAGAAGGTGCCGGGTGGTTCCCACGTGGGAGCCTTTGGTCCAGCCTGGTGGCTGGAAATGCTTAGAGGTCTTCCTGTGGGAGATTAGATTAGACCTGGTTCTTTAGGAGAAGGCCTATTCCATCGTTCTAGCACAGTGAGATGGTCTGTGGTTTTAGAGCTTTATTGTAGAAACGGAGAAGGAGAGGGAGGGAGGGAGGGAGAGAGAGAGAGAGAGAGAGAGAGAGAGAGAGAGAGAGAGAGAGAAGGTAGAGAAGTAGAGGCTGGCCATGGCCACTTGGAGAGAGGGGAGAAGAGGGGGGAGAGAGGGAACAAGAGGGCTAGAGAAGTGAGATGGAGGAGGGGCTAAGCAGCCTCTTTTATAGTGGGCTGGGCTACCTTGCTGTTGCTGAGTAACTGTGGGGAGGAGCATGCCTGGCTATTGTCAGGTTAACTGTGGGGTGGAGTCTAGCCAGAATACCAGGAGCTTGGGACATTGTCTATGTGACTGATAGTTACAGGATTATGGAGTTGAGGACTCTCAGGCTCCTGTGTCTGGGAACGTGGCTCACTGTTCCATCTCTTGTAGAGTTTTCTACTGGATCTCTGGAGTAAGCCTCTCTCAGCCAGAACACAGACTGCCTTTTGTGGTCCCACAATACAGGATAAGGAATGCCTAGGAAAGTGGGAGCCTAGCATCATACAGGAGGAATGGGGAAGGTTAGAAGGGTTAGGACGCTAGCTTTGAGATGTTTAACAAGTACCTATAAATAGGGGTTGGAGGAGTCTGGTGGACAGCTTGGGCTTTAATATGTTGATAGGTACCACAGGTATATGTCAATAGAGAGCTGTCTTAGTTTGGGTTTCTATGGCTATGAAGAGACACCAGGACCACAGCAACTCTTATAAAGGAAAACATTTAATTGAGGCTGACTTAAAGTTTCCGATGTTGGGCTGGAGTGGTTGGGAGCACTGACTGCTTTTCTGGAAGACCCGGGTTTAATACTCTGCATGCACATAGCATCTCACAGCTGTCCGACCCCCTCATACAGACTTACATGTGGGCAAAACACCAATTCACATTATCATTGGCAAGAAGCATGGGGGCACACAGACAAACGTGGCGCTGAAGAAGGACCTGAGAGAGCTATGTCTTGACTACAACCCATAGCGGGCATAACTTGAGCATAGGAGACCTCAAAGCCTGCGCCCACAGTGACACACTTCCTCCATAAGGCCACACCTACTCGAACAAGACCACACCCCCTAATAGTGCCACTCTCTTGGTCAAGCATTCAAATACATAAGTCTATGGGGGGTAAGGAGAGGCTATACCTTTTCAAACCAGAAGGAGCCATCTGTCCCTTCTGCCAGCAAGGGGAAAAAAATGCTTTTTGCTGAAGAGAATCCCGGGGAATGCTGGCTTTTATCTAACTGCTGGAAATCCTTCTGTGGTCCAGCTTGAGCTAAGTCTAGACTCAATTTTGGACCAAGTCAATGTCAGTGGACATGACATAGTTGTTTGTTTTTTAAAGTTGGGGGTCTTCTATCTCAGCTTTGTCACTATGCAAGCAAAGATGACCTTGAAGTTCTCATCTTCCTGCCTCTGCCTCCCAACTGCTAGAATTATAGACGTCCACCACCATGCCTCTTTTGCGTGGTACTGAGGATGGATGGAATACTGAACTGTATGCGTGCTAGGCCAGCACTCTATCAAGTGAACTGCTTTTCCAGCCCAGCCGCTGTGCGGGACTTTGATCCTTTCTTCAGGCATGTAAGCAAAGTAGAATGGGAACCCTCTTTCCTTTGCCCTGGCTGAGCCCCTGCCCTGGGCCTTCTACAGCTCCCTGGAGCCTGGGGGCCGATGAGACAGACTATCTAATGCACAGGCGAGGGACCCAAGGCTCAGGGAGGTGACTGGTCTTGTGGTATGTGTCCTGTACACAGCCCTCCTGGGAAGGGGTATTGAAGTGGACTGGGGAACTCCAGGATACCTTAGTCTTTCTCTAAACCGGGGAGAAGGCAATGGGAAAAGGACCTGACTGGACTGAACTGGAAGCAAGTGAAACCATAGAGTTGGAATTGTATTCTGACCATTCACTCTTGAGAACTGGGAGGATAGTATTTAAAAAGAGGGCTAGTCCTGGTCAAAGGCATACTGCTCAACTTGGAAATCCCTAAACTTAGAGACTGACCCAGTAGCTCTCCTTTCTCGGCCCTCCTGCCTGTCACTGTAGTCTGTGAGACCTGTCTGTCTGTCTGTCTGTCTTAAAGAATTATTTATGTATGGGTATGGGAGTGCACTGTCACTGTCTTCAGACACACCTGAAGAGGGCATCAGATTCTGTTGTGAGCCACCATGTGGTTGCTGGGATTTGAACTCAGGACCTCTGGAAGAGCAGTCAGTGCTCTTAATCACTGAGCCATCTCTCCAGCCCGAGACATGTCTTTCTGGCAGGGCCCAAGACACATACCATGTTCCCCAAGCCCGTAAGGCTCAGAGACTCCACCCAACCTGGGGCTTTGTCTTGCCCTTCCTGGGTCCCATATCATAGGCCAGCAAGACTCACCCCATCCAAGCCCGAGTTCCTCTGGTGGCCTGAAAACCCCAGCAGACTCGCCCATGGCTCACTAATGGGGCCACCACCACCAGTCCCTCTTTGCAAGGACCTCCTGGGACTCTTACTGTACAGCCCCTGCTCAGCTACTCAGGCTCCATGTCCCTGGTTCTCCTAGGTGTGTCCCACGAGACCCTGTTTGGTTGTTGAATAGAGTCTTCTGCATTTTCTTGCACCTTATGAGAGGACCCATGGTTGGGGCTGCAAATCCTGTCTGCAGAGGCCTGGAGAGGGAACAGGTGGGGTACCACACATAGGAAGCCTGGGTGGGGACCTTGCCTGAATGACCATCTCTCTTCTTGTGCCTGTATCCCCATCAGAACGCCTGACTCTCCGTTGGCTCATTCTGTTGGCACTCAGCCCAGAGGTGAGATCTATGGGGTTCAGTGTGGGCTGCATCTGACCATCCCCATGACACCATCTTGGCTCCCAGTCAGCCAGGGAAACAGATGGAGGTACATCCATTAAGAGTGTTGCACTCAGTTGGAAAATAGTGCTGGACCCAGTGCCAAGCTCTGTCTCTGCCAGCCTGTATTTCTGCCCAGTCTCACTGCCTGCAGTGAATCATAAAGAGTCCTGATAACAGGGAGCTGGGGTAAGGCTTAGAGCAGCAGGGTGACCAGTTAACACACTACCTGAAAAAAGCTCCCTGCTCTAGGGAAGGAAGCCTAGGGGTAGCGGGGAGGTAACAGGGACATCCCAGGCTCTTCTGACAAGGGCTAGGACTTGGGGGGCAGCTGCAAGGCCCACCCAGTAAGGGATGGGGCCATGCTTTGAGTCTAAAGTCACATGGGTATTGAGCTGTGGCCAACTTGGCTGGGTACATGACTTCTATTCCTGGATCTTCAGCTGGGGGCCAATGATACCAAATATGGCCTGAGTCTAGCACCTCCAGTTGTGGTCAGGCACACTTTACCCCACCTCAGGCCTGGTGGTTTCCACACTATACCATGGTCTCAAATACTCAGGGGGTACACTCTGCTCATGGCTATCCATATGTCTATCTACCTGTAATCCTACTGGGTTCCCAGCACCCAGGGGACAGAGGAGGCAGATCTCTGAGCTCCAAGACAACCAGGGTTACACAGAGAGCCCTGTCTTTCTAAAAAAAATACATCAAAATGCTTATGACCAAAATAGCCTCATTCCCCAAAGGAGGAGGACAGAGCTGGTGACTTACCGGGATCTGTCTCCCTATGGGCTCTGCCACACATATGACTCTGGCTGGGCTCCCAAGGAGCTCAGTGACCTTGGTTCCAGCCTCGCTCACTCCCTGAGGCTCTTGGTCATTTAGCAGCCCCCACCCCCATACCCCCCTCACTCCCGCTCCCTGCTCAGCTACTGATCTGCTGCCTCCCAGAATTCCTCACATCTTGGTTCATTCACTGCCACTCCTACCTGCCCGATGGTTGACAACACCTATAGAGCTGGACAGGATTCCAACAAATAGCAGCAGGAAGGGAGGTTGGGAAGCAGGGTCCTGAGTTCGAGGCTAGCCTGAGCCACTGGCTCAGAGACAACCAAAAACATAAGGCTGAGATATAGCTGAGTTGGTAGAGTGCCTTGCTCACGTGAGTCAGCGCAGAAGGAGGATCAGAAGTTCAGGGTCGGGCTGGTGAGATGGCTCAGCCGATTAGAGCACCCGACTGCTCTTCCGAAGGTGATGAGTTCAAATCCCAGCAACCACATGGTGGCTTACAACCACCCGTAACAAGATCTGACGCCCTCCTCTGGTGCGTCTGAAGTCAGCTACAGCATACTTATGAAGAATAATAAATGAATCCTTGGACTGGAGAGACCAACTGGAGTAAGTGAGGCTGTCCAGAGCGAGCGGAGCCCAACGGGGATGGCCAAAGCAAGCAGGGACGGCCTGAATGGGCGGGGCCAACCAGAGCAAGCTGAGCCTAGCGAGCCGGGCCGGGCCGGCTGGAACGAGCGGGGTTGACTGGAACAAGGGAAAAAAAAAAAGAAGTTCAGGGTCATCTTTGGGCTGTGCAGTAAATTGGAAACTAGGAAACTAGCTACCTTGTTGGGTGTCTTAGGGTTTTATTGTGACCATGATGACTTTGTTTGTTTGTTTGTTTTCGAGACAGGTTTCTCTGTATAGCCCTGGCTGTCCTGAAACTCACTTTGTAGACCAGGCTGGTCTCTAACTCAGAAATCCACCTGTCTCTGCCTCTGCCTCCCAAGTGCTGAGATTAAAGGCGGTTGTAAGCCACCATGTGGTTGCTGGGAATTGAATTCAGGACCTCTGGAAGAACAGTCAATGCTCTTAACCACTGAGCGATCCCTGCAGCCCACCCAGATTAAAACACTTTTAAGAGTCATTTCATGTATATGTATTTATCTCTCTGTGTGTATTTATACATGTGGTTGTACACAGAGCCAGAAAGGGAGGGTGGTCGGGTGTGGTGGTACACAAGCCTGGTCGACAGAGTGAGTTCCAGGACAGCCAGGGTTATACAGAGAAACAACCCTGTCTCGAAAAGAAAAGAAAAGAAAAGAAAAGAAAAGAAAAGAAAAGAAAAGAAAGGGAGGGCGTATTGTGTGTCTTAGAGGTGGAGTTATAGGCATTTGTGAGCCACTAGTTGTGGGATCTGAACTCTGGTCTGACGCAGCGGCCTTCCTTGGTACCTCCCATTGTCCCTTACAGCCTGTGGTGCCAGCAAAGGTGCAGGCTCCTACTGACCAGGCCTCCTCCACCTGACTGCTCCTCCTTTCTCTTCCTGGTGCTCAGCCCAAGTGTCACTTCAACCAGCAAGTTCTAGTCAATTGGACTGTCCCTCTGTTTCCAGACAGTGCTCCCACAGGGCTGAGCATAGGCAAATGTGCTCAGTTTGGGAGCAGGGCCGGCCTCTAAAAGCCAAAGCGGAGTGGCTTGCCCTTCTGGACCGGAGGGAGTGGTTGCTGAAGGTCTCTAGCTGTCTCAGACTTTTTGCCTTCCATCTTTTGCAGGTGGGCATGGCAGGCCTGAGCATAAGAGGACAAGGCTTATACTCCAGTTGGCACAGAAGACTAGCTCCTAACCCAGTGTCCAGGATGCCTGCAGTCTGCTAGGACCCCTCACCTCCTTGGCATGGACTGCCCAGGCTGGTCAGTAGTTCTCAGTTCCCAGTAGCACCTACCTGGCTGGGTCTAGTCCTGTAACCTCTTTCCGCTCAAAATTTCTGGTTTCTAATGTCCAAATAATGCGCAATTGGCCAGGTGGTAGTGGTACATGCTTTTAATCTCAGCACTCAGGAGGCAGAAGCAGGTGGATCTCTGAGTTCAAGGTTAACCTGATCTCTGGTTTACAGAGCGAGTACCAGAACATCACATCCAGGGCTACACAGAGAAATCCTGTCTCCAAAAACAAAACACACACACACACACACACACACACAAAGCCCACAAAACATAGGCTGGTGAGATGGCTCAGCGGGTAAGAGCACCCGACTGCTCTTCCGAAGGTGATAAGTTCAAATCCCAGCATCCACATGGTGGCTCACAACCATCCGTAACGAGATCTGGCGCCCTCTTCTGGAGTGTCTGAAGACAGCTACAGTGTACTTACATATAATAAATAAAATAAATCTTTAAAAAACAAAACAAAAAAAAAACAAAAACAAAAAAACAGATGCAACTGTTCTCTGGAATGGCCAAGGGCCTGAGGGATGTGACTGCAGCCCAGAACATGCAGCAGGTATGGTGTTAATGTCCAGGTTATAGGACAGAGTTCATCCAGCAAACCAGACACACACCCTTAGCTACTATCTTCCCGGGCCAGCCGTTGCCCCAGAGAGCCCACCCCTCCTACCCCACCCGTTCGCGTCCTGTCACTGACTGCCTGGGGATAGTGTGAGGAACATAGACTGTCCATTTCCTCATCCTTAAGGCAGAGGAGGCGAGGAGAGGCGAGGACTAACCTGGTCAGGTTGCCTGTAAGGATTTAACAGGTTTGGATATGTGAAATGCTGAATTTATTGAAAGAGCAAATGTAAGAAGCAGTAGAGCATGGTGGGACATAGCTCCACTAGGGAGGCTGAGGCAGGAGGATCATGAATCAAAAACCAGACAGGTCTGTATAGTGAACTCAAGGGCATCCTCACCAACTTAGAAAGTCTGCCAGGTGTAGTAGCACATGCTGTCAATCCTGTAGAAGACCTGAGTTTGGTCCCTAAGACCTATGTTGGGTGGTTCACATCCACCTGTAACTCTAGCTGCAGGGGATCCAATGCTTTCTTTTGGTCTCTGCAGGCATCTACATGTGTGTACAACGCCCACCCCACCCCACACCACCCCAATAACTAAAAATGAAATAGTTTGAGTCTAAAGAGCTGGTCCAGTGGTTATAAGCACTGGCTCTCTTCCAGAAGGCTCAGGTTTGATTTCCACAACCCACCTGACGCCACTCACAACCTCCCGTTTCCAGTTCCAGGGGATCCAGTGCCCTCCTCTGGTCTTCCATGCACCTAAAATAAATAGTAGATAATGAATAAATCCTTAGTGACAAGGAAGGCTCAAGCATCCTTCCGTCTCTGTGCCCCCAGGGTTGGGCTTCTAGGCATGCACTGCTATTTCTATCTTCCCCACGGGTTCCCTGGATCTGAACCCAGGTACTTGTACTTGGACATTTTACCCACTGAGACGTCTGTGCAATCCTAAGCCCACGTCTTCATGCCAAATGTGTGTGAGGCATTTAGTGGTCTGTCTTTGAGTAAGCCAAAGCCTGTTTTTCATGGAGCAGAAGGGTCAAAGGACCACCCCAATATCCAGAAAAGGCAGACTGGGTCAGGCAGAGGGTGTTATGTGGCAAAGTTGTTGCTCCTGACTACCCTTTCACATGCTAGACTCTGGCTGTACACTCTAAGACACATTGCTTCTGGTCCCTAGACGTTCTGTTCACGGATTTATTACACAGTGGCCAAAAAGGACCTTGACCAGACCCCACCTACAGCTCCCATTTCACAGATGAGCAGCCAGCCTGCCAGGGTGCAACTCATGCCTCTTGGGTCCCAGAGACTCTGGGCTTTGGAATATTATCGTTCCCTGGCGTCGGTAGGAAACGTGTTTCTTGAGGGTCACAGATGCCTACGTCTGGCCTACCTGAATGCTGGTGCTCATGTTTTACAGACAAGTCAATCTTTATGGGCATCTCCTGTTCCCATCTGGAGGAGACCATGTCCAAGCCCCCCGACTGCCTGCTGCGGATGCTCAGGGGCACCCCCAGACAGCGGGTCTTCACCCTCTTCATCATCAGCTTCAAGTTCATGTTCTTGATCTCCATCCTGATCTACTGGCACACTGTGGGTGCACCAGAGGACCAAAAACGACAGTATAGCCTGCCAGTGGACTTCTCCTGCCCCAAGCTGACCTTTCCTAGAGTCTCTGCCCCAGGCAACATCTTCTTCCTAGAGACATCGGACAGGACCAGTCCCAGCTTTCTATTTATGTGTTCTGTGGAATCAGCTGCCAGGGCACACCCTGAGTCCCAGGTGGTTGTGCTCATGAAAGGGCTGCCTAGGGACACCACAGCCCCGCCCCGGAACCTTGGCATCTCTCTTCTGAGCTGCTTTCCCAATGTCTGGATACGCCCTCTGGACCTGCAAGACCTATTTGAGGACACACCACTGGCAGCCTGGTACTCAGAGGCACAGCACTGGTGGGAGCCCTATCAGCTGCCCGTACTGTCTGATGCTTCCAGGATCGCACTTCTCTGGAAGTTTGGTGGGATCTACCTGGACACAGACTTTATCGTCCTCAAGAACCTGCGCAACCTGACCAACATGCTGGGCATCCAATCCAGCTACATCCTCAACGGTGCCTTCCTAGCCTTCGAGCGCAAGCATGAGTTCTTGGCTCTGTGTCTAGATGACTTTGTGGCCAACTACAATGGTTGGATTTGGGGTCACCAGGGCCCCCAACTGCTTACCCGAGTCTTCAAGAAGTGGTGTTCCATCCAAAGCCTGAAAGAGAGCCATGCTTGCCGTGGAGTCACTGCCCTGCCCCCTGAGGCCTTCTACCCCATCCCCTGGCAGAACTGGAAGAAATACTTTGAAGACATCAGCCCCAAGGAGCTGACCCAGCTGCTAAATGCCACCTATGCTGTTCATGTGTGGAACAAGAAAAGTCAGGGAACACACCTAGAAGCCACATCCAAGGCTCTGCTGGCCCAGCTACATGCCCGCTATTGCCCTACGACACACAGCGCCATGACGATGTACTTGTGACAGCCCTCCAGGCTGCAGTCATATCATATCAACATTGTTACCGCCTTTCCAGGGAGGCAAGAGGAGCAGACAGGAAAAAGGGGGCTCTGAGATGCTGCTGTTGACTTTAGAGGAGACCAAGCTTGCCTGGGGAACGCTTGCCAGTTCCACGCCTGTCCCTCTAAGCCAGAGGGAGACCGGTGGATACACTTTGTCCAGTGTTCTAGGCTGACCAGTGATTGCAGAATTACTGACATCTGGGGCCTTAATGGGCTAGATCACAAGAACACTAAAGAGCATTCTAAGGTAGCTGGAAGGAAGACAGTTGGTTAGAAGTGGGGTCAGGAGCGGAGCTCTGAAAAACCTGTGTAGAAGGGGAAAGGATCTGGCTCTCTTGGCCTCCTGAGCCCAAGGGAAGGGGCAGAGCTCCCTGGGAACACCATCTTTCCTCCCCTGGGACAGTGCTCTGAAGATCTGTCACAGCCTTTTCCAGTGTTCGGAGATGTGGAAATTCTTTTTTTGGTTTTTTCATGACAGGGTTTCTCTGTGTAGCCCTGGCTGTCCTGAAACTCACTCTGTAGACCAGGCTGGCCTCAAACTCAGAATCCTCCCAAGTGTGCTGGGATAAAAGGCATGCGCCACCAATGCCTGGCTTTTTTTTTTTGGTTTGTGGAAATTCTTTAGGCTCTGAAAAGGGGTTTTAAATCCCTCCCCGCTCCCTTGTAGACACTGGGAGCTATAATAAAAGTGACTCACCAACATGTAATGCTTCGTGGTCATGTAGTGCACTTGTGAGCATAGACTTCTGCACACACTGTTCTGCAGATGGGAACAGGCTGGAGAGTGGCCATTTCATTGGGGTCACAATATTCACTTGGAGAAGGCTGTGCTCAGAACTGGGTGGCTGGCTGGCTGACGGATGGGAGCAGCCTGTGGTCCCACCTCACTTCTCAAAGCTCACAAATAACCAAAGTGGAGTTCAAGCCTACTTGGAACCCTCAATAGGCCTAGATTTATTTTAGCCTAAGTAGGGCTTAGTGTAAACACCAAGGCGTGAGAATAGATGCTAGCCGCAGCCAAGCCTGCCAGGACCCTGGCCTCACCTTGGAAGTCTGGCCAGGCTACTGGTAACTTCTGGAAGTGTCTTGCTAGCAGTACTGGGAACATCTCTGCAGTCAATGCTGATTCTTCTCTTAGATGGCTGGGCATCCAGCCCCATGGCATGGGGTGGGAAGCCAGGAGGCTGCTGGGAGCTCTGGACTTCTCTCCAGCCTCTGTGTTCTGCCTATGCTCGGGAAGATGAGTTGTCTGGTTCCAAAGGCATTCAAGAGCAGATGAGAGGCTTTTGGTGAAGACAACGAGTTGTAAGCCAACTATTTCTCTAGTCAATCATTTGGAAAGGTCTCAACTGTAGAGGCTGGGGAGACAGCGCATCCATTAAGAGTGCTTTTGGAGCTGGGCGGGCGTAGTGGCGCACGCCTTTTATCCCAGCACTCGGGAGGCAGAGGCAGAGGCGGGCGGATTTCTGAGTTCGAGGCCAGCCTGGTCTACAGAGTGAGTTCCAGGACAGCCAGGGCTACACAGAGAAACCCTGTCTCGAAAAAACAAAACAAAACAAAAAAACAACAAAAAAAGAGTGCTTTATAATATAATACTTTATAATACCACGTCCGGCCAGGTATCACTCTTAACAACACAAGCACTCTTTATGATTGTACACATGGAAAAAGTGAGATGATCCCTTAGGGATGGGGGGGTGTTCAGCCTCATGATGGTGGTATAGTGACACCCTAAATGTGCTTGCACACGGAAGGGAAGTACATCACTCCCTTGCCATAAACTTTTCCTTAGCTCCCTGTTTGCAAAACAAAACACTTAGGCCCAGCATTCAAGGCCTTCTGTAGCTTGGCCCCACCTCCAACTCCATCCACGCTAAAGTCATATATTCTCGGCTCTTGTCTTAGTCAGGGTTTCTATTCCTGCACAAAACATCATGACCAAGAAACAAGTTGGGAAGAAAAGGGTTTATTGCTGGGTGTGGTGGCACACGCCTTTAATCCCAGCACTCGGTAGGCAGAGGCAGGCGGATTTCTGAGTTCGAGGCCAGCCTGATCTACAAAGTGAGTTCCAGGACAGCCAGGGCTATACAGAGAAACCCTGTCTTGAAAAAAAAAAGAAAGAAAGAAAAGGGTTTATTCAGCTTACATTTCCACTTTGCTGTTCATCACCAAAGGAAGTCAGGACTGGATCTCAAGCAGGTCAGGAAGCAGGAGCTGATGCAGAGGCCATGGAGGGATGTTACTTACTGGCTTGCTTTCCCTGGCTTGCTCAGTTTGCTTTCTTATAGAACCCAAGACTACCAGCCCAGGGATGGCACCACCCACAAGGAGCCCACGTCCCTTGATCACTAATTGAGAAAATGCCTTACAGCTGTATCTCATGGAGGTATTTCCTCAAGGGAGGCTCCTTTCTCTGTGATAACTCCAGTTTGTGTCAAGTTGACACACATAACCAGCCAGTACAGCCCCTTGGAACTCTTTTTCATAGCAGCATCTTGACACCACACTCCTGCCATGTTGCCCGCAGAGCCTCTCGCAGCCATCATCACCACCTACGATGCAGACAGGCTCTTAGGGAGCCTTCTGGGACTGAGCTTCCTCCAACTCCACAGCCCCTTGGGCTTAACTCCAGCTTAGCCGATTCTCAGCCTGTCTCAGTAAAGGGTCTAGAAAGTAAGACTGGGCTAAGTGCATCTCAGGGTCCTTCCCAGGTTCAGACTCAGAATCCCATGTAGCTAGGTGAGGGTCTCAAAACCTTATCCCCAGCAGAGCTGAGAGCTCAGAAGGGCTGGTCTTAGTCTACTGCTTGCTCCTTGAAGTACATCAGTCTGAGACTGGGCCATATGGCCCCTCCACACAGTGGATGGAACAGTTGCAGAGTGCTCTCTGAGGTCCTGTGAGCAGTCCTTCCTGGCAGATTCAGGAGGCAGCTCTGGTCCCAGACCTTCCTCAAGTCATGCCTAGCTGGGCCATATCTAGAAGCAGAGATCCAAATTAGCAACTGAACAGAGAGGTTCTTCATCTTCTTCCACCCTACATCCAAACAGCCTGTGTCTTGCCCAGCCACTCCACTCTGGACCTTATTCCAGCTGCCATAAACTGCCAACCAAAATACAGCACAGCAGAAATAGCAGTGTACCCTGGAGAACTGGCAGAAAGGGAGGCGGGGCCTGGGTGACAGGAGCGAAGGGCTGACTCATTCCTTGATGAGAGAGAGGCCTTGAGGCCCAGTGAGGGGATCTAGTCATCCACCATCACTGGCCTCCTTCATGCACTTCCTGGGCTGGGATGTCTTGCTTAGTGTCCAGTTTAAAAGCCCTCTGCCAGCTGCCAGCCTCTGAGTTGGGGCCATGTTCCTGTTTTGCAAAGATGAGCTGAGCTATGCTGGTTCCCAGCATGGATGCAACTACCAAAGGAGCCACACTATATGCACCCAAATCCTTCATTATCACACCCCGTCTTCCACATTGGAGTGAAGGTTCGGTCTAGACCCTATATGATTTTAGAGATAAGTGCAGACTTGTGGGGCTATGTGGGCTGGGAGCTGGGCATTCGTATTACTTCAATGCACCCACAAACTAGACCCTCAGATCCCTGCAGGGACCCCTCACCCCACCCTCTGCTCAGGCCTGATTCTAGATACCCTGCCAGCATTTTCCCCTGCCCTGGCCCAACCCCCCAGAACGCAACTACCCTGGCAACCTCCAGCTGCTTCTTTCTGTGGGGGAAGTCAGAACAGCTGGATTCTGAGAAAGGGAGGGGTTGCGTGGGTGGAACCTGTCCTGGGGACAAGATGTGAAATCAGATCCTCAGCCCTGTGGTTTCTCACTGGCTAGTTGGTTTACAGATATTTTTGTTCATGGCTGAGGGAGACAGAACCCATAAGGGCCCCAAGGCAAGCTATGGATCAGTCACCTAGTGAAGATTCCAGGCTGGCCAGCCAGGCACTGGCCAGCAGGAAAGTCTTTCCCAGCAGCTCAGGGCTAGCTAGGGAACTAATTTCCCCTGGCTGCTATATCAACATTAAGCCTCTTGTTTAAATATTAAATTGGACTGTCCTCCATCTGACTGCCTGAACAGAGGCCAAGGATTAATGAGCACTGTGGGCCCCGTTCCTGGAAGTCTGCTTTCTTGCTGGGCATCTTACAAACCTCTGCTTAGGCCTAGTTGGGTGCTAGGCATGCTGGGAATATTGTGAGGGTAGAGGTCTGGAGTGGGCAACAATGATTCAGTGTGATCTCTCCTGGAGCAGGATGGCAGAGGGAGCGAGCATGAGCTACTTAGGGTCTCTTGCTGTGATAAACACCACGACCAAAAGCGCCCTGGGGAGGAAAAGGTCTATTTCTTTGGTTTTGTCGAGACAGGGTTTCTCTGTGTAGCCCTGGCTGTCCTGGAACTCACTCTGTCGACCAGGATGGCCTCAAACTCAGAAATCCGCCTGCCTCTGCCTCTGCCTCTGCCTCCCACGCCCGGTGAAAGGGTCTATTTCATCTTTTGGTTTGTAGTCCATCATCCAGAGAAGTCAGGGCAGGAATTCAAACAGGGCAGGAACCACCTGGAGGCAGGAATTGATGCAGAGGCCATGGAGGTGTGCTGCTTACTGGCTTGCTCCTCATGGCTAGCTCGGCTTGCTTTCTTATGGAACCAGCGACCGCCTGCCCAGGGATGGCCCGCCCCTAATGGGCTGGGCCCTTTAATATTATTAATTAAGAAAATACATCCAGGAAATTGGTAGGTGTTTAATTACTGTTTACTTCATTGTTGTATTTTGTAATTTTTTTTGTACAAATTTTTGTTTTTAATCTTTTACATTATTGTAAAAGATTTAAAGCAACCCATGCATGTTTGCTTTTGATGTATCCCTTTGTGAAATCAGCACTTCTGGGGCCAATGAAGAAACTTTGCAGCATTCACTCCCCTTCCCCTTCCCCTTTCCTCTGCAGAGATGTGTTTGATCAGCAAGTCATGAGTCAAACTGCTGCCTTTAAAAACACACATACACACAAAAAGCTGATTCAGTTCAAAATTAATGCAAATCTTTCAAAACTGGGTTTCTGATACTTGTGGATATTTTTCTTTATTAGATAAGAATATATTACCATTAAATACATTAGTATTACATTGCTTTCAAAGAGAGGGTGGGTGGAACTATAATCCAGCATCTTTTACTGCATTTAAAGATGGGAGCAAACTTTTGTATGGTTGGGAGATGTGGCTGGAAAGTACTTTGGAAAATATACAATCAAG
Organism: Mus minutoides; assembly: GCA_902729485.2. Lineage (NCBI taxonomy): Eukaryota > Metazoa > Chordata > Mammalia > Rodentia > Muridae > Mus > Mus minutoides. Next base: position 1,294,148 of record LR753318.1, on the reverse strand, counting down.
ATATTTCATCTCATATTAAAAGAGAACAAAAAAGAAAGAAAGAGAAAAGAAAAGAAAAGAAAAGAAAAGAAAAGAAAAGAAAAGAAAAGAAAAGACAAGACAAGACAAGACAAGACAAGACAAGACACCCAGGCTGGGTTAAGAAAATACTCACAGGCCAATCTGGTGGAGACATTTTCTCAATCGAGGGTTTTTTTTTTTTTCTTCCAAAATGATGTTCCTTTTGTGTCCAGTTATCATAAAACCAGCCAGCATAGAGTACTTCAATAGAGCCTGGACAGGAGGAAGCCATTGGGTGGTGACAGTAAAGTGGAGACCAGAAGCCATTCCTGATGTCCTTAATTCACCAACAAAACAAACTCCATCAGCTCTTCCAACGCCCAAAGAGAAGCAAGTGAGACCCCAGAGGCATCTGGCTGCCACTGTACCAGATGAGAATCTAATATACATCCCTGACAGATTGGGACAGTATTCGGGAAGCTGCCGTAACAAAAAGCCCAGTGGTTTGAGAAAGACCATGTCTGCCTCACACAGTCCAGAGCCAGCTGTGTCTCAGCCCTCCCTGGGCTGTGGTTTATAGAGGACTCAGCTATGGCCACTTTCCAGTCAACCAAAAAGGTGACACTAGAGTCCAAGGCAGATATCTTTTAAAAAATTGATTTCTTTGTTATGTATACAATGTTCTGCCTGCATGTATGCCTGCAGGACAGAAAAGGGCATGAGGTCCCATTATAGACAGTTGTGAGCCACCATGTGGTTGGTGGGAATTGAACTCAGGACCTCCGAAGAGCAGACAGTGCTCTTAACCTCTGAGCACTCCATTTCTCCAGCCTCAAGGCAGATGTCTTTAAGGACATAATCCAGTTGTATGACACAAATTTGCTCACATCCCATCTGGATAAATTTAACATGACCACATCCTATACAGGGACTGAAGAAAAAGGAACCGAGAACCTCAGGCTGAATGACCTAAGGCCGATACTCTCCCATGCTGACTCGAATGCTACCATCAGACTGTCATTGACTGCCTCTACTATCAGACTGTGAGCTCAGCTCTCAAGTCTAATCTATCTGTGATCTCTCATGCCTGAGCCCTGACTTGGGAAGACCCATGACTGCTTGCTAAGTGAATAGAAGAGGTCCTGCTAACTGAATGAATAAAACAGTTCCTGCTATCATTCACTGTTGAATGCCCTTAAAGGTGTACTCCTGGGAAATGGTGGAACCTCGGGGCCTCGGCCTGATGGGGTGATTTTCAGGTCAGTGGAGGCATGCCCTCAACAGGAATTGTGGGACCCAGCCCCTTCCTGGTTTGCTCACTGGGATAAAGTAAACAGTGCCATTCAGCACCCCACCAGAGGTCTAACACTACCTAGCAATGGATTGTAATGTCTACCATTCTGAGGTAAAACAAACCTTTCTCTTTCTCAAGCTGACTAGCCAGCCTGGGGCCTTTCTTACTGTCACAGAAAAATAAGCAGCATGCCTAGTGAGGCACCTTGCCAATCATTTTATCACAAAGAATTTAATGCACAAAGCACAGAGGTATGCCCAGTAAAGGCTAAACGCTGTGAGGGGGAGGCAGAAGGATCGCAAGTTTGTGGTCAGCCTCAGCTGTGTACTAGCCTGGGCTACATGAGATCCTGTCTCTAAAAGAAAATCAGAAAAGGAAGAGAGAATTTAATATGGGACTTTGTAAGAAGAAGTAAGACGCCGAGCGTGGTAGCGCACGCCTTTAATCCCAGCACTCAGGAGGCAGAGGCAGGCGGATCTCTGAGTTCCAGGCCAGCCTAGTCTACAAAGTGAGTTCCAGGTCAGCCAGGACTACACAGAGAAACCCTGTCTCGAAAAAACAAAACAAAACAAAACAAAAAAAGAAGTAAAACAAGCCATTAGAAAGGGGCAGAGCTGAAGAAAAGGGAGTGGTCTCTCCCAAGAAGCAACTGCCACACCTGGAGAGGAGGTAGAGCCCTTGAACCAGTGTTTAGAACAGCTACAAAGTGGAAACAATGCAGTAGAACATTATTTGGGGTACACCTGAGAAGTTAGCGACTGGTAGGAAAGGCCTGCCTTCAGGGCCTGAAGGAGCCTGAAGGATGACCTGGTTCCTGTGGCTGGAAGTAAGAAGGAACAGGGTGAGAAGGTCTCTTCCGGTAGGGCTGGGTCACATTCTTCTACCCTGGCCATTATCCCTCCAGCCTCAAGCTCGGACTGCAAATTACAGGACTCATTCCAGTGTCCCCGGTTTTCAGGCTCCAGTGTCCCGGGTTTTCAGGCTAGCAGCTTTAGGCTGTGGTGACACCATCAGCTTCCCAGGTGTCTGGAACTAGAAAGGGCATTTCTGTGGCCCTGGCAGGGTGTCTCCCTTTAGGGGACACAGAGGCCTCTGTGCTTACAGGCACAGAGAAGTGTTCCTTCAAGGAAGGGAACGCAAAACTTATTTTCTGTCCAGAAGACCAGATCAAATGTGCTCTCTAGCCAGATCACCTTTACACAGTCCCTGTGACCAGAGTGTACCAGACCCTCCTCCGGACCCTTCTTGTAAACTTGTTTTTCTCAGCCTATCTGAAGGACCCATCTTTATGGGAGGCATCACATGTACTATTCAAAGAGTTTGGATGGGTTTACTTTGTTCCTCAAAGAGATTTAGATATGCTCTGTTGTTTGAGTTAATCATCACAGGAATAGTCTCTCACCATGTTGTGCTGTGTTTAGATATGCCTAAACTAAACAGCTCAGAGCCTGCTCCTAAAGTTTGAACTCACTGGCTACTGAATTGTGGGATTCTGAACTGCCTCCCATGACGCCTTCCTCTGCTATCCATTAAAGTCACAGAGATCCTCAAATTTCCCTACTCCCCTACCATTGCAGGATATTTGAGCACACTGTGAACCCGAGGTTTTGTTATTTACTGGAAAAAAAAAAAAAAACAAACCTGTTTCTGGTTGTGGTGTGGTAGCATACACCTTTAATTCCTCTGGCTGGATTACAGACATTCCCTTAGTACATACCTGTAGAAGGAAAAAGCCATGTTTGAAAGGGATGTCTAATTGAGTGGCAGACAAAATGATGAACCAGAGAAAGATGTGACAGAATCAGATCTGCCCAACTCTCAGGAGACAGGAAAGGGAAGCTACCTGAGGGGCAGTGCATTTCGGAGGGAGGCAGATTTATCAAGAGTTTTAGTGAGGCAGATTGAAGCGAGAACAAACTAGACATGGGTGAAGACAGAATGAGCCAGAGAACCAGAAAAAAACAAAACAAAACAAACAAACAAAAAAACAAAATTAGAATAGATTGCCAGAGTAAGTGCAAGGCTAAGCAGATTAATTCAGTCAGAGGCTGAGAGAGAAGCCAGATTGAGCCACTCACCATGGAGAGGAGTTTTGAGCCAGAACAGCTGAGTTGAACCAGCCAGCCAGAGTTCAGAGAGAACTAGAAAGGGTAAGCTTATTCAGCACTAAGTCTCAAGCTGAAAACATTCGCGTGCCTTTAATCCCAGCACTCGGGAGGCAGAGGCAGGCAGATTTCTGAGTTCGAGGCCAGCCTGGTCTACAGAGTGAGTTCCAGGAGGACAGCTAGAGAAACCCTGTCTTGAAAAACCAAAAAAGGGGCTGGTGAGATGGCTCAGCAGGTAAGAGCACCCGACTGCTCTTCCGAAGGTGATAAGTTCAAATCCCAGCATCCACATGGTAGCTCACAACCATCCGTAACGAGATCTGGCGCCCTCTTCTGGAGTGTCTGAAGACAGCTACAGTGTACTTACATATAATAAATAAAATAAATCTTTAAAAAAAAAAAAAAAAAAAAAAACAGAGGCTAGAAGCTTCCAGGACTAGGCCCAGGTTGCCAGACTGAGGCAGTAAGCCCTCAGGATGGTTACTACAGGAGAATGAAAGTTACATGTACACCCTGCAGGCTGTGTGACACTGGCTCAGCCAACTTACTATAGCTGTGAACCAGAATCAGCGTGCTTACGTCCTGTCCCCAGCTGGTGTCATAACTTCTACCTTATCATCAGTCTGCCATTCTTGGGTCACATCTGGCTGGTGTCACAGAGACAACAGCCTACTAACCACCTACTCTAGGTTTTGGGTGACAGCAGCATATTTTCACATACTGTGTTGTGTTGCTGAGCCAACATAGGGACAAAGTGGGGGGTATCATCTTGACTCCAGAGAGCTGTCCCCATGTTCCATCACTATAGAGAGAATGTCTTGTGTATTTTATGGACACATCACCTGTCAACTGAAAAGCCTG
>LR753318.1:1272612-1287288 GCA_902729485.2 Mus minutoides | reverse complement strand
TGGGATTAAAGGCGTGCGCCACCACGCCCAGCTCTCCATTTTCTTTTTTCTCCCCTCTATTTTCACTTTATCTGTATGGGTGTTTTGCCAGCTTGTATGTGTCACATGTGTGCAAACCTTCAGAGGCTGGAAAAACATGTCAGATCCTCTGGACTAGAGTTTCAGGTGGTTACAAGTCTCCATGTGTGTACTCGAGACTGAACCAGGGTCCGCTGCAAGAGCAGTCAGTGCTCTAAACTGATGAGCCATCTCTCCAGTCCCCACTTTATTTTTTAAGATGGGGTCTCTCACTGAACCTGGAGCTCACTAATTAGCTAGGCTGGCTGCTCAGTGAGCCCCTGAGACCTGCCTGTGTGTATTTCTTCAGCACAGGGGTGACAGAACTGGTCCTCTCCCAGTAGCCTTTGCCCCAGTAGATTCTTTTTTTTTTTTTTTTTGGTTTTTTGAAACAGGGTTTCTCTGTGTAGCCCTGGCTGTCCTGGAACTCACTCTGTAGACCAAGCTGGCCTTCAAACTCAGAAATCCGCCTGCCTCTGCCTCCCAAGTGCTGGGATTAAAGGCGTGCGCCACCACGCCCGGCCCGCCCCAGTAGATTCTTATAAATCTTTCTTTTCTTTCTTTTACAAATATTTACTTATTTATGTGAGTACACTGTAGCTGTACAGTTGGTTGTGAGCCTTCGTGTGGTTGTCTTTTTTAGGACCTCTGCTCTCTATGGTCAACCCCGCTCATTCTGACCCAAAGATTTATTAGTATACATAAGTATGCTGTAGCTGACTTATGACACACCAGAAGAGGGCGTCAGATCTTATTACTGGTGATTGTGAGCCACCATGTTGTTGCTGGGACTTGAACTCAGGACCCTCAGAAGAGTGGTCAGTGCTCTTACCTGCTGAGCCATCTTGCTAGCCTGGGTTCTGAGTATCAAACTCAGACCTTCATTCTTGTGTTCCACGTGCTTCACTACTGAGCCTTCTCCTCAGGTCTTTTCCTGGCTTTCTGCTTCTCCTCAGGTGGTCCAGCTTGACTAGGCACTGACGCCTATAGCATTGCCTATCCCAGAGTGAGCCACAAGTGAGGCTGTGCTCCTGGAACCAACCAACAGCAATCTGGGCATCCTTTCTTTTCAACAGTAAACCTCTGTCCCACAGTACTGCCCAGTACTGGCCTGCCTCGTTTCTGCTATGCCAGAGGTTCCAGCCATCCCCTCCCCCAGTTCTGTCTTGCTATACCTCAAGCCTTTATTAGCCTTCCCATTCTGTCCCCTACACCCCAGGGAAATCCTCAGCTGTCTGCCAGACTTCAGAGAAACCACATGAGCCTAAATATTTCTTCACTGGGAAGTGCTGTATCTTAGGCATGCTGGGAAATCAGGCTTAAAGGGAACACTCAGAGTCAATTAAAAAAAAAATGACTCATGTTTTGGTAAAAGGGGATAAAAGGAATAATATTTCATAAGCTTTCTCCTGGATACTGTACAATAGCTGTAAACTCTCTGGCATCTCAGAGAAACTGCAAGAAAACCCTGTCTCCAAGCAGAGGCTCATTTTTCCATTTGGACTTTTTTTTTTCCATTTCAGTTTGAAATGTAGTCCAACCCCCAGATCCGTCTTGAAAGGTCAGGACTGGGGTTAAGGGAAAGCAGTTCATCTAGGGGAATGAGAGAAGATGGGTGAGCATACAGCCCAGCCCTGCTGCCTCCGGCAACCACAGGACTGGCAGGGACCAGAGATAGCTTGGGCTGGCTGCTGGACTCCCAGCCAGGCAGCATCTTCCTGACATGAGAGTTTCAGGCATGAAACAGGCAGATAGAGTTAATAACAACCCAGACAACAAAGGCTTGGCTTCTCTGAGGTGAGAAGCTAGAAAGAGGAGAGTGGGGGTTCAATTAATGATAGCCCCCAAATTATCTGAACTTCCCAGGCTTCTGAAATCTCTCTCTGCCTCTGGATGTCCAGCTTTTTTTTTTTTTTTTTAAAGATTTATTTTATTTTATTATATGTAAGTACACTGTAGCTGTCCTCAGACACTCCAGAAGAGGGAGCCAGATCTCGTTACAGATGGTTGTGAGCCACCATGTGGTTGCTGGGATTTGAACTTATCACCTTCAGAAGAGCAGCCGGGTGCTCTTACCCACTGAGCCATCTCACCAGCCCCGATGTCCAGCTTTTGTTTCATGATTTCCCCCTTGGCTGCTCCTGCTCCTGCCATTGCATCCACATTCACCCTGCAGAGCTCACCTGAAGATTGCTGCGACCTTGCCGCTCCTATGTTTTATTTCTTATTTGTTGTTTTTATTTTGTAATTACAAGTGCTTCCCTGCATGTGTGTATGTGTACCATATGCTTGCCTGGTGCCCATGGAGACCAGACGAGGGAGTCAGATCCCCTGCACCTTGAATTACAGGTGATTATGAGTCACTATGTAGGTGCTGGGAACTGAACCCCATCCTCTAGAAGAAAAGCAAGTGCTCTTAACCACTAAGCCATCTCTCCAGCCCTGAATGAATGAATGAATGAATGAATGAATGAATGAATGAGTTTGAGGCAAGGTATCACTATGTAACCTGGAGCTCAGATTTAGACCAGGCTAGCCTCAAACTCAGAGAGATCTGCCTGCCTCTGTCAGTTGAGTGCTAGGATTAAAAGTGTCTGCCACCAGGACTGGCCACACTTCTGCCATTAGTGACTAGGCTATACTCGCCATAGCTGCAAGAGAAGCTGGGGGAAAAAAAAGTTGTTAGTTAAGAAAACAAGTACTGAGCTAAGTGTCTAGTGCAAGGCTGTAGAGACAGCTTGGTGGTTTAAAGCACTTGCTGTTCTTGCAGAGGACCCAGATTCAGTTCCCAGGACCCACATGGTGGCTCACAACCATTTGTAACTCTAGTTTCATGGGATCATGGGAGCTGTCTTCTGACCTCTACAGGTACCAGGCACTCATGTGATGCACATACATACATGTAGACAAAACACTCATACATGGGAGGCAGAGGCAGGCAGATTTCTGAGTTCAAGGCCAGCCTGGTCTATAGAGTGAGTTCCAGGACAGCCAGGGCTACAAAGAGAAACCTCATCTCAAAAAAATAAAACAAAACAAAACAAAACAAAACAACCAAAACACTCATAAAAATAAAATAAAATATGAAAATAAAATATTTCACATAAAAATAAATATGAGCTGGGCATGGTGGCACACACCTTTAATCCCAGCACTTGGGAGGCAGAGGCAGGCAGATTTCTGAGTTCGAGGCCAGCCTAGTCTACAAAGTGAGTTCCAGGACAGCCAGGGCTATACAGAGAAACCCTGTCTCAAAAAACCTAAATAAATAAATAAATAAATAAATATGAAAATTATTTTAAAAATAAAAAAATTAAATAGGTTTAAGTATCTATTGTTCTATAAGAGAAAAGTCGCCCATGCCTGTCACAAGAACTTTCTGTCAGTTGCAGGCCAGGGGCTGTGGCAATGGCTCAGTAGGTGCTGCACAAGGTTGAGGAACCAAGTTTGGGTCCCTAGCACTAGAAACTAGGCTTGGCAGCTTGCACCCACAACCCTGTGCTAAAGAGGTAGAGACAGGAGGGTCCTTGGGACTTGCTGGCCAAGTCCACAAACTCTGGCTTCAGCCTTGTCCTAAAACACATGGTAGACTGGTAATTGAGAACACTCAGTGTTCACCTCAGGCCTCTACATGGGCACACAGATACCTGAACACACACACACACCCTTCAAAGGAAGGAAGGAAATGAACACAGGCCATTGTGTGTTGTGACTTCCCAGAATGCACTGATAAGACATAAAGACAGCCGGGCGTGGTGGCGCACGCCTTTAATCCCAGTACTCGGGAGGCAGAGGCAGGCGGATTTCTGAGTTCGAGGCCAGCCTGGTCTACAGAATGACTTCCAGGACAGCCAGGGCTACACAGAGAAACCCTGTCTCAAAAAATCCAAAAGAACAAAACAAAAACCCTTCAGTGGGAAGCTTCAATTCTAAAAATAGCACGTTATAACCGACAGTCGTGACCTCAGTCATGAGGTGGTGAGCCATCTCAACAAGGGAGATATGAGCAGACCAAGCAGATAGATATGGATTTTGGCAGCTGAGTCTCACGACAGCCAGAGCACCCTTCTGGGTTTACAGTTCCCTCAGGCTGTGCAGGGCATGGGGGATGCACACCTTTAATTCCAACAATCAGGGGGCAGAGGAAGGCAGATCTCTATGAGTTCAAGGCCAGCCTGGACAACAAATTAAAAATTCCAGCTCTCTCCCCCACCCCACCCCAGCAGCACTCAGGAGAGCAGATCCACACCTGGCTTAGGCAGCACAGTTGGCGGGCCCTGGTGGCCCCGGGCTCAGAGAGCTGCTCTGAGGATGTAGGAGCAGGAGATCTGGCCCATCTGCTTGCTGGCTACAGACTTAGGTGAGCTAGCTGGGGCATGTCAGGAGAGCTTGTCCTGGTGGTGTGGATGCTGGAGATGGGCAAACCAACTCAGCTCCCAACCAGGTCCGGAGCCAGGGCTCTGAGCTGTCCTGTTCCAGCATCCTTCCTATCTGTGAACGACTGGAGCATGTGAAGGGGCTGGTCCTGGTCCTGCAGAACCACAGCTGCAGGATCTCCACGACACAGGTGAGGATCCAGTATTGATAGATAGATAGTGTTGCAGAACCCAGAGGCCTTGGACCAGACCAATGACTCAATTACAATAAACATTTGCAAGTGAATCTGTTTGGGTATACTGTGTGACACACCACATACTTACTCCTCAGTGAGATTTTTTTTTTAAAGATTTATTTATTGGGCTGGTGAGATGGCTCAGCGGTTAAGAGCACCCGACTGCTCTTCCGAAGGTGATAAGTTCAAATCCCAGCATCCACATGGTGGCTCACAACTATCCGTAACGAGATCTGGCGCCCTCTTCTGGAGTGTCTGAAGACAGCTACAGTGTACTTACATATAATAAATAAAATAAATCTTTTAAAAAAAAAGATTTATTTTATTTATTTTATACATATAAGTACACCACCATTGCTCTCTTCAGGCACACCAGAAGAGGGTACCAAACTCCATTAGAGATGGTTGTAGCCACCATGTGGATGCTGGGATTTAAACTCAGGAACTCTGGAAGAGCAGTCGGTGCTCTTAACCGCTGAGTCATCTCTCCAGCCCAAGATGTTTATTTTTATTTGGGGGGGAGGGGCACACACAGGGAGAGGTTGCAAGAGTCGGGGGCTGATATAAAGGGGCAGGGAGAAGAGTGTGACTGGGGTGTATGATATGGCCTTTAATCCCAGCACTTGGGAGGCAGAGGCAGGCGGATTTCTGAGTTCGAGGCCAGCCTGGTCTACAGAGTGAGTTCCAGGACAGCCAGGGCTATACAGAGAAAACCCTGTCTCGAAAAACCGAAAAAAAAAAAAAAAAAAAAGGAATACAAGGACAGACAGGCAGAGTGAGGGGCCACCTGGTCTGAACAAAGTTGGCACCTCCTTGTTTCTCTCTTCCCCCTTGTTTGCTGTTAGGTTTGAGATTAACCAGAAGTTTTAGCGAACATCCTGACCTGCACATACTGCTTGTTGATGAATAATAACTTGCTGATGCTGATGTTTGAATCTACCAATCAAGCATGATCACGTCATCTTTCTCCCTCCCTCCCCTTCCCCTATATGAACCCCTAGCCTTTGGGCCTCATGGTTGACTCCTCTGTCTCCTGCATGGGATACGGGTCGTCCTGGAGCTCCGATTAAAAAGCCTCTTGCAGTTTGCATCAAGATGGTCTCTTATGATTCTTGGGTTGCACGAACAGCCTGTGTTTGGAGTAGGGGTTTTTCCATTTTGATCTTACAAAACCTCCTCACCCACGCCCCCCCAAAATGTCAGAACAAACCAACAAACAAAAAATTTCATCTATCTTTGAACTGCCTATGAGAGGAAGCAAAGGAGTCTGATAAGCCAAGAAAGGAATCACTCAGACACTTGGATGTGAGGTAAAATTGAGAAGGTTAGAGCTGGCCATGGTGGCACTCAGCTGCAGTCTGTGCCGAGGCAGGTCAGCAGGGAAGGAAGTGGGCAGGGATAAAAAGGAACAGCCAGGCATGGTGGTGTACTCCTGAAATCTCAGCACTTTCGAGATGAAGGCAGACAAGAGGTTCAAGTACACGCCAGCGTGCATGCAGAAACCACAGCATTTCGCTACTTCTAGCAAGGAGGCTAACTTCTATCACAGGGACAGTAACCTCCTCTTCCAGCTCCCTTCCCCAGGGGCAGGTGCTCATCTCCATGAAGAGACAGTTGTGTGTGTGTGTGTGTGTGTGTGTGTGTGTGTGTAGTTCATTCTGTTGTGCCATGGTCCTGCCCATTTGACCAGTTTCCTCTTTCTCGTGTTTTCCTCCCATTCTGGCAAGTTCTTTATCTGCGAATGAAACTAGTTCTCACGAAAAGTTTAACTACCCGGAGCAACTGACTTGAGCAGGAGCTGTGCACCCCGGAGCTGTGCACCCCAAAGCTGGATACACTTTCCGTTGGCTTTGTAGTAGTTTTGTTTTTGTAGCTTAGGGTGGCCTCAAGCTTATTGTATAGCCAAAGATGCCTGGATTCCTTATTCCCCTGCCTCTCCAACATCCCTGAGTGCTAGGATTACAGGCACTCACCACTATACCTGTTTTATGGAGGAATATGGTTCAAAGCCAGAGCTTCATGCATGCTAGGCAAATAGTCTATGAACTGGCCCACATGCCTGGACCTACTGTTGGCCTTTGTTAACCAAAGATTTCTCGTTTATGGGTTCAGCCAAACGCATATCAAAAACATTCAAGGGAGGGCCGTTGAGATCACAGTAAAGATTTCAACTCTGACCTCTCTGATGATAACATAAGACTTGTGGGTTCTCAGCTGCCTCAGGGCCCCAAAACTCCAACCTGGAACTACCCCTAAGAAGTCCTAGGGCTCAATTGGGTGTGATGACACAGACCTGTAATCTTTTTTTTTTTTTTTTTTTGGTTTTTCGAGACAGGGTTTCTCTGTATAGCCCTGGCTATCCTGAAACTCACTTTGCAGACCAGGCTGGCCTCGAACTCAGAAATCCGCCTGCCTCTGCCTCCCAAGTGCTGGGATTAAAGGCGTGCTCCACCACACCCGGCTGCAACTTTAATGTTTTAAGACTAATTTACAGCAAATTGCTTGTGGGGTCTGTTAGACCATACTAGAGACAGATGAGAACCTGGTTGTTCTAGGCCTAGTCAGAGATCAGGTTGCGAGCAGAGCTGCTGCCGGCAGGGGGCGCCCGGAGCCATCCAATGCCACTCCCAGCTGCCGCAGTGTATGAAGACCGGGCTTTCACCACAAACCTCAGAGGACCCAGGGAGAGCAAGGGAGAGACAGAGACACGGCTTTGTGCCAAAATTCCCCCGTCACCCCGCGCTAGATTGACTCACACCCTCTGGGCAAGTGCTTTCAGACCTCCTGGGGACGTCTTGTTTGTAGAAGCGACATAGGAGACCAGAAATAGAGGCTCTTCTAGTAAAATGGACTGGACAGCGCCACCTGTTGCGAGTCTAGCGCTTAACTGAAAAGAAAAGGAACTGTGGAGATCGCCTAGGATTTAATTGCACCAGGCTGACGATCTTCATGGCTCCTTTTTTTTTTTTTTTTTTTGGTTTTTCGAGACAGGGTTTCTCTGTATAGCCCTGGCTGTACTGGAACTCACTTTGTAGACCAGGCTGGCCTCGAACTCAGAAATCCGCCTGCCTCTGCCTCCCGATGGCTCATTTTTACTTCTGGTCCGTAATACTTAATTTTAGTTTGTGATGACCCGAAACACAGCGATCTGGACCCCCCCACTGCTGCCGCTATTCATGGGGTGTAAAGCGCCGGCGCGTCCCATCCCCCGGAAAGTAGGGAGTCACACTCTTAGCCCTCCTAAATTCCCCCTACCTGAGAACCACAGCTAAACTGTAGCTCTGGGCTCCATCACCCTTAGAACACGCCAGGGACTATTTCCTACAGAGAAGGATACTCAGAGGTAATATTGTCCAGTGGCTGCTGTTTTGGACTGAGATTCTACAGGAAGCGTCGACAAACCAAACTAGAGCGCAAATCTGTCAAGATAAATTGCCTCTTAATCCAAGGAGGATCCAGTTCCTTGGGGCTCTGAGGCTGCGGGGTGGTGGTGGTGGTGGTGGTGATAGAAAGTCCCCACACCCACCCTGTTTTAACTCCGCTAGGAAAACCACCTCGAAAAGAGCAATTTGGGGGCTGGAGAGATGGCTCAGCGGTTAAGAGCATTGACTGCTCTTTCAGAGGTCTCGAGTTCAGTTCCCAACACTGAAGAAATTACAGGTTCAACTCCCTGGAATCCCTCTCCATGCAAATGAGGCACCTTAAGCCTCAGCCAGTGAAACTTCACCCGGAGAAGAAGCCCTTCCCTTTTTCAACATTCATATCTCCCTGGTTCACCCCAAATAAAGTGTAGGTGTACTAGCTCACCCATTGGTTTGTGCACAAGCTAAGATTGTTTCAAGAGCTGTTTCATTAAAGATTGTAGGAGAAGGCCTACACACTCACACACACACTCACAGCTGGACCAGGATCCTGCACACACATACACACACACACAGTTGGACCAGGATCCTGCAGACACACACACAAACACACACACACTCCCAGCTGGACCAGGATCCTGCAGAGCCCACCCATTCTGGACTCTGCTTCATCCTTCCAGCCTGATGTACAGTGACATCTGGACATCCTGAAAAAGAGGAAACAGGAAGTAGAACCACAGCTGGACCCCAACATACGTACCACACCCTTTGGCATATCTGTCTGGAGGGTAAAGGATATCATCAAAACCTACCAATTCCTGAGCTGGAAAACCCATAAATCCCTGGGCTTGCCTTTAAAGCCCCACTGTGGAAATTTCCACCCTGGCAAACTCTACCCCCGAGAAACCCTGTATAAATCTGTCTCTTGCTCAGCTCTTTGAGGCTTTTCACGTAAGCAGGGGCAGCCACCCTCTGGATCTTTCCTGATAAATTTCTGTGTAAGGTTCCTTGTATGGTGTGACCATATGATATTCCTTGGCTCTAGAATGCCAGAGTACCTCCCCCACACACACACACAACGCCCGAAGCTGCAACCTTTCCACTGAGAAAGCCTTTCTCTTCTGAGCTATAATACTTACACTGTCCTCCTTACTCAAGCCCAAACCCTCTTCCCCAATACTGAAGGAAATAAATAAATAAATAAATGTCATTTTTTTTTTTTAGGTTTTTCTTTTTTTTTTTTTGGTTTTTCAAGACAGGGTTTCTCTGTATAGCCTTGGCTGTCCTGGAGCTCACTTTGTAGACCAGGCTGGCCTCGAACTCAGAAATCCGCCTGCCTCTGCCTCCCGAGTGCTGGGATTAAAGGCGTGCGCCACCATGCCCCGTATAAAAGTCATTTTTTAAAAGTTTGCTGGCGGGGGGGGGGGGCTGGTGAGAGTGGTTAAGAGCACTGCCTGCCCTTCCGAAGGTCCTGAGTTCAAATCCCAGCAACCACATGGTGGCTCACAACCACCCGTAATGAGATCTGACACTCTCTTCTGGAGTGTCTGAAGACAGCTACAGTGTACTTACATATAATAATAAATAAATCTTAAAAAAAAATGTTTGGGGCTGGAGAGGTGGCTCAATGGTTAAGAGCACTGATTGCTCTTCCAAAGGTCCTGAGTTCAAATCCCAGCAACCACATGGTGGCTCACAGCCATCCGTAAGGAGATCTGACGCCCTCTTCTGGTGTGTCTGAAGACAGATACAGTGTACTTACATGTAATAAATAAATCTTAAAAAAAAAAAGTTTGCTGGAGGTTGGTGACTCATGCCTTTTAAAAATACTAGCACTGGGGAGGCAGAGGCAGGTGGATCTCTGAGTTCTAGGCCAGCCTGGTCTACAGAGTGAGTTCCAGGACAGACTACACAGAGAAACCCTGCCTGAAAAATAAAATAACTTTCTGTGTCTGTGGGGACCTTCTCAAGTGAGTGAAGCCCACAAAGATGATAACAATTTTTCAGACAGAGCAACTCATCCGTGAAGGAGTGGACATCTGGGCTGGAGTAGGGAATTATCAGGAGGACTCACAGGAGGGCAGGGGTGGAAGCTGGGGGCAGATATGGACTCTCTAGAGCTCCTTATTCAAGCCTTGAGCAACCACTGCAGCCGAGGCTCTTGTCCAGCCCCATGCACACAGGACAGGCTTCTTGAAAGGATGCTCCCTGGGCAGTGGTGGCACAAGCCTTTAATCCCAGCACTTGGGAGGCAGAGGCAGGTGGATAAGTGGATTTCCGAGTTTGAGACCAGCCTGGTCTACAGAGTGAGTTCCAGGACAGCCAGGGCTACACAGAGAAACCCTGTCTCGAAATAAAACAAAAACAAACAAACAAAAACAAACAACAACAACAAACCCACCACCGTGTTTTCTGAAGTGCTCCAGTTTGAGTCCCTAGTGTATCAGCTCAGCATATGCTGAGGTGGCTCATCTAACTCCTTTCATGAGCAGCCTTCTGGGCTGTTGGGATCTCTTTGTTTTGGAAATATCATTGCTTCCAGGAAGTTCTCACTAGCTGTTTCAGCGTGTTTCAAGAGGCGGGGCCAGAGCAGTGCTGCTAGCATCTAGGTGGTGAATCTGGTTGCCCTGAGTACAGAGTGGCCTGCAAGGGAGTGGGGGGTGGGGCTGTGGCAATGGGTGGGTGTACTGGCTTGTATGTCAAATGGACACAAGCTGGAGTCAGGAGGAAAGGAGCCTCGGTTAAATAAATGCCTCCATGAGATCCAGCTGTGCGGCATTTTCTCAGTTAGTGATCAATGTGGGAGGGCCCAGCCCATGGTGTGCAGGGCCTGGAATTCTATAAGGAATTCTATCTGGAATTCTATAAGGAAGCAGGCTGAGCAAGCCACAGGAAGCAAGCCAGTAAGCAGCACACTCCATGGCCTCTGCATCAGCTCCTGCCACCAGGATCCTGTCCTGTGTGAATTCCTGTCCTGACTTCCTTCAATAACGAACAGCAATATGGAAGCGTAAGCCAAACCCTTTCCTCCCCAACTTGCTTTTTGGTTATGGAGTTTTATTGTAACAATAGAAATTCATTGACTAAGACAGTGGACACCAGAAGCAACCCCAATAATTTTAGGCCCAATCTCATTCTATTCTATCCTGTTATAATTTTTTTTTGTTTCTTTTTGGTTTGTTTGTTTGTTTGTTGTTTGTTTTTCGAGACAGGGTTTCTCTGTGTAGCCCTGGCTGTCCTGGAACTCACTCTGTAGACCGGGCTGGCCTCGAACTCAGAAATCTGCCTGCCTCTGCCTCCCAAGTGCTGGGATCAAAGGCATGCGCCACCACTGTTCAGCTGCTATTAATTTTTTGAGACAGGGTCTTATGTAGCCCCGGGTGGCTTCAAATACACTAAAAGTAGTTAAAATCACCTTAAACTTCATTAAAAAAATTTTTTTTTCTAATTTTAAGTTTGGAGAAATGACTTGGTGGTTAAGAGCACCTTCCTGCTCTTGCAGAAGACCTGGGTTTGGTTCCCAACACCTACATGATGGCTCACAACCAATCATAACTCCAATTAGAGGGGATCCGAACCCTCTTCTAACCTCTGGTGGGTACCAGGCATGCATGTGGTGCACATACCTACATGCAGGCAAAACACTCTAACACGAAAAATAAAATAAATCTAAAATTTAAAAAATACAGTTGAAAGTTCTTGTTGGGGGTGGGGGGTGGGGAGGGTCCATGTGTCTTAGTGCCCATGTGGAGGTCAGAGGATAATTCTCTCCACCGTGTTGGTTGGAGAGATGGAACTCTGGTTTTCAGGCTTGGTGGTCTTTATCTGCTCTCTCAGTTCACAGGCCAGAGTTTGAATTTCTGATCCTCTGTCCTCCCCTCCCCAGTGCTGAGATTACAGGTGTGCACCACCACATTACAGGTAATGCTTAAGGATCAAACCTAGGAGCTGGTGCCTGTTGCACAGCACGACTGAGCTACATCACTGGGCCCTTGGATCCCACCTTTCAATATAATAAAACTGAGAGTTGCGTGAGCTAGCTGGGGCGCCAGAGCAGGGGAGGGGCACTGGGACAGGATGGCAGTGGTTGCTCTTGCCCATCTGTTATGATACAGTTGGTTGGCCAGTTTGTAACCTATTTTTCAATTCTCCACATGGGGGCACTGTTGCCTTCAGGCTGTTCTTAGAGAGCGAAGCTGCCTTAATGAAGGTGAGATAATAAATCGGTGGTGGTGGTGGTGGTGGTGGTGGTGGTGGTGGTGGCGGCGGCGGCGGCGTCGGCGGCGGCGTCACATAACTTTAATCCCCACCCCACCCCCACCCCCCACCCCCCCCGCATTCAGAAGGCAGAGGCAAGCAGATCTCTGATTTCAGGCCAAATGGGTCTAGAGAGTGAATTCCAGGACTGCCAGGGCTAAACAGAAATCCTGTCTCAGGGGTGGGGTGGGGGAAGCTTTGTAGAAAAATCTCTGACCCAGACAATTCAAATGTCTTCCTTCAGGAATCCACAACCCCTCCAGCTTCCCAGAGCGAAACTTGCACATAATCCACCGCGTGTCTCCCCTTCACCAAGGCAGGAGCCATGCAAACTGCGGGTACCTTTGGAGGTCAGTGTCTGCCCCACCCTCACCCACGGCTGGCCTTGTGTTATCCAGGACTGGCCCAAGAGCAGAAGTGTAGCCAGGCTTGGGTTAGTGGAGAGCCCTCCTCACACCTCTGTGACCCAGAGCATGGCTGAGCAGTCTGCACTCCAAATTTATTGGCCTCTGGAGACAGCTCGACTCTCCCTTTAGACGCCCTCACTTCTTCCACCTCCCAAATAATCTACTTGTGTTTTGGCTGCAGTCTGCAGTTGGCTTGTGACCCCACAGGACTGCTTACAGGCTCATTCGCCTCTGTCTGGATGAGTCCAAGGAACTCACACTTCTGCACCTTCCGGACCCATGACAGCCAGGGCCAAGCCCCAGGAAGGAACGGTGGTAGGAAGGGGGTGTGGGTGTTTCTAGATAGGACAGGACCAGCGACAGGAGGGGAACAGGACCTGATGGGGCCTGGGCCAGAGACTGTAAAACAGAACTGGCCTTCTTCTAACCAGACTGCAAGAAAGCAGCAAGGTCCCAGCTTACAGGATTAATGAATTTGAGCACATTGAAGGGTTAATGGATTTGAGCACATTGAAGAGAAGGTGGAACTCCAAGGCTGCAACTGGAATATCAGGGTTCACAGAGCACACATTTTCCCACTCTCTCTATGTGGGACTGTCCTTGGGGGCTTTGGTGATACTTGGATATGATGTTATGTGAACTCCCCCTGAGAGAGAGAGAGTCACAGGTCCCCAGGAAGCCTCTGTAATCTGAAGAGGATGAGAAGGAGAAAGCCTTTGGCCACAGTAATCTAAAGGTAACAGCTATCTAGGATTTTTTTTTTTAAAGATTCATTTTATTTTGGTCTAGTCACACTTTTAATCTCAGCACTCAGGAGCCAGAAGCAGGTGGGTCTCTGAGTTCGAGACCAGCCTGGTCTACAGAGCACGTTCCAAGCCAGCCAAGACTGCATAGTGAGATCCTGTCTCTATTCAAGGCTGGCCTTGAACTCTGAGTTCTGTCTCCTTGAGAGACAACCCTGTCTCAAAGAAAAAAATGTGGTTTTATTTCATAAGCATTTGCCCGTATGTACATCTGTCCACCACATGCATGCCTGGTGCCTTTAGAGGCAGGTAGAGGTTTGTACCTCTCCTGGAAGAGGAATTACAGACTTTCTTCCCTGACTATGTTCAGTGGTGGGCTGGGATATGAAAGTATACACTAAATAAACCCTTTCCTCTCCAAGTTGCTTTTGATTATGGTGTTTTATCACAATAATATAGAAACATATATTCATAGTTTGTTGTGTTGGTGCTATGATCCAAACTCTGGCCCCCCAGGATTTTAGATATCTGCCCTAAACCACTGAACTGTCTCCTCCTCCTCCTCCCCCTCCTCCTCCTTACTTACTTACTTGCCTGTGACCAGCCTGACATCCAAGTAGACTGAGTCAGGCAGCAATGATAGGTGGTGTCAGAGGTTACTGGGGCAAAAGTTGCTTATTATCTGGCAAATTTTTTCTTCTGTTAACTCTTTGCTATTCTAAGGCTAAAAGCCACTGGCTTCAGGTAATTGCTGTTAACAGCAGGGGATTAAGAAAAAAGGACTAGGGCCGGGCAGGGCATGGTGGCGCACACCTTTAATCCCAGCACTCGGGAGGCAGGGGCAGGCGAATTTCTGAGTTTGAGGCCAGCCTGGTCTACAAAGTGAGTTCCAGGACAGCCAGGGCTATACAGAGAAACCCTGTCTCGAAAAACCAAAAAAAAAAAAAAAAAAAAAAAAAAAAAAAAAAAAAAAAAGGACTAGCTGGGCGTGGTGGTGCACGTCTTTAATCCCAGCACTCGGGAGGCAGAGGCAGCCAGATTTCTGAGTTCGAGGCCAGCCTGGTCTACAGAGTGAGTTCCAGGACAGCCAGGGCTATACAGAGAAACCCTGTCTCGAAAAAAAAAAAATGGGTTTAAGGAGGCAGAGGCAGGCGGATTTCTGAGTTCGAGGCCAGCCTGGTCTACAGAGTGAGTTCCAGGACAGCCAGGGCTATACAGAGAAACCCTGTCTCGAAAAA